>JALRML010000029.1:0-392918 GCA_026120125.1 Pseudocercospora vitis | reverse complement strand
TTAATTAACGTCCTAGAGTTTTCTAGACGTTCTAATAAGTTTTATATATATATTTTATAAGTAAAAAGTCGAGAAAAACTCCTAGTTTATTTATAGAAATCTCTAGTAAGATAGGAAAACCTAAAATCGAAAAAGCGGAATTAGATAGTTAGTCGAAGCGGAATTAGATATCTAGTACCGCTAAGTGCTTATAGTAGTAGTAATTAGAATTTTTTCGCTGTTTTATCTTAGGCCTAACCGGACCGTTACTACGATAGTAAATCGCAAATAGAGCAAGTGAGCTCTCGAAGCAATAGCATTTGGTTCTACTTCTAGGCAGTTTAGCAGTACCCGAACGCTGTAATAATCAATTGCACTGATATCGCGACCACGTCGGGGATTTCGAGACCATCAATCTCGCAGTTATTAGCGCCCTGTTCCCATAGTCGAAGGGGAGTCGGGTCGATCGCTCGGGGTGCAAGCATGTTGTCGGGATCGTTGCGCCTCGTAGGCAAAATCCGTAGAGGGGTCTTCCATTCGATTCTTATAGGGCACTGGCTTCGATTGATAACAAAGACTTGAAATTCCTTGCGCTTGTATCCATTCGCGAACCTGTGGACGTATGTGTCTGCCTGAAGCTCAATAGTCCCGCCACCAGGTGTTGCTACGGATTGTCTGTGTCCATCGACCGGAACTAGGACCGGTTGCTGGCGTACTTTGTTGACTTTCTTGCCGTCTTTCTCCCTTTTGCAGAGCATGTTGAATATGTTCATATCAGTATGTTGGGTATGGCGCTTGGCGATGGAATGCCGCTTGCAGGTGGAGACGGTCACGGGCACCTTGGAAGGAAGTCCGTCCACTCCGATGTACTCTGGGTTGGTCTGCCAATATGCAACTTTCACAGAGCACTGACCCTCGAGCGTTGTAGGGAGATCTCCAGGATACGAGGCATTTGTGGTGTATAGTATGTATAGAAGAACGGAAAGTTCGATAGTCTTCATTGCAAAGAGATGTTGCTTTGGGCCTTTCAGTGTGAGGCGGGACCTGTTTGCGAAAGCAAAACGGGTCGAATGTTGCACTCTCGAGGTATATATAGTGTGAGCGGCGTACTCTTTCGCAGCCTTTGTAGTAAACCTCAGACATTTTTATGGGTTCCGAAGTCTGGCGGCAACTTCGCCCTCGCTACTAGGGTCCGTGAGATCTGTTGCTTTTGGAAATTACGAGGCCCTACCGCCAAGGTGTGTTACTGGGTCGTTGATTGCCGTCATAGATCACGAGCAGTGGTCGCAAGGCAAAAGATACGGCATCCAAGCCTGTGCGTTTACTTAAGCTTCAATATGCTAGTGAGTGGAGAAAGTTCCATCAGGCACTGGTCTCATCTGCGGACTAACTAACGTTGTCCAAATAACTGCCGCTCTTTTTATTCCCGGCTTTACTTTATTGGATTTCTTGCTCGTCTGGGCTTGCAGGCACTACCCCACGGCAATCTTCTAGCACTTCCGGCTCGCGGCTCAGCACTATTCCCCCTTATTTGGTTTTAGGCAAAGCAGTAACAGCGGCAGGTTCGTCCGGCGGCTTTCTTATGTTTCAGATTGGGATGGAAAGGGAGAGTAAGCAGCCAATAGTAGTAACACTAGGCTGTACCATGATAACAAACGTCTAGCGGATAATATTGTCGATGCAGCTAATTGCATGTTCGCAAAACAGGGCATAACACTTGCCGGGTATATGCAGAAACCTACTCGAGAGGTTCCGGGATGGCCTCTCTTATAAATTGACAAGCCTCCATGCGCTTTCTAGGATTGCTTTGAAAGCTTGGTACAGAGTGTGTTGGGAATCTAGCCAAACAAGCCTAGCATCCGTCCCATCACTCGAAATCTAGATAGTAAAACACGCTTTAACGACCCAGCAATTGATTCAGGGTCTTCCGGTATGTTCTGGGCTGGGCTTGATGTCCGCGAGGAACCCCGAAAACTTTGTTCACTAGCTACGAGTTTACGAATAGAAAGGACCTGAGAAAAGTCGATGAAACTGGATTAGATATCGCCGAAGCGTGGGCCGAGTCTACGCAGGCAAGAAACGAGCTACTCCCGTCAAACAATAACACGTACTGCTTCAGCGTCTAATTCTTCTGTTCACAATTCGCTATGCTATCCGCAGATACTCTCTCGGCCCAGAGCCCAGTATCATCACTAATGCAACAAACAAGCCATTACGCCGCCGTAAAGCACACCCTACGCCCATCCAGCCTTTCTAAGCATCACTTCCTTCCAGCATACCCCTATCGTCTTCCAGATCTACCTGATCCCTTAGGTTGTTCTTCTCAGCAGCCTTCCTTTCCTGGTTCTTCCTCTTCATACTACCCACATCATCACTTAAAGCCTCCCAAATCTGTCCATCCAAGATTATTCCCTCTTCGCTTTCTTCCTTGGAACGAAACCATTCCGCTCTCCTCTCTTCAACTTCTTACTCAACCTTACCCAGCCCAACTACGCGCTCTTCACAAGGCATCTTCACCGACCGCATCACCAGCTCGAAATAGCCTCCAGACAAGACGACATGCGCGATTTTCACCTTGACGAAGCGCGAAGGCTGCACATGAATTACAGTACTGATTTGCGCTTGCTCGGCGTCAGGATCGGCGGGAGCGCGTTTCTCAAGAAGCCCAAGGATAGCATCTGCTTCGGCTTCGGAATACCGCGCTGGCCGTGTAATCGATATGGCGCGCCAAGGAGTAGAAAGGGTTGAGCCAGTCCTTTGCCAGCCTTTCGTCAGAAAGCTTCGCGGGTGTCGTGCTAAAGGCAAGAGGAGCAGTACCCTGCTCAGTCGGCAAAGAAGATACCGGCACCGGCCAAAGTGAATCTGACCCTCACGCCATCCCTGTCCACTCTCCTAACAGCAATCGGCGTCGTGGGCCTCACAGTTTCATTTCTCCTCACAAGTCTCAGTATCACCTTCCCTGTAGCCCAAAACCCCTTCTCTAAACCGGCATTCGGCCTCTCCAAGAACCCTGGACCCGTAGCCCGTGGAGCATGGGTGCAGGAGGTGGGAGGCTGTGAGGGGGTTCGCGTCGAAGTAGACGGCGGAGAGGATGGCGTTGGAGCAAGCTGTCTTGTGAGGAGTGGACGGAGGGCTTAATGGTCATAGGTGGGTAAAGTAATGGGGCATTAAGCTAGCGGCTTGGTTCCTGGTAAAGGCAGTGGCCATTGCTCCGTCGATTGCGATGGGCCTTTAGGGCGAAGATGAGAGGGTTAGAGTCATCTTCGAAGACGCCCCGGGCTAGTCAGTAATTATGGAGGCGAGCTTTGGAGGGCGTTCGGGATCGATGCCGATTTCTAGGCAGCCGACGTCTCTGCTTTCGAGGTCTAGTGACTCTACACCAATAGAGCGAAAGGAATTCCAGCAGTTCTTCTCTGCCGCACCTCAAATTGCGATCTACCACCTGGTGAAGAGCCATCGGAAGCGCAGCCATGTTTGACCAAAGACGTCAAAGATCTGTACTAGCGTATTCAAGCGAATGGTCTCATGTTGTCTCATCCAGACATTGGCGAGATTAACAGAGATCACAAAGCATTGCGAAGAACTGTGGAAAGCGGACAAAGAAGCGACTAAACAATGCGTTCATCGTACCTACTGAGCTAACGAGAAATTGCCCGAAGGGCTAAGCAAGACATATTCAACCAAATTGCGGTGGACGCTCACCAAGCTGCCATAAGCCGCCGCGTGATTCAAGCCAGAAGCAGTGCATCAATCGACAAGTGTTTGTAAAGTCTTCCAACGGTGTTGTCTCAATTGTCTCCTCGACTAGCTCTGAGTCGGTCCCTAGAAGTAGGGTAGCTGGAGTAGTCGAGAACACGCTTCAGTAGCATAGCAGCCTATCTAATCAAGAACAATCACCTCCCGAGGCTTGCAGTCTCCATCGAGAGCAGGCAACTTGAGTCTATAACTGCTATCGTCCTCCTTGTCCAAGTACCTTGTGCCATCATGTGTTTGATGGCCGATCGGAACGGCAAATGGAGTCCGCGTACCATCGTACTTGCCTTGATGGCTGAAGTGCTCGCTCGAACATGAGTCTAGGGTATAAGATATCGGTATGTGAGCCCGCTCGAGGTGAGAGCTGGTCGACTTCACGGCGTATTGTGGCGGAATTCCTCCATTACTTGAGGGCGCGTGAAAAGCGTGGTGTCCGATGTCACCAGGGTAGTCGTTGCTGCTATGTTGGAGCGCAGGGGCATAGCCGGCATGCTGGGGTGGACCAGGTGAGCGAAAACCGGGATTGACTTGCTGCGAGCGCTGGGCAGTATGGTGGGCCGGGTGCCAAGCTTGCTGTTGCCGTGCGCCTGACTGCTGCATGCCACCCATATTCGCCACAGGACGGTCTTGGTTTTCGATGGCGCTATACCAGCGCACGATGCGATTGGTAGAATCTTGCTTCTTGTCTCTCGGAGTAGCTGTTGGATCCTGAATGACAAAGCGGACAAAGTCTTTGAGTTGCGGGGCAGTGAATTTGTTCAGCTCGTTCCGCTGGACGGCCCGGACGATATCGACTGTATTAGGCGTGCCCGGTTTGGCGGAGTGCGTAGATGAGACCGGGAGAGCGTTGTTAACATTGGCGAATGAGCTACTTGGCGGAGCCTGGACAGTAGCTGGCATGGGTAGCGGTGAACATGATGGTCGGTGGCCATTTGAGTGACCGAGTGCATGCTGCACGTGAAAGGACGACTGAATCGCTTCAAATGGACGAGTCTCCGACGACGCACGGGTAGGTAGCGAATGGAATGTAAGGGCATTGCAGGTTCCAGGGGCTGTCGTGGTATTCGCGGTCGCAATTAATCTACTATGGTTCGGCTTTGTCACTCGAATTGACTGGTCCATGCTGGAACTCCCGCCATCGGTCGCGCACTGCATGGCCTCGACACTGGTCGCATCCTTCGATGCCGAATGCGTCTTCGCGTGCACGGTACCGTACTGCTCATCAATCTGAGAGCCAAATTCTGCCAGGAATTCATCGATGCGAATCTCCAACTGCTCCTTGTTTCCAGTGATGCGCTCACCATGGATCCTCAGCCAAGCACGGAGTGACTTCGTGTCAAGATGATCAAAGTTGCCGTTCCTGCTGGCATGAATCATCTCCTTGTTGAATGGAATGTCTTTGTAATTGTTCTTGGCATCGAATCGTCGGGTACCAGAATCTTCAGTCAATTGATAAGGCGCAAAGTGGTTCGGCGCCACGAAAACCTTCGCTTCTTCCGCAGGCTGCTGGGCGTTTGATTTCCAACACTGTCCAGGACTTTGGAAGATGGTCTGGTTTCGAGCAGGATGGGCAATTCCACCTTTATGACACAAGAAAGTGCTGTTGCCAAGCAGCGCCGTTTCTGGGTTGGGCCCAAGAACATCAAACGCAGCAACATGGCCGGGCTTCTTGATGCGTGGCTCTTCCGGCTCGGAAGATGTATCAGTGGCCAAGGTCCTAGTGCTGTCGGCTTTTCCTGGAACAACAGAAACTGGGTGGAGCTCAACCTGCGTTGATCTGCTTGTTGCTGAAGATTTGGCAGGCCTCGGTGGTAGGGCAAGGCTAAAGGTCTTCGGCAGTGGCTTCAATGTTGGTGCGTTGGCGTAGGAGAAATGCTTGGGCGCATCGCGCAGCTTCTTTTCGAACTTCCTGCATTCTGATTGGTGCTTCCTAGCCTCTCTCTTGAGCACGCCCTCCTCATCGGGATCATTGTCATTGGAGCGATTGACAGCACGGTTGGAGTCGATTGCGAGCTCATTGAGATCGTCTTCAGCGACTCGAGCGGGGTTGCAGGAGAGGCAGTCGTCGGCTCGAGCGTGTTTATTTCTGAGTGGCGCGATCTTACGATCATGAGTCTTGCTGGAGTGGGTCCTCGAGCCTTGGTCTTTCGCTTTGCGCTTGCGTCCGAAGACCTTTTCGGCGCTGTGCTGGTTGGACATCTCGAGCAAGTCTTGTTAGATGTCGCAGGTAAGATGATGAAGATGAGTACGCTGCAGGTCCTTCGTGCTCCAGCGACTGGACGACGGCGGGAAGGAGACTCCAACTCTTACGCTTCCGTAGCAGCGCGAGATGCGTAGTGGAAGGGAAGGACGGTGGTGTCGTAGTCCTCAACTGGTGTGGATGTGCTTGTCTGGGCTGCTTGAAGTAAGATCCCGTACGCAATGCTGTTGCTGGTGTGGAGAGAGATTTGGAAGTGGAGCAGAGAATAAGTCGAAGGTGCTGGAGCCCATCCCTGGAGGGCAAGTGACACAAAAGCCTAACGCCTTCGCCAGTGAAGGGCAAAACTCTTGGCACAATAGCACAGCTCTTCTTGACAATAGCATAGTATGACGCACTGCACCCAGCCAGTGTTGAACAAGTCCTGCAGGTGCGGACGTTGTCTGTGCACGATGTTGGACCGGCTGTTCAAGCTGATAGGCGGTTGTGTCCATTGTCTATGCCTACGAAACTCGACCTACTAAGCATGATTCAGACGTGATTTGGCATTCTCAAGTCCCTTGATCAGTGGCTATCCCGAGGCTTTGGTGGCTCAAGCTCTTCATTCAAAGCCATATGGGCCTGTGTGATGCTGTGAATGATTGTAAGGGTAGGCGGTGACTGCTGGATCGCGAGGGAGCAGTCACGTGACTCAGTGTCCAGCTTAATCTGTCTGCCAGTGTCGTCGATCCCGCACAGTGCTTTGGACTCCGCTTCCTTTTACACTGTAGCACAGACATCTGTAACGCATGCTTAATGCCGTCGTCTACACACTTGCGCCCGTCACCGCAGGTTGCCTGCCATTGCTCCTTACCCCGTTGCATCCCTGTTGCGCTGCTTCAGCAGTGCACAGGTTTTCGTCATGCGGCACATTATGCTTAAGGGTTCATTTCCTCTCTTCCATACCGGCTTTCTTTCCCTTCTTCTTGCTCTTGGCCTTCTTCCTATCTCGCTTTTTCAGGCTCTGCATGCCTGCCTTACATACTTCGGCGTATCTCGAGAAGAAGAGATCCAGATCATCTGGTTGCACTATGGTGGAGAGCTTGATTTTGTTCTTGTTCTTCACTCGGTCTTTCGATTGTGAGTCTCCGTCAGTCGCTCGGATTATGATTGGGAGAGGATTGGGTGGATTTAGGTCCCATAGTGGGTCGTCTGCGACTTTCTGGCCAGGGTGGGGGCTTGATGCCGATGTGTCGAATATTACTGCGCATATATCAGATACCCTTGTTACATGCCTGCTGGAGGCACTTCTATTTACATCTTTTCTGTGTTAGGAATACAGAACCGTGGCCTTTCTGCTGTGTCTTCTCCATCAACGATGTGAGCTGGGCAAAGAACTGTACGTGGTTAGCGAAGTTAGTGTAAGGTCTGGGAATAGCCTGCCTCGTCATTGTTCAGATGGTCTTTCGGCATGGTGCACGGTATTGCAGAGTGCTATGTTCAGGTGCTGGTGGGATGTCGTCGGAATTGAGTGCGCGGTGACCCCACATGTGAAGCCGATCTACCGCTGCTCCACTAAAATTTCATGGAGCGGATCTGCACCTCTACTCTGCTTCTGACACAGCATGCGACCATGAGTCGCTTCTCAGGGCCGAAGCTGCCGAAACAGCTGCTAGATCAAGTTGCGGATGAACGAGTAGGAAAGCGCAGCCACCAGCAGACGCGCAAGGACCGCAGAAAGCATGAGCGAACGCAGAAGAAGCAGTTTCAATCGGACCCATATGCGCCGCGACGAGGTCGCGAAGACGAGCCACAGCCGAGGGCGATTACGAATCACGGGAGCAGAAACCAAGGACCTCTAAGACCAATCCTGAAGGGAAAGCCCGAGCCAGAGCCCGAGCCGAATCCAGAAGAAAGTGAGGTCGATAGTGATGTGGAAGAAGAAAGCCAAGACGACTATCCCAAGGCAGCAGTAGTGTCGAAGGCGGTCAAAGCTAAGCTGGAAGACGATGATGACGAGATCGCGAGGTTGGAGAAGAAGCTTGGCATAAAGAAGGGAAAGAGGAAGGTCGGCGACGATGAGCTGGACTGGCTGGTTGGTGGCGCGCTCAGCAGCGATGAAGACGATTCCAGTCATGGCAAGAGGAAGAAAGTGGCCCCAGAAGATGACGATTGGCTGCAGCAGAAGCGGCAGAAAGCAAATAGAACAGCAGCAAGATTGCCCCGACAGAGCAGCGACGCCGAGAAGAATAAGGACGATGAAGAGCTTGACGATCTGCACGATGCCGAGAACTTGGAGAACCCGTTCTCGGAAGATGAGCTATCACAAGAGAAATTTCAAGGCTTCGAAGAAGCAGGAGAAGACGTGGCTCAACCTAAGAAGGCGCGGGAGAACCCATATGTGGCGCCTGTTGCCAGAGACGCAGCCCCAGCTGCAAAATACGTACCTCCATCGCTGCGAAAAGTAGACTCTTCTGACGAGGAAGTCTTGAAACAACTGCGCCGGCAAATGCAAGGCCAGCTAAATCGTCTTTCAGAGTCGAATATCCTCTCTATTATTGCTGCCATACAGGACATCTACAACAGAAACGCTCGACAGTACTGTACTTCGGTCCTTGTGGAGCTCTTCCGCGAGCGTGTGAGTGATCCGTCGGAGCTGGGCGAGAATGCACTCATTCTATTCGCTGGGTTCGCTACCGCCCTTTATCGTGTGATGGGCACAGACTTTGCTGCTCAACTCCTGGAGACCCTAGTGAATGGCTTCGACAACCACCAACGAGAGAAGACAGAAGGCAAGCAAATTATCAACATACTTTCTTTCCTCAGCAACCTGTATGTGCTGCAGACGGTCGGCTGCGAAATCATATTCGAGTACATCAAGATGTTGCTCAACAACTTTTCCGAAAACAACACCGTTCTGCTATTGCGAGTCATCAGGACAGCTGGCCAACAACTTCGTCAAGACGATCCTTCCGCTTTAAAAGACATAGTCTTGACTTTACAACGAAGCATTGCAGCAATTGGCGGCGTGGAGAATGTGAGTCAAAGGACAAGAGTCATGATTGACTTCATCCATGACCTCAAGAACAACCGCGTCAAGACCAACCGTGGACTAGATGCTACTGCTCAAGAGCATATGCAGCGGATGAAAAGGGTTCTTGGTAGCGTCAAGAATGCGAAGACGACAGAGCCGTTGCGCATTGGCTTGGCAGACATTCGCGACTCCGAGAAGAAAGGCAAATGGTGGCTTGTTGGTGCTAGTTGGCGAGATCCTGCCAAGATGGCTAACAGCATTTCTGCAGATGCGCAAGCATCACATCAAATGCGTGCGAACAACGAGCTTGCAGAAAGCTCCGACGACTCGGAAGCTGGAGTGAATCTCAACGCCCTCGCCAAAGTCCAGGGCATGAATACAGATGTCCGGAAAGCGATCTTCATCTCAATCGCGGGCGCTGTCGACCCAGAACACGCGCACGTGCGAATAATGAAGCTCAACCTCAAGAACAAACAAATGCTGGAGATACCGCGGATTGTCATGCATTGCGTAGGGGCAGAACCTGTGTACAACCATTTTTACACACTGGTAGCAACCAAGTTCTGCTCCGATCGCCGCATGCGGAAAGCCTGGCAGTTTTCTCTCTTGGACGTGCTACGTCGTTGCGGGGAAGACGCTGAAGACAACGAAGAAGAACAGCCGGGCGACGAGCTGAGCGTCAGGCAAGTCTACAACATCGCGAAGATGTACGCCACCCTCATTTCCGAAGGTCTCCTCCGCATCTCTGTTCTCAAGCCGCTGCACTTCACAGCCCTGCAGCCGAAAGGCCAGATCTTCTCAGAAGTCCTACTCACAACCCTCTTCATCCTGCTTCGAAAGAAGCACGGCAAGGAGAAGTACGGCAAGGCTGTAGAAGAATCGTTCGGGGACGCACATTTCATCTCAGACATGGTCAGAGGGCTGGCCTATTTCGTGGAAAGCGTCATGCCTCAGTCAGAAGTCCCTGCGAACAGGAAGGAGAAGAAGGTCGTGGTCGATGGTTGCGAGTATGCTAGTGCCGCACTACATGACGACACCCGGCTCTCTCAGCCTACCAGCGGCGGTCCAGGCGCTGAAGAGGAAAGTGAAGTCGAGGGAAGCATTGAAGTGGACTGGGATTGAGCGGTCTAATGATGCAGCTGTGAACAAGCAATGGAGACGACACCAAGATGTGCCGCTAGGTTGGAAACGATCTCAGAGATTCCCGACGTGGTCTGAGCAAGACACAGATTCAGCCGAGACAATGAACAACGACTCAAGTAGCGAAATAATCGGCATTGCCTCATGCTAAGGGGCCTCGCTGCGATCTCCTTCTGGCAACTTCGAAATTGAGTGTTACGGCCAACAGCTTCCACCACAGTGATATGAGTTCGCTGCTAGAAGTAATCATATAGCAGCCCCCGCTATACCAGTTGCAAGATCGAGGCTGTTCCCTCCTCTCAGACGATGGGACGAATTGTAGACGTTCCTACTGACCTATCGGGTCAGGCTCGGCGCCAATACTCGGCGCCGCCGGATAATGAGCCAATGGGGATTTCTCCAGGCTGTTTTGAGTGTTTGGGCCGAAAAAGTCAACCGTGATGCCATTTAACATGTATCACGTCGAAGGGCGATATATACACGCGGCACCTCATCGGAGCTCTCCTGCTTCAACCTGGGCTTTGCTTGTGCTCTTTACAAATAGTTGATTAGGTGCTGTCACATGGAACGGGATTTAGTGTGAAGAATACAGCATGAGGTCACTATCTGGATATAGTCTTGTCCTGTGACTCTACTAAGACCACGATCTTTCCGACAGCTCTCCCACTTTTCAGCTTCTTGAATGCCTCCAGCGCTTCTCCAAAATCATACTGGGAGTCGATCACCGCCTTTATCTTTCCCTCAACGATCCAAGCTGCCATCTGCTCTAGCATCTCCTTTTTGTAATCCGCCGCCACAACCTCCAACCTCCTCTTCCCACCACCCAAGAATGCCGGAATCATCTTTGCCTTCACAATGAACCCGAAACAAGACAAGCTCGGCCCGAACCCAACAAACCCAAACTTCGCCTTCTCAGTCGTAAAAGTATGCATTCGCCAATACAAATCATAGTCCGCGCCCACATTATCGATCACCAACTCAAACTCCTTCCCCGTCTCCTTCGTCAACGTCCTCAACTGCTCGACCAGGCTCCCGTTTGTGTAATCCACCACTTCATCCGCCCCCAGTGCCCTACAGAGCTCAACGTTCGCCGTTGAACAAGACACCACCACATACGCACCCTTCATCTTCGCAATCTGAATCGCAAAACACCCCACACCACCAGACCCGCCATTGATAAACACCCTCATCCCCGGCCTCACGGTCGTTCCGACACTCGCCCAAGCCGTTGCCGCCGCCATAGAGATCCCTGCCGCCTCCTCCACCCTCAAACCCTCCGGCACCGCCACGACGCCTGCCGCAGGCACAACAGCATATTCCGCTAAGGCCCCTCCCGCGAATGGATTCGTGTATGCAGGACCGAATACTAGTTGTCCTTCATGATGAGCTGAGCCAGGCGCGGGTTTGACGATGCGGCCGACGAAGTCCAAGCCCGGAGTCGCGGGGTGCGGGATGGCGAAGCGACGGACCAGCGGGGTTTCGGCGGGCTTGTAGTCCATGGGGTTCAGGGCTGTGGCGAGGATTTTGACGAGGTGTTGTTCCGAGATCGGTGTGGGAATCGGGATAGAGCGGCAGAGGGAGAGGGTGGTTTCGAGGCTGGGCGTGGTGGTGGTGTATTGCCATGCCCGCATAGTAGAGGGGACAGGGCTGGTTGTCATGATTGCTCGGAACGTGGATTTCGGATTTGATGCTTTGGCTGGAGGAATCGTAGGGACGGTTGCGGGTTTATATATACATCGCTACGGTTTTGCGATACGCTACGAACACGGTCGTCATTGACCTATGTTTCAGTCGGCTCTGTGAGGAGGGTCGAAGCGGTAAGAGGGTTAGACCGTGCCTCATCGAGACGAAATGGTAACGATCACTGTGCATGATAGATCGTGCTGCTGTGTAGTCTCGATCCACGTCATATCCAGCCTCGCGGCGACAGATGAAGTCGGAAGGCCAAAGATCAATTTATACGAAAACAGGCTAGCGTCGCATTAATGGCCCAAAACGTGGTTCGCGCAAGGTTTGTACATGGTCTTGGCGGAGAGAAGTTCGACCGTATGGTAAGGTCTCCGGATTTAGTCACAGATCCTTCCTCCGGAGAGGCAGCTTCTCTTCGCTCAGCTACATGAGACTAAGCATCACATTGATCTTAAAATAAGAGGCTTAGCTCAGGATCTTCCTGCCTGTTTCTCTTTGCTAGCACATGACTCCCATGCATTTGTATGTGGTGTGCGGGCCAGAATCGAGTCCAGGTCCAACTGGTCGGTCAACATGGGCTTGTACGGCCAATCACCAATCCTAGCAAGGAGCACAAGACATCACGGATAGGTATCTTGGCGCCCGCATCCTCCATAATCTGCTTATCCACCAGATTCTTCACGGTCTCCGGCTTCTCCTCGTGATCGACCAGTTGCGTCTTCTTGTGGTCCTCGTATTAGCTCACAAGATCTGCTTCGACTGCCGCAAGCTCCATGTAGCAGGTCCTTCCTCGTCCTGGGCGCGCGCGTACGTAAGTCTGCTGTACCAAAGATCGGCAATATTCAGGTAATCGAGGCTACCTTAGTATTAACATCGGACTTCTTCCAGATGGGATGATCGAGCGCGGAGTGTCGCTCGGCAGGGATGAACAGCATGTCGAAGATAATCGAGAAGCTACCCACGGTCGCTCCGACCAGCTGGCTTGACCTCATGAATAGAGTTCTTTGGGCATGCACTCGAAGCGCCCGTTGCGATCGGCTCCTGCCACACCGGCGAACAAGGGGTTCGCTTTGGTATTCTTGACGACAGTGATATCACGTAGCCCTCTCGGTTATGCTGCTTACAGGCCAGCTTGACCCGAGTCAGCTGCTGCTCTAATGTGGTGCCACATCCTTGGGCGTCTGCGCTTTTCCAAAGAGGCTTGCCCCTTGGGTATTGTCCACTGGCGTTCAATGCGAACCTGGACGTTTACTGGTATCAGATTGGTGTAAATATTCTTGCGCAGCTCACACAGGAGTCTGAACAGAGTGTGCTTGTCGCTGGTGTCTGCTGGTGCATCTCGGACGTTGGCACAACCGGGTCTGCCTTCGATAGTGTTGCCTCAGCTTAAATTGGCTCCGAGTATGTTCATAGCTAGGTCTGCCTGAGGGTGGTGTCACTTCCGCTGCCGTAGTCGATCTTGCGGTGGACCAAAAGTCAACAGGATCGAGTGCTCGTGGATCAGCGGTGGGTGTGTAGAACGAGATATAGAGGGAAGGATGAGCACTCTCAGCTAAGATGAACTCGAGCAAAAGCCTTCATTGACCTCTACATTGCTCAATGCACGCTCGCGGCGCAACAAGCGGCTGGAATTGATATGCTGTGGAGTGGCGAGGTGTCTCACGATATTCGAAATATCCGCAGGCGAGAGGGCTATGCTAACAAACGGTTCATCCAATACCAAATCGATGAGTCAGATGCCCTCATTAACAAGTCTCGTGATGCATTGATCTCCCGGATCATGCGGTGGCAAGACAATAGCCTCTGCGACATAGGCGTTTGTTAGGTATTGCGACTTGTTTAACGCGCATGAGGATAACCTAGAGTCGCTCGTCTAGAGAGCAAGTCATGTTAATCCCAGCATTGTAAGTCTGGCGCACACTCGCCTGAACCACGATAGATCGAGATGTTGTGATTGTGTGCTAAACAAGGTGCAGAGTGAAAGCAGAAAATGACAAGGCATCAAGGCATCAAGACAGCAGCATATCCCGGAAGCAGCCGCGCGCTAAAACTTGGCACACACCAATTCTGCTCCGCAATCTTGTCGGAGTCTGAGATTTTACAACTCCACGACGAGGCAAGGCCGTACTAACACACAGCAGCAGCGATGAAGTGTAAGTCGTCGCATTCAACTCGACTGTGCGATAATGTTAACATCCTGGTAGTCCTCAAGGTTGGCCGAGTGGTACGAAGAGCGCGCCCGATACCTTCCATTGCCCACCCATACTAATATGGTTCGAAGGCCATCATCTCCCGCGGTCGCTATGCCGGAAAGAAGGTTGTCATTATCCAGCCACAAGACAATGGCAGCAAGAAGCACCCTTTCCCTCACGCGCTTGTCGCCGGTATCGAGCGCTACCCACAGCAAGTCACCCGCCGCATGAGCAAGACTCGCCAGAACAAGCGCAGCAAGGTCAAGCCATTCATCAAGGTCATCAACTACAACCACTTGATGCCAACACGATACACGCTCGAACTTGAGGGACTGAAGGGCGTGGTTACCAACGAGACTTTTACGGAGGTCACCCAGCGTGAGGAGGCCAAGAAGACCGTGAAGAAGGCTCTGGAAGAGCGCTACTCGAGCGGAAAGAACCGATGGTTCTTCACCCCTCTGCGTATGTTACAAGAGCACGATATACTAGAAGCCGTCTACTGACCGTGGTGATACAGGTTTCTAAACGCATCGCACGGCGATGGGAAAGAACAGGATGTGCATTGAGCTCGTACTCTTTATGAGTAGCATTCGGCGTTTACGTGACTGCCAATCGCGGTCTACGGAGCATAGCAAACTCGCTATCGATTGATAGTTGCAAAAGCTTCTCGCCTTCCAGTCTTCGTGACTGTTTCCATCTGCACATTCCTCGATTCCCTTCGGTCAACCGGCACTGCGCCCGACACGACCCTGAACGACGTGACTGCACGCCCAAGTCAGTTCGACGTCTCCGTCTTACTGTCGCATCCTCGCGCGTTCGTCTGGGCAGCGCATCGACAAGGTGAGCCACATCACGTCTTTGCATGCGCTGTCCGGGAAAGCTCCGTGCGTTGATCCATCAGCACGTTTGCTGTGGACGTATGCCAAGTTGCATCGTGAAGTTTGTGATACTTGCGGCCTTGAACCACTGTCTGCCACGCCCTCGCAAAATCTACCTGTTCGGCTGGATGCCAAGCGAAATCCCGACGGCCCCTCATCGCGCCGCAACTCGGCCAAATACTGATTTTGTCCACTTCTCATGCATGGCCGCGTAATTATGCTTATGCCGCATCAAGGTAAATAAATTTGCTGTAGACAGCTGACACTTTACCTCAACTGTTTTGGTAGGTGTGAAGATGAAATACGAACGTCTCTCCGCTCCGCCTTGACAATGCGCATCACCAATCTCGCTCGGCTGCCAAGCCATCTCCTCTGCCTCGCCATGGCATCTCTAGCCTCGTCAACAGCCAATTCCACATTCTGCCTCTCTACCTCCCCTGCCCTTAACGCCAGCGATTCTTCCCGGCTCGATCAACCCCTCTACTTTTTCAACCCCTCGAAGCATTGCACCGACCAAGTCGTAACTTTCACCTCTAATCTCACTATGGCAACAAATTTCTGCCACGCGGTGTATCAATCCTACAAATTCGAGATGTGCGGGAAGAGTGTTACGATGAGGGTGAACGGCGGTCCGAAGAGCTTGGTTGGTGTTATGGAGATAGAGTGCGGGATTGTGTTGCAGGTGGATGGCAGGGAATATCAGGCGACGCCGACGAGCGACAGCGATGGGAGGTGTTACAGCAAGAAGTGTCCGAAACCGGAAGGATATGAGGGGAAGAGGAGGGCGGTGCATGGGATCTTCGAATGGCAAGGAGTGCCATTATGCTGATAGAGGGGCTGAAGGTAATGCACCATTGGCTTTACCTGAGCATGGCATGACTGGCGACGAGATATCTAATTGTTGGCAGCAGATGAAGCGAGCGATTGCCAAGGCTTTATCACTTGCCTTCCAGCTCCGAGTACCCATGCATCGCTCGGGGTTTTGCCAAGATCTAAAATGGGGTAACCCGCTACGAAGCCGAATCACTATGGCATGTTCATGGACGTTGGAAATAAACTTGGAGTCGCCTCATCGCTGGTCAGATTACCGGCGCTTTGAATAGCCACCGCCACTTCAAACACGGCCACTATGACTGGGCGACGCGTCTGTCTTGGCCGTCATGATCAACCCTAGCCCAGCTGGGACACGGATACGATGCTATGCTCACGGTCTCACATCAATCCAATCGAGCCTTGCCTACAAGGGCATCGATATTTTAGCGATCAACATTCATGGCTTTGTTCCAAAAGATCGGCATGTGAAGCTGGCAGTGGGTTGGGAAGTACCGATTTACCTCGAGGGAAGGTAAGCGGTATCGCTCGCCGGTACTGGAACGGGATGCTAGTCCAGGTACAAGACCACAATATATGTACACCTATCGTCCCGGTAGTGTTCAGGCGATAGCATATCGACGCAGCTACATTGACAATGTTTCAACTCTCAAGTTGGGCGTTCCAGAGGATTTCCGGCTGGCACTTCTTGGTGTTGCTAGCTGGGTCACTCATCGTTCTCCCTCTATGCCAGATCATTTATTACTATTACATCCATCCCTTGGCCAAAATTCCCGGGCCATTCGTTGCAGCCTCATCGTCCCTGTGGATTCGATGGCAACGCTGGCACGGCCGGCTCTCAGCCGAAGCAGACAAGCTTATAACCAAATACGGACCCATTGTGAGAATCAGCCCCGACATGGTCATCATCAATGATCTCGAAGCCGTCGAAAAAGCGTTTGTTCGAAAAGACCTGAAGACCTCCCCCGACTCGATCCGTGCGCTGCGGATAGGTGGGCGCGACTGGACCGTCACTTACCCCGAGTATGATATTGCAAGACAACGACGCCACCCAGTTATGATCGCGTCAACGACGAAGAACATGAAGTCCTGGAGTGGCATTTTCAGCGACAACGTCGATACGATGGTCAAAGAGCTGCTGGAATCGGGTGGATCGCGATCAGAAGACATCGTGAGGCATCTGAGGATCTGTACGCTTCGGAATTCCCAGGTCGTGATCGGGGGCGCTGGTGTCAGCCTCCGAAAAGAAACCGAAGAACACTTCCCTCAGGTCGTTGGGGAATACAATTTCCTCGTTGTCTGGCGGCTATGCTTACCCAGCTGGACATTTGAATGGTTGAAATGGAGTCCATGGTTCCCATTCGCTCGATTCCGCGCCCAGACCGACGACCGCCTGTTTGACGTGGGCGACGAGATACGCCAGCAGGCCGCGAACACCCAACACATCGAGGGCCCCGGCAACGCTCCCAATGCATATGGCCTTTGCGTCGACCCGGATGCTAAGTATCCCGTCCAGTCATGGTCCAACGAAGAACTCAGCGCGGAGCTAGCAGGCGCGATCCTGGCGGCGACCGAAACGACGTCTTCTGTGCTTGCGTATCTGTTCTACGAACTAGCCAAGAATCCGTCGCTGACAGAAGACCTCTACGAAGAGCTTAGAGTGGCGAGCGACGACGACCTCGAACCCTGCAAACTGCTTGACGCATGCATCAAAGAGATTCTCCGATTGCGGCCCCCTGTCGCCCTCACAGGGAGCCGCGCAGCACCTCAGGGCGGGCTCGACGTGCTGGGCTATCACTTGCCCGCAGGCACAGTAATCACGACGCAGTCACTATCGATGAGCAGACACTGTCCCGAACTCTTCCCGGACCCGGAAGACTTCTGTCCCCAACGGTGGCTGAAGCAAGATGAGCACGCGGCACGCAGACGTGCGCTCGTGACACCTTTTGGTGTGGGCAGCCGTCGATGTCCCGGCTCGAATATGGCGCTGTATCAGATGCGATTGATTGTGTACAGGATTATCCGCGCTTCGAGAATTCAGGTGGCGCCGGAAACGACGCCAAATGTCATGGAGCCATTTGAGGCGAATGGTTATCGCTCCCGACATGATCGCTGCGACTTGGTGTTCCTTCCTCGTTATGTTGATGACTGCTAGTTCAGAAAAGATGGTGCTTTGGAAAATTGGGGCATACAGCTTCTGTTTTGGTATCCGTATTTGTTATATGGTATTATCAAGGTGGTCTCTTTGGCCTGTAAGCTTAGACACATATGCTTTCCATCTAGCCAGACTAGGTATCATTGTCAGCTTGTCAAGTAGAAGTGTGGCTTCAGTAGCGCACGACGAATAACATCAATTTTCTGCATCTCTCTACATTATTCTAAATATACTGGGAAGTTATATCATCACGATATACCGCTGCACACCGATAAGCTGGGCCTTGATGGACTTGAGTAGCTCTTCAAGCATGGATCGTCCGGCATTTGCACAAGGTATCATTCCAATAATCGGCGGCATGTGGTTCCGAGTAGTGGGTGCACCAAGGAGCTGGCATGTAGTGCCGATGGGCTCAAGTGCGAAACGGGGAATAATTTGCGAAGGCTAGGCTGCACTTGACTTTTGTCTGAAGCGTTTGGGCTGCGACGGTGAGCTCTTCCCGAGACTGCGGTGGGAGCGTGCAGCTAGCATCACGGTAAAGCATGGAGGGTGTTAGGGGGGCGGCCTTCTTTCGGGGTCAAATCTAAGGAAGCTACAGGTGTTTCCTGATGGAGGCTCTCTGCTCACTGAGTGGGCAACATCGGAATGCCTCATCAAGCGCTGCGAGGACATTGTCGAAGCCATGCTGTTGGGGCGACTCAAAGACTTGCAGTCGCGAGCAAGTGTGCGAAGACAGAAGCTCACCACCGTCGATCCTGATTATGTGCGAGTCACCAGCAACGTGAAACATCCGCTACTGCCCGTCGCGTCAGCTCGCAAAAAGACCAGTCTGGTGTCGGCGCTCTTGGCCTCTTCCACTCATCTCGCGCATTGCGTGGCACATCTCGTCGCTGCGCGCTTCTCCAGATAGACAGTCCAACGATGAGAGCTTTACTCGTAGCGAATGCCTAGCCCGAAGCGGGAAGTTTCCTACAAATCGGTTGGTCCGCGGTCCGTCCTTTACTTCCGTAGTGAGACTGAGTCTCCAAGTGTTAAGGCGATTTCGGATTCCGAAAGCCTCACTCTGCAAGAAATCAGAGGCTAAAACCAGGCGGATGAAATAAGCCAAGCTGCGCGTGTCGGCGCAAAGAAGCCACACCACTCCATTTAAGCTGAGGTGAGGTTTCACTTGCGGCTGACTCAGCAGACGCCTGCGGACCTCACTTCCTTTTATTGCCCTATTCCGCTCCAACGTTGACGAGTCTCGCGTGAAGAACCCTCGTCGGTGGACCAATCAACAGACTTGTAGTTCCACACCAATTCCTTCCATACCCTCTCTAGCACGTTACGGACAGGAACTAGCAAGGGCGAAAGCAGGAATGGGAATGTGGAAACGCAGCCTTGGAAGGTCGCGATACGATCGCGACGGATGACGAATGCTATAAATTTATGCAGCTACAGACTCTGGACACAATCCTGCGAGCCCCTGCTAGTGCCTTACATACAAAATTGTCGATGCCCAAGGGCACAGACTAATTTTTGCTCGACAAGTAGATCTCCACACGAGCAGGGGTTTGTAGGACTCAATGTGGTGTGTCCAGAGTCCGTATCAATGGCGGCTCGGTAGCATCAATTATGATCACCAGGCCACAACAATACTTGCTCAAGACATGGAGCCTTCACAGCCCGGTCATTCCTCCCCAACGGCTCCGCTCCGTTATCGATCTCTCGATCGCTGCTATCGAGGTTGAACTCAGACATCTCTGAGTCCGCCTCATCGGCGCTGTGCCCAGCCTTGTCGGCTCTCAGCATTGCTGCGACTTCAGCCATATCTCCATCAACTCTGCTCAGCTCTCGCATCGGTGCGCCTTTCCAGAGTAACAAAGCTTCCGCGTATGTGTCATACAACATGCTCAAATGGTCATCGGCGAGCCGTACAGTCGCCAAGGGTACCTCACGATCGAACTCGGCACAGCATTGCCCTATGTCATACTTGAGCAGTCTCTGAAGATGGTAGAGCGCGCCCTCCTGCAAACGAGCCTCGGGAGAGTGGAGACCATCCTCGTGCTGTAGTGCTTCGCGAGAACGATGAAGCTGGGCTTGGATCTGTGCGAGAGTGAGGGGAGCGTAGGCGAACATGGTGCTGGAAGTCGATGGTCCTATCATTTCTTTTGTGCTCATGCAAGAAAGAAAGGGGGCTTGAGAAAGACAAGTGATGCACGCCACACTATTCACACCAACAACGAACTTCTCAGACTTGCCATCGAACTCGCCGCCCCTTTTACAACATCCATGAACCGTAGATAATTTTTTTAGCGAGACAAGATGAGTGTCTGTCACCCGACAACTAACCAGGCCAGACTTCACGCCCACCGACAACTCTCTTACGGATATGCCCGTCCTTCTAAGCACCAGAAGCGAGCAGCGGAGCTCCCCAAGCACCACAGGCACCGATCCCAAGGTCTATTTGCTGCAATGGATATTGCAAGAAGGGGCCTCTTCTCACGCAGGCAGATCGCAACCTCAACCTGGATCTTTAGATTCCCATTCTCTTCCCAAGCACATTCGCAGTCCCTCTATCCGCGCTTCAAACCCCTAAAAGCCCATATATTCTCGGCCCGCATTCTTCTCGAAATTTTGGCAATCGTCTATGCACATATAACGAGGATGAGGGAAAGCACAAGCATGAGGACAGACGGCTTGCTAAAGACAAATATATAGCATATCAGCCTTCCGACATCCTCGAATTCCATTCACGTTCACGTTCGCAATCGAGTTCGCGCTCGAGGTCAGCCAGCTCAGATCTTAAATTGATCGAGTCCGCTTCCTCTTCTGGGTCCACCTCAGCCTCAGCCTCGGGACCCTTCCGATCATCGGTCCTGCCTGGCTGTCCTCCAACCTCATTCTCTGTCGCCTCCTCCTTACCCCTCTCGCCTACGGCCATCAAATCCATCCCCTCCAACTTCCTCAACAACAACTGCTGCACCTGCATCTGATTCCTCTGCTGCTCCATGATACGATTGAGAGCGAAGTGGACCGCGACAATCTCGCGTTCGCGACGCTGTTCGTGCCTGCTGAGTTGGCCGCGAAGCGTTTCCAATTCTTCTTGGAGGGCGCGTTCGCGGTGCTGGACTTCATGGGAAGGAGTGCGGCGCGGGGCCGGGGGTCGGGGAAGGACTTGGCGCCGACGCACGATGTGCAGGTGTGAGGGAGAGTGGCTAGGATGGGGGAGATACGAGGATGATTTGTCGGTTTGGGGCTGCCGGTCATCGTGGTTGTAGAAGGTGGTATAGGTGGAGGAACGGGAGCGCCGAACGGGGGTTGGGAAAATGACGCTGGATGTGGATGGGCGGCTTGTGGTTGCTGGAGTGGTCTGTGGTTGGCGTAGCTCGTATTGGCTGGCGCGTAGGGCGTCGGATGTGCTACGGCGGAGGAGTGGCCGTGCAGCGGCAGGTGTACTGGTGTCCTCGAGGCCGGAGCTTGTACGGACGGTGCTGGTGAAGATTTCCAGTCCTGGTTGGTAGGTGGATGAGATGGCCTTTTCGGTGAGCGCCGCCAATGCCAGCTGAGACATGAACGGGGTTGGAGTGAGTGCTGAGAGACGGTTGTCTTTAGACCTCGATCGCTCACAGCTGCTTTGGGGTCGCGAGTCCGGGGAGCAAATATTTTGCCTGGTTGAATGATCGTTCAATGCTTCCTTTCGGCCAGGTTGCGCCATGGGGTCAGTGTTTTCAAGTGTCGGCTCGTTGAAGACAGTCTGCATCTCATGCACCGCGTCGCCCAGGTTCTCCATGTTATGCGCCTGAAGGAGATATTTGGCATCCATTATTCGCTTTACTGACAGTGTATGTTCCAAGCGAGTGTCAAGTCTGGATTTGAGGTTAGTTGACGTTCGCTTCGCCTTCGTTGCCAAGCCTGCAAGGACCCGCTTTCCCTTCACAAGGCAGGCGCGACTTTCATGTGACAGCGGCAGCATCATTCACCACAAAATCATATTTGCCGGTTCACTAATTTTCAACCCATCCACGTGTCTTTAACAGTTCCTCTCTTGGTCAACACGTCATATTCCACCCACTGCACTTTCTTCCTCCGAGCACCACCTTCCACCAATCGACCGGGGTTGATGACATGACAGCCTTCGTAGGTCAGTGCAAACGCAGGAGCTTCCGAATCAGCCATGATCAGAGTATGCGGCAGTGGATACAGACTCAGTGCTGAGGGCGCATACTCCCAGTGGGTCGGGCGAACAGTCAATGGAAAAGGAGAGAGGGTAGACTGCGTCAAGAGCGACAGGATCAATCGCTTCGCCTCTCGTGTAGCATGGAGATCGGTACTGACGTCCAGCGGCGTGGGTGGGTTCTCAAGGGGTATCGGATCTATCATTTGGGTGTCCTGGTCATCGTTTTCTGTCGTGGGCAGCGCGCCAGACATGCCATAATCTTCCGCTCCTTCTGGTGTCGACACATCCACTCCACTGTCGGCCTGCGATTCTTGCTGTCGGATGGCTTGTCCATAGCGAATGGCGTTCCTCCTCATTCTGCCGGAAATGTCGTCTCTGAACACCACAACCTCATGGGCTGGGCCGAAGAGGCTTAATCTTGCGGGGTTTGAGGTCCAGATGGCTTCACCTTCGACATCCGGCTTCTTGATACCAACCTCCTGCCTTGCATTTGCGAAGGCACGTTTGATGCGACTGGTAAACAGTTCCGGCACTCCTTCCCTTGGGATTACTGTACTCGCTCCAGCGCTGAAAGCTGACGCCCATGGATCATTGTCTCCAGGCACGAAGACCCATATGCAGTTTCGTAGTAGACTCGGAAAGTCTGACAGTACAGCCGCAAGCTCGTTGAACAGTTCCTTGTACTCGATAGATTCAGTCCCAGCGCCGGCCATTGCAGCCTTGCTGGAGAAGTCGCCGCAAAGGACGAAGGAGATCGGTGGATGATCTGCAACTTCATACTGCTCCAGCACCTTGCGTAGTGCCGAAAGTGTGGCTGGCTGATCCAATGTGACTTGCGACAGCACTACCATCTTCCTCTGACTCTCTTCGAAATCAGATTCGAGTCCAATGAGTCGTTGCTCAAGTCGTTTCATGCGTTGACCAATTGCTCGCTCAGACCCTTGGCCAAGGAAGTCAGTCCAGCCAAAACCGCCTCCTACTTCATCAGCCCTTATGTTGATGCCCAAGGATATGTCTCGCTTCTCCACTGGTGGTCCTCCGATCTCAAAGCCGACAAATCGGCCTCCAATAGTCCCTCCTACACCGCCAGTGTTGCCGAGCCCACTCGATCCGGCACCTGCCCAGTCCTCCTCATATACTCCATCAACAAGCACAATCATACCCGGGCAGAAATACGGCTGACCTTCTTGCATTGATGTAGCATGCTGGAGATCTAGACTGATGCTGCCACTCAGATCATTCAATGCCAGTGTGCCTGTGGGAGCAATGGCGAGCATGCCCAACAATAAGTGAGGCGTCCCTCCTCGGCCGAGCAGGTTTGCGATTGGCGTCACCTTGTAGAATGTGCGTTCAGTAATGGTATCTGAGCGTCGTAATGTGGTCGTACGTGCTGAAAACGAGGGCGCCTGGAAAGCAGGATTCCGTAATAGTCGTTGATGTATGACATTGTATCGTTCTTTGAGTACCGCGGTCTTCTGCCTTGGACTGGGAAAAAGGGATGGTTGGCTCTCCAGTCGCAGGAAGTGCTTCTTGTCGACACTGTACGTTAATCGCGGCTGTTCGAATGCAGATATAACCTTGAACCAGCTCCGGGGATCTCTCAGACTACCTTCCGGTTCTTCATCTTGCGCTGCAGGACACTGCACTTGCAAACCTGACAACCCGAAACTGCTTCCCTGCTTCTCGAGTGAAGGCCGATCCGGGAGGTCGACTGCAGAGTCGTTACCGAATGCGAAACTCGTCTGCCGACTCAGGCTGTTGGCTCCTTTGGGTGTTCCCACTCGTCCGCCAACCATACAGCTTTCCAACGTCCGTAGTATGGTCTTTAACCTTTCGCCGTCCTCCACTATTACCGGACCGTTCTCAGCTTTCCAGATCTTTGCGACTTCTTCCAAGACTTTCTCGCCCGTCCCTTCTTCTCTCCATCCTGAGCCACAATGTCTGCCAACAAAGCTTGCCAAGGCCTGCAAAGCGGAAGATTGAAGAGTCAAGTTGTGCTTCTTGGTGAAGGTTCGAAAGGCGAGTGGTCGTAGTGTCGGTGCTGGGAGAAGGATAGGCAGTATAGTCGTGATTTGTGGTTTGAAGGCGGGCGGAGGTGGAGGTCGCGAATTGTTGTTCGGGAGTGGATGTAGCGGGGTGCCAAATGCTGGAGATGAAGAGAATGGGTTGCTCTCTAGCTGTTCCAAGTTCCGCGGTATTGCCATTCTGTCCATAGTTCATGTGTATGCTGCTCAAATCTCTCCCACGAATCCGACTTGAAGTGTCACGCGACGCGTGCTCATAAACAGTGGGCGCGTTTCGCGTCTTGGCCCGTGCGCTAACTCGACCTTGTTTGCGACCTCATCTCTCGATATCACACCTCTCCATTTACACCGCACATACGAATCGACATTGACATCGCGGACATGGCAGATAACGCTAGCACTTCGTTCCAAGACGACGCCGTCGATATGGCCGCCATTCCCGAAGAGACACCCCCAGAGGAGCTCCCAGCCAAGCTTGAGAAGCTCAAGGCTTCAGCTACGAAAGAGTATTCGCTCAAGAACTACAACGCCGCGGCGGAATACTTCAGCGAGGCAGCCGAGTTGCAGGATCAGATCAATGGAGAAATGTCTACGGCAAACGCCGACCTTCTCTATCAGTACGGACGGTGCTTATACAAGGTCGCAGTTGCCAATTCCGACGTGCTGGGCGGCAAGGTCGCTGGCTCATCCGAGCCCCAGCGGAAGAAGCGCAAGGTGACAAAAGCTGAGAGTAGTGCGAATGGCGAAGGGAGTAGCTCTTTGATCAGCGATGCCATCAAGAGTTCCGAGCAGAAGCTGGCCGAGGATGTCGTCGAGGCAGCAGTGGAGGAGAAGGAAGGGTCTCAGGAGCAGAAGCCGGCTGGGTCAAGCAATCCGTTCTTCCAAATCAGCGGCGACGACAATTTCACGGATTCCGAGGACGACGACGCTCAAGCAGACGGCGAGGCGGAGGAAGAGGAGGATGACTTTGCGATCGCGTACGAAATCTTGGATATGGCTCGGGTCCTCCTATCGAGAAAGGTGGAGGAGCTGCAAAGCGCAGGAAAAGGCAAGTCAACAGAAGAGAAGCCGGAAGTCCGACAAGTCAAAGAAAGACTGGCAGATACGCACGACCTGCAAGCCGAGATCAGCCTGGAGAATGAGCGCTTCCAAGACGCCATCAAGGACACCCGAGATGCCCTGGCACTGAAACTCGAACTCTACGCCACCGAAGATCCACTCGTAGCGGAAGCCCACTTCAAGCTCGCCCTTGCCTTGGAGTTCGCATCTGTCACATCTACGCAAGAGGATGCCCAAGGCCAGGAAACCGTTGCGCAAGTCGACGAAGATATGCGAAAAGACGCCGCGCGGGAGATGGAACTTGCCATTGCATCGTGTCGTGCCAGGCTTGCCAAAGAGGAGTCCAAGCTGCCCACCCTCGAAGGTGTCGAGGCTGAGCATCAAAAGAAAGAAATCGCAGAAGTGAAAGACATGCTGTCCGAAATGGATCAGCGACTGAAAGATCTCAGAGCTCCCGCCGCGAGTCTTTCTGCACTACAAGGCCTCGAGCCCGCCGCCACAGCCGAGGATCCAATGCGCGGCATTCTGGGTATGGTGCTGGGCGAGAGCAAGGCCGATCAAGTAAAACGCATCGAACAAGCCACAGCTCAGGCGAACGACCTTACTGGCATGGTCAAGAAAAAGAAGCCGAAACCCGTTAGCGCCACCAACGGGACGAAGAGAAAGTCAGAAGACGACGACCCAGCTGACGCAGCGACGACCAATGGCACTTCTAGTAGCAGCACTGGCAAGAAAGTCAAGATCTCTGCCATGAAGCCCGAGATTATTGGGGAGGACTGATGTCAATGAGTTGATATCAGTAGATGATGGAATTGTAGATAGCGTATTGATTTGCAAAGATGTCTAACCTAGGGGTTATTGTGTATGCATGGTTTTATGATACCCTCGCGAGAAGCACTCACTTCAGCGAAAGAATAATACGATGGGATTTTTTGATTAGAGCCGACAACGTTTTAATCAATCGCCGTCGTCATCATCAGAGACAATCCTCACGTCAACATTCCGCCCATCAGGCCATGAATCGATGACTCTGACCCAGCACGAAGTCCGAGAAGATTCCAAGCTGCACCTCAGCCCTGTCACGACGCAGCTGAGCTCACCCATCCAACCATATTCCCTTCCAGCAAAGAGCAGGCGCAGGCGCAGATCCCCTGCAATGGCAAAATCACGATTCTGAGAGAAGAGCTCAACATGCCTCCAAATCCCCACCCATCACGTTTCCTACGCTCGCCGCTGCTACCACCACGACCATCATCATCACCAGTACCAATCAACAGAAAAGCCTCATTGTGACGACTCCAACCACGCCTTCATCAGCTCAAGCACGCGCAAAACCTCATCAAGCTTCGCTTCCAGCCCGTCCAGCCGCGCATCGATCGTGTGGCAAGCCCGACAGCAGGCTGCTTGGCGTTCCTGCTCGGTCGAAAACGTTTCGTCGTCGGTGGCTTCGGAGAAAGGATTGCCTTCGTCGGAGTACTCTGATGATGGCGAAGGAAGAGAGGACGAGGCTGGGAGGAGAGGTGTTACAGACCAGGCGTCTTCGCTATGGACCTTGTCGGAGGTTCTATCCTCGTCCTCAGGGTCAGGCGCGCGGGTACTGTCAAGGTCGCCAGAGGAGTATGGGTAGATCTCTGGGCGCTTTGGTGGAGAAGACAAGGATGAAGACGACGAAACCTGTTCTCGCGCCTCTTTGGAATGTAGCGTGCATTGGCGTAGAGGTGATGGAGTTGGCGGTGGGAAAGCTATGCTCGGGCGCGGAAGGGTTGTCGTGGGTTCAGGGCAAGTTGGGAAAGACTTGGAAGTACGGGCCATCGTGTCTTTTCTTGGGCTGGAGTTGAGGTTGGGCTCAGGGTGGAGATTCGAAGGAAGGGAAATCAGGAGCAGGAAATTTTGGTATATGAGGACGTCGTCTGCGTCCGTGAAGGGTATGACTAACTAGTGATGATGAGGATGGCGTGTGTAAGTCAGCCTTCCTTCCATTCCTCGCCACTGACGCCGTACTATTGTAGTCTGATTATATTGCTTTCACTCCTGCTCGTGACAATATCTGCCAGCTTTCTTGACTCCTTCACGACCATCTCCGAGCTACTTGATACATTGCAGCTTCGGTGTCGTCGGCGGTCTTGCACAAATTGCGAATTTGTGAAGCCCCCTTCCAAGCTTGCAAGAACCCACCGTCGTCTGGTTCTATTCTAGATCGAGGATCAATTCCAACATCTCTGTCGACGTCAAACTTGGTAAGAATTGTTGATCAGATATCTGGCCTGCACAGTCCATAGTGGCACCAGATTGACTCCCATACCACAGATAAAATCAACTTCCTATCACTATGACTTCCACGTGGTCGATCCAAGGACTCCAGTATGCTCACGAGGTTTGCCCGGTCATATTTCGATCGTTGCCATCCACAGCATGATTGTCCAGCCGCCTTCTCAGATCTTGTACATCCCTCGCCACGCGCTCGATCCTGGCCGCCAAACGCCGAAAAATGTCGTTAATCTGAGCATTGCTGTATTTGCACAGCGTTTGGATAGGTTCGTCGTTGCCATAATAGCCATCATCACCTGATGATGGCACATATGGAGGATGAAACTGTTTGCGTTTGAAATCATTAACAGTCTCCGCAAACCTGTCTAGGGCTTTGACGAGGTGAGAAAACATGCTGGCTATCTCTGCCTACCTCGGAAGCCGTATAGAAGCCTGCTTGTTTGTCGATCGTGGCCGGGGTCGACGTGTCGTTGGTGCTAGGCTGAAACATACCTTTCTCCATGCTGATTGAGGCCAGGTCACCGCTTGGATTTGACGTTGACATGGCTAGCCTTGCCACTTATCGACTCAAAAAGCTGTTCTCCCACGCTTTGTAAGCAGTGGCACCTTCAAACTGTTCACTCAACGATCCCTCTGACCGAGTTCATACAAGGCAAATGGAATCTTCGACGTGGATGGCACAATAGAGATTCAAGAAACTACTTCATATGATAAAGTATCGTGCCTCCAAGGCAATCAGGAATTACCGCAACATATATACCATAGTACCTGCCTCGTGATTCAACATGTGCCCCTTCTTCACCAGAGCAGACCTTCAAATGACTCATCGCTGCTGACTGCCCACCCAGAACAGCGTTTGCATCCGACGGAGGAGTTCTTGCAATTCCGGAGTGAGTTCTTCTCGCCGAGTGGCGATCTCTGCCTCAAAAATGCGCTGCCGCAATACTGCAAGCTCGCGTCTGATTTCTACGATGTGAACAATCACGGAAGAAGATGCAGATCCGCTACTGGCGGTCGATGATATGTCGCTGCTCAGACTCTCGTTGCTCAGACTCTCGTCGTTCAGACTCTCGTTGCTCAGGCTGTCGCTACTCTCTGGACCTGTTGCACTATCGTACAAGAACGAGTGCCGGCCGCTAATCCATGGACCTCGTTGAGACTCATGTCGAAAGTTATAGTCATCGTTGCCCGGAGAGATACTGTAGTCATCGGAGTCATAAGTATCGACAGTTTGCCAGGAATCATCGGAATCATAGGGTTCGTTCCAGGTGCCGTGCGGCATCTTAGCTGTCAACAGGCTTGTTTCGGAGTTTGCTGTTGCTGTAGCGGAAAGTATGGTAGGCAAGCTAGGTCTCAGATATTTATGCAAGAACTCGGATGTATTGTATAAGGCTTGAGTGGCAAGATGTAACATGATATACTTGGGCTCGTCAGAGACCCTGCTTTGGTAGTTTATGGTGAAGGGTGAGAATCTCGACATTCTCATTCACTATCTTCCACATCACTCTCTAAGTGCTCAAGCAGAGTCTCGATCCGGCGAGCAGTTCCTCTCAGACGATTTAGCATTCGACGCAGGACTGGTCGCAAGGATCGAGCAAGTGCCGCGTGATGCTCGTCAGTGTCTTCGTTATCCACGAGACGAATCAAGCCCAGCGCGTGCTCGCTGTCGGCTGCTATTTTCGTGATAATGCCTTCCATTGTCTCCACGTCTTCTTCAAGCGATGTAGTCTCGTTGCTGCCATCGCTTCCCGCGCTCTCTGAGCCAGAGGAATCACTTGGATTTGATGGTGAGTCGCTTGGGCCAGAGCTTGAGTCATCGGAGAGATGGGAAGTGTGATATGGATCGTACATATGCGTACGTGCTGGCTTTGAGAGCGCTTCTTCTAGTTGGCTGTTTGCCATGTCTGCGCTTCTCATTTCTATAGCATTTCCGATCCATGACAAGAATATATAGAAGCGTGGAATTCCGTCAGTGAATGGAGGCTGACCGTCATGAGAAGCACGCGGAGAAGGGAGGTTGACGGTACCATGCCCAGTTGTAGCCACGATTTATATTGACATTGAATATGAAGAGTGGCAACCCATTCTTCGAATATCAACTGCCACCGTCGAGTCCGGACAGTAAGATCTCAAAACTGTTTGTACGTGTGATGATCGCCACTGCAGATCAGTCGACGATGCAGCAGATCTTTAGAGTGGGACAACCGTGCCCGCTTGCTCGACGTGCCTAAATGCAACATGGAAGAATCGTGTACAGGACGTCTTCTTGGCAATTAGTCATCACCTTGGCTCTGGTAACCAGGTGGTCACTTCTTTCTCGACCGGGCTTCTGCTTTGTTAGTTCTTGATGAAACATCGCGTCTTGTCTAACGCATGGAACGTATACACTGCGTATTGAACGTTCGACTCCCATAGCTCAGCCTTAGCCGCGACATCATAGTCGCGAGACTTAGGCCAAGCTGAACAGATTGCCAGAAGTGCAGAAGGGAGCTTTCAGGAAGCAAGACTGTCTCTATTTGGTTGTCTTCGTTGCTCAATGATCTTTTGATATTCCCCCGCACGCTGATCTCTATGTGTATACTCCGGAAGACAAAATCGAGCTGGACCTGGATGCAGTGATTTCGAGTGGAATTGGACCTTCCTGGGTTTTTGGAAATGCATATGCCATGGCCTCTTGTGTGGTCAGACTCTTACTAAGTCTGTGCTTGTCATGCAACTCCAGGAACTCCCTCGGCCAACTGATCACAGGAGCCATGTTGTGATCCTTCTTCGAGAGGACAGCCAGCGCATTGAGGATACCGGAGCTCCCCATGTCGCCTACCCACCAAAGATCTTCCACTAGAGCCACTAACATCAGCCAGTGAGTGTAAATAGCAAGCATTCCCGGATGTTTCTCTTTCAGTAAAGCCACCAAAGAGTCTGGCAGTTGCACGACCCATGCGAACACCACTCGAAAAACACTCGCAACTTGCGTACGGCACACGAGGCCCGTTATGTCGCTCAGATTGTCAATGGCTGCTGCGAAGGCGTCACGATGCGCATGTCTGGGATCTAGCCAATTTCTGCTATGAGCAAACCGCAACGTAGCGGGACGCTGTCGTTCAGTCTTTCGAACGTATCCCAGGAGTGGTGTATGCCAGTGATTATCATCTGTCGACAGCCGATCTGGAGACAGCGACCTCGGGACCATGTCTCGGATGAGATTTGGGTGAATTGTGGAAGCACAAGCTAAAAGAGCAGTGTGGACTGCTGGCACACCTCTGAGAAGATGCATCCAAGTCCACTCGATTGGGTCATCAATACTGCAGGACCGTCTATGACGATAGAAGGCAAGGCCCAAGACGCAAAGTAGTCTTGTGCATGCCACATGAGTCGCTGCCATTGATGTATCTAAAGCATGCAAGTGGGACATACTCTGCTCGAGGAAGAACGTCCCATGATAGGTCGCTGTCTCCAGATACCTGTCAGACGCAGGGCTACGCTCTTGGCTAGTCATATAGAGCCACATTGCAGCTGTAGCAAACATCCCGCGGCGTACAGTCGAGGAAGAATATGCTTGAGATGGAATAAACACATGCCAGATCCAGGTTTGCTCAGGCAGGGTGTTGCTATTAGAGAACGAATGCGCTACCTGCTCGAGATACACCCTAGCAAGCTCGGTCTCATCGCGGATCTGTTCCGGTGGGTACGGTGTAGTCGAGGGGCCGTCATGTAGGTAATCCAGCGGGCTCGAGGGTGTACTGTTGGTGGTCGATCTGGTTGGCGACGGGAGGTGGGTCCTCTCGCCGGTTACACCGTTGACCACGGATCCGCTCCCGTACACGCAAGATAGACCTTTCCTCCGGCATACAATGCAGGCAGGCTTTGTTTCATCGCACTAGAAGCACATATAGGCAGTCAGATCTGGGTTGGAACCTCCGCCGCTCTCGGGTACTGGCCACATACCTTGACCTTCCTTCGTTTGCAGACAATACAACCAGATCGAGACTTGTGATGATGTCGCTTGGTCTTGATCCGACCAATTTGCAAGGCTTCTAGCACGTTTTGACTTTGCATGTCACCAAAAATTCCAGTAATGTGGTTCGCCTTAAGCATGATGTTGGAACTCAGACCAAAAGACTGAATGCGACAACACCCCTTCTACTAATGAATGCCTTGTGCACAGCCTACCAATCGCGCGCAAAACAGTAGACCTTTTCCAAATACTCCAAAGCGACACCGCAAAGCCGAGATGTGTGGTCAGCTGGAGCTGAACCGGAGCCCACTCATCGGCATGTCCTTCTGCAGATTACCACAGGATAGTACCTGCGCCACAACCGATATCAGTGTAGTTCATCTCTTCCACTACGAAAGCTGTGAAGGTGGAGTATTCAACTAACTCACAGGACATCCAGAATCGAAGCGTATATCGACGGTTGTCCTCTACTGCACAAGCTTGTAGGCACCTCACTTGATCATAGCTCAGGCGAGCTGATTTCGGCGTCGTTGATGCAAGACTCGTTCTCGTTCGATCCTCCCGCTTTCTTGCTCCACACCCGTAAGGCTACTCTTACCACCTGCGGGTTTCACACGGGCCTGTTCTTATTCAGCTGCGATGATAACGCTGATCGTAAGACCAGATGTTTGGTACTGCTCGCATAACGAATGCACAAGTCTTTACTAGTTACAGGAAGACTTTCGGCATCTCCAGAGAGCTCACATGGCACTCAAGGCCTGCGTAGAAGGAATGACGATGATTTCTGTATGCGGTCCAAGGGTCAGACCTAGGCAGAGGAAAGTAAACTCGTCAGAACAGACACAGATCAATCTAATCCTTGTATGCTCTATAACGGCCGCGATGTGCGCTTGGTAATTGTCCAGGATTAGATTGCAAGAGTGCTAGGGCAATAGATGTTCACAATACAGTCAAGAACCAAATCGTTTCCCGTCAGTCTCTTCGTCCCTCAGAGTCCATTCGTCTTCAAAAAGTTGTGTATATGTTCGTAAGCATCCTGCGCAGTATAATGGAAATTGATGCCATGTCCCGTACCACGCACTATGTACCAATCTGAAGCATTGCTTGCAGCTGGAAACAACACTCCCTGCGACGGCTCAATTTGATTGTGCGGCGAGTAGCAGTCTCCATCACACACCGGCAGATCGTTCTCTCCGGTGACGATGTAGAGAGGACCGTTGAATTCGAGACTGGGCGTGAGATCCAATGGTAGAAGGAGCTCGCCCAAGCCCTGAGGCTGCTTTATTCGTTCAGCAAGAATGAGCAGGTCGGGATCGAACAGAGGTGCGCGGAAGAAACCAAATTGCAAACCATAGATGGAACCCAGCAAGGAGTAGCCATTCGACAGATGCGCGAAACGAGTTGGCTCGTTCTGCGATGCGACTATCTGACCTTGTCCTATGAGGTTGATCTGGTAGCCATCTGGGGTTGCGGAAGCCCCTGTCAGGATAATGGCTTCGAGATCGTCTGGGTATTTGGTAGCGATGCCAATGATCTGAGCACTGCCGTACGAGTGGCCAACACCAATGACTTGCGAGAACGCACGATCTGCGACAGCACCAGACCGTAGGAGTCGGATGAGCTCGTGAGCAACCGAGATATGCAGCGGGGTCTGAATGACTTGTAAGGGGTCTGGGTGGTCTGACAGGCCAGTACCAAGGCGATCGTAGAAAAAAGTAATGTAACCCTGTTCGGCAGCGAGATCGACATAAGAGTAACCTGGAGCGTTATTCCAGTACTGACGATCGAAGCCTCCGCCATGCAATAGGAATAGAACAGTCGTGTCACTGACATTAGTCATCTTTTTAGGGTAGCAAAGCTGCGAATATATTCCAAAGGTGCCAGTGATATCTTGCGGACCGCCCGGTATCCGTTCCGCAAACTTTGAGTTGATCTGGAAGAGTTGGAGTACAATATTCGTGAGATCAGTCTGGTTCCTGGGTTCTGCGAGATTGATTCGCACGATTTGAGCCGACGCCGCAACATCGATCGTGCCTGAGACACAAATCGCAGCATCGCCCACCGAGGATTGTATAGTGGCGTTTCGAAACCCTTTCGACATCTGTTCAACGTCCGAGATGAACGTCGTATCGAAAGGGTTTGCCAGTGCTGCTCCAGCAGCAAGAGCCAAGTAAAGAAGAGCCAGCATGCGCGTTGTGTGGCCCATTTCCAGTGACTGGAGTGAAAATTTTGATCGATGTTGAGGATTAGAATTGAACAAGGAGAACATACAGGATATTATATAGCGGATCGTAAGAAACTGCACCTCGTCTGAGAGTCCATGGTTTGATCTACCGGAGTGTAAGCGTGTGCGCTGCACGGCGTCTCGTAGTAGACATCGAACTCTGTGCACAACGATACAGCCCCGCTATATCGTCAGAAGAGTATTGACATGGTATTCAATGCCGAGAGCGAGCTGCGAGAACGGCAGTGCCTGTAAACGAGTCCGCGTGCGAGAGCGCATAAGCAGAGTGAGTCCAGGGCTGAACGCAGACCTTACGCATGGTGAAGAGGCTAGAGCTGAGTGACGTCTTACAGCAAGTACAAGACTGTGTTACAGACATTCCTTGAACATGCTGCTAATTTAGAGCAACATACAGAAGCATACCAAGGACGAACCTGGGGTCAGTAGGCAGGTGTGGATGGGGGACTTCGTGATTATGTAAACACCAAGTACACAACACCTTCACCTTGCTAATTCACTGACATTGAGACCCCTGCATACATCTCAAGGAGGTCTTCTTGGCCGGGCTTGTCCATAATCAACCAAGGAGCTCTTGTGAGCGTATCTCCAAGCATTAACAGTGGAATTTAGTCTCTCGCCAAACCCGCTGGAATGTCTTCCCACGTGAAGGATATATCAGAACACGCCATCCCAACTTTCCTGACGCCGTTTGTCTAATGTCCGCCGCATGTGCAACGGTAAGGGTGAATAGGCTGCAAACCAGAGAAGACTGGCGCGAAATGGACAAACTCAATCGTTGAGATGCTGCGGTCATGATAATGGCCAAAGATGGCCGTGAAAGGAACAAGACAGATGACAAACCTAGGCAAAGGGTCGAGCTCTAGATCCGTTGCAGTAACTAGCAGCCACTGACTTTTTATTGAGGATGGCTTACGTTTTGCTTTCTAGTACTACTGGTCCGATTCTTTCACACGTATGGAGTCAAGTCCTGCGAAAGTGAAGTCCCAAGTATAAGCCTATCCAAACACCACTCGTGAAGGCAGACGCTCCAATCAAGAAGAAAGTCTTATCAGCTCATAGTGTTCTTGTAACGTGACACGCAAGCCTGACCTGCTCCACTGACTCGACCGGAGTCGTGATTTGGAGCAAGCTGGGCTGCCAGATCCGTAGGCAAGACTGGGATTGGTCAAAGGTCTGACACAATTAGCACAAGCCACAGACACGGGCTTGGAGATTGTCATAGGCTCTGCGATCATTTCCTACAACGCTTACGGTATCTTTCAAGCCAGCTGTCCTTGGAGCTGGAAGGCCTGAAGCGCCTTATCACGAACGGAAGCCATGCCGCAGTCGTCGACAGCCACATCAGCTTCTTGAAGACGGTCCACGAAGTACAACATGATACTGGCGGCACGCGATCGTGCGCACTGCTGTCGAAGAGGATCTGGTCCCCAGAATCCACACGCACATCGTCCCCAACAGCTTTGTTCGAGTAAACGTCTTTGTTCCTTCTGAGCCGTCCGTACGATTTGCCTGTCGTCAAAGACGTTGTGAGTGACCCTGGCATGTCGAGCCGTGACTCTGATTCGATCATGCCAGCCGTGGCGGCCAGAGAGCGCATTGTCAGATTCTTCCCGTGCTGCACACGTGGGATCTCTACGGTCCCCATTCCCCTCGTCCTTGTTTTCTGCCAGCATAACGAGTTGATAGGGGTGCGATTAGCTGGACCAGCATACCACCCCTTACTGGCACGATTGGGAGGACGGGTAGTGAAGTTGAAGCCTCTGGGGCTGAGCTGCTTGAGCTACGCGCCAAGGGTTGTTTTGTGCCAAAGCCACCAGAACGTGGCCCAAAGCAGAGAGAACAAGGCGGCTGGAGAGATGCGTGGCAGGAAAGAGTCGCTGTGATATCAAATGCTGCCTTGTTTCCGAAGTCTATAACCCGCCTCGAGCCGCTCATCACGCCTTAAACCGCCCTTCAAACCCAGGCCTACCTTTCTTCTTGCCCTTCGCACTCGAGGCACTCTTTTTCTTGCCTTTCTGGCCCTTCTCCTCTCGACGCTTTAGTAAATTCGCCTCACGCTTTTTCTGCTTGGCTTCCCTGGCCTTCACAATGCCCTCCTCTCGTTCCTTCCATTCCTTCTCCGACTTGTTCTTCTGCTTCTCCTTCCGCTTCAAAGCCTTCTTTAACAAGCTCGTGTCGTCCCGCACTCGCTCACCGTGCGCGCGCTTCTTCGCATTCAACCACATATCTTTCTCTTCAATGTCGGCCTTCTTGCTCGCGTCCAAGCCACCGAGTCGTGCTTGCTTTTTCTCGGCAGCCAAGAGAGCAGTTTTGGGGTCCTGAGGTCCCTTCTTCTTTCGAGCTTCGTTGAGAGTACTCAGAGAGGCATCAGCTGCTGTGCCATCCTCGAACGCTAGTCTGGAGAAGGAAAAGCTGTTCTCAGATGGTCGCGGACTGTCTCTTCGCTCGAAGATGTCTGTCGCTGGGCTGCCAGATCCACGAAGCTGCTCTTCTCGTCTTCGCTCTTCCGCTTCCTTGGCCTCCCTTCGCAGCTCTTTCTTGTGCGCCTTTCTCTGCTCTTCCTTCTTTCGTCTTTGATCGAGCAGCTCCTGCCGTGACTTTGCTGGCTTGCCATCTGGACCGTCAGCCTTGCGCTTGGCTCGCAGCTCTTCAATTCGCTTTCGCAACCGCTCCTGCAGCAACGCTTGGTCAACATTGGGTAGTTGAAGCTTCGGTGAAGATGTGCCGTTCGGAGGGTCTGTCTTGGCGGAGGTAGCATCCAACTGAGGCAAAGGTATTTGCTTCGGCTTCGGCTGTGTTTTGACTGCGAATTTTGCTTCCAGCTGCTTTTTCGACGCACTAGTCTCTGAGGGTGTCTCGTCGACCGACGGTGGGTCAATGGAGGAAGATGAGGATGCTTCGGACTGGTTAGTGGCAACGTCAAATGCAGGGCTGTTGACGGCCGGACTTGTTGGTACTGATGATGCCTCCACCACCTCTTCTCCGTCTGCCTCGTCATCCTGTTCTCCGTCCGAACCAGACCCTGCAAGGCCTGAGAAGTCGACTTTTTCAAGGTCAGCTGCATCATTCTGCTGCGTTTCTTCATCGTCTTCTCTGTCATCATCGTCCTCGCTCTCCTCCACCACGCCGTCTGCTTGCCGCTTCTCGGCCTGAGCCTCAGCGAGATCCGCGTCTTGCTTTTTGAGCTTCTTTGCCTCCTGCTTGGCCTTTTTCGCCGCGATCTTCTCCTTTTGCCGTTCGCGCTTCTCTTTGCGCTTCTCTGCTATTGCCTTCTTCTTGATTGCCATATCTTCTGTGCCGGCTTCTTTCTTCTGCCTTTTATTACTGACGTTTTCCGCTTCCTCTTCTTCCTTCTCGTCACCGTCATCTTCCATTCCGAGTTCTCGTTTTCGCTTCCGCTCATTCTCCTTCATGATATCTAACGCAGATCTCTGATTTGCGGGATCGAGCTTTGCTTTCTTGGCAGCACGCTTTTGTTCTTTGGTTTGCTTCTTTCGGTTCCATTGCTCGCTTGGATCGAGGCCGTCGTCAATTTGGCTGCCATAGTATTCACGTGCGGGAGTCAAGGCGAGTAGCGATTCAAAGGCTTTCGTATGGCTTTGCAGGCGTTCCTAAATCATGACATATTAGACTGTGGCACTGACCTTGTCACTGGATAAACATACCTCGAGCCCATCAAGGAGGTCTTCTGATTGTGCCATAATTATGAGCCCAAGACCAGAGTGTGGGAAAAGACCTCGCCGTCGCTCAGGCGCCGATATGCTGCTGCGCTTCACCGTATAGCACGGATGAAAAGAATGTCGCCAAGATTTGAGGTCGCCTTGTGGGGTCAATTCGGCGTGTCGGGCCGCCGGCATCGACCGAGCTGTTCACGACACGATTCACGACCCTGCGTCTTATCGCATATGCAAGACCACAGCCATGCAAGCACAGCATTTACACATGTTGTGACAGAGTTGTGTACGGGCTTGACGAAGGGAGTGAAGTCCACTATCCAAGGCTACTGCGATCACAAATTTTATTGCAGAGAATTCCACGCCCTCTCCCTGCTACGCTCGCTGTTTTCAAGCTTATCCGGCCCATGAAGCTATCACGTTATCCACGCAGACAATCAAAAGTCGCTATTCTGCTCTATCGCGCATAACGTATCCATTGTCTCCCAACAGCTGTTGATGGCTCAGTTGTGCAATGCCATATTTTATGAGTTCCATCTATATATCATGATGCTCCCGTAGGCCCCCTGTCCCTAAGCCACGTTGCAGGGCCCGGCACCGCATCCCTGATGCTTCTGCCTCACGAACAACAGCTCAACACTGGAAATGGCTTACTCCTGAGTGTACCCTGCTACTCCAAAACGTAGTCCATGAGCAAGCCAAGGCTGGGCCGGTAATGGGCTCCTCGAAATACTCCCCGGAGCTGCGGTCAAATGCTTCGAGCCTACCGCTCATGCCGTCATCCTTATCAGATGAAGCAGTACTCGACCACAGCGCCCCGGCATCAGATCTTGGACCCTTTGCCGATCCAGAAACCACTGAGGCAGGACTGGGTCGCCATCTTGGGCTCTACTCCACCACACTTCTCGTCGTCGGCCGAATCATAGGTACAGGGATATTCTCTACACCCGGGGCCATCACTGCAGGCGTAGGCAGTGTCGGCGCTGCCCTAGTGCTTTGGACGATTGGCCTTCTTATAGCCTTTTCCGGAATGATGGTCTGGGTTGAACTGGGCTGCATGATTCCTCGTTCTGGAGGAGAGAAAGTCTACCTGGAAGCAGCTTTTCAACGGCCGAAGCTACTTGCAACGACTGTCTACGCTTTTCAGGCTATTCTGCTGGGATTATCTGGTACGTCTTGAGCTAGGAATCAAAGCATTGTCCTCTCCCACACTGACATTTCACTCGCAGCTAACGGCTGTATTATCTTTGCACAGTACGCACTCATCGCCGCCGGCCTCAAGGCTACGGACTGGGAAAAACGATGCCTTGCCCTAGCCGTTATTAGCTTCGTTACAGCCATCCATGTCTTCTTTCCAACTTTGGGTGTTCGAGGTATGGACATTCTCACTTCCATCAAGGTCCTAACAATTGTTTTCGTTGTTATCACTGGCTGGGTCGTGCTAGCAGGCGGGGTCGAGAGCATTCCTGATCCTCACGCAAGTTTTCGCGATGCTTTTCGAGGAACGACTGATAGCGGCTATCAGTGGGCGACTGCTCTGTGAGTATCAGGCACAAAATGTGACGGACGACCGCCATTCCATCCTAACGCATGTGCAGACTCAAAGTGCTCAACTCGTACCAAGGCTGGTCAAATGCAGCGTATGTCGCCAACGAGATTAAAAGACCTGTGCGGACCCTGAAAATCGCCGGACCACTCGGTCTTGGAATCTGCGGTGCTGGTTTCCTTTTCGTCAACATTTCGTACTTCGCCGCAGCGACTCTCGACGAAGTCTCCCACAGCGGCCAGACTGTGGCTTCACTCTTCATGAGAAACGTCTTTGGCGCCGCTGCACAGAGAGGACTCAGCTTGATGATTGCGATCTCTGCTTTCGGCAATGTTATGACGGCCACGTTCTCACAAGCCCGCGTAAATCGAGAATTGGCCAAAGAAGGAGTGATTCCCTATTCTCGATTCTGGGCTTCAGACTGGCCGTCCGGTTCGCCCTCAGCCGGCTTCCTCTTGCACTTCGTTCCAAATTTTCTTGTGATTGTGGCAGTTCCTTTCGGCGACGCATACAATTTCATAGTGAACCTCCAGGGATACCCACTGAGCATCGTCAACTTCTTCGTGGTCCTTGGATTCTTCTGGCTTCGCTACGCCTACCCGCACGTCCCCCGACCATTCCGTTGCTGGTGGCTTATCGCAGCATTCTTCCTTGTTTCACAAGGCTTCCTGATCGTAGCGCCGGTTTTGCGACCGAATGGAGGCAAGGGCGATACCAGCCTTCCGTATTGGCTATATCCAGTCATTGGAATCATCGTTCTGTTGGCGGGAGCACTGTATTGGGCGCTTCGATACCAGCTTCTTCCGACAACAGGAACCTATCATCAAGGGCGAAACGGAAAGAGTCTATTTGATCGCACCCAGCTCATCCGCTACGAGAGAATCCGGACCTCCAGTGAGGAATGAATGAACGCCCTCTACTGCATTTTCGGAACTCTTTGGTCTTCTTGAAGGCCTGACTGACCTTTTAATGCCATGCATCATCAGCACTGATCCCTGGGATTCCTGCCAACTTGGTCGAATCCAAGATGCAGTTGCTAGAACTTTATGCACTCAGAGAGGAAATGACAGCACGGAGAGCAAGCACGGCTCAAGACATAGCCTGCAGACCGAGTCTTCTTCGAAGCCTTCAATCTGGTCAGAGACACGTTTGCCGGGCTGCTTGACCCCAAACTTTCCGCGAGTCTGTCAGTGCGTCTGCAGATGGAGATCTGACTTGTGCACGGACCGACCCTGAGCCGCTCTTGGCGCCCGTCCGATCTCGGTAGCCTCGGCCCGTCGGCAGTCAGCATGCACAAGAACAAGGCACGATTCACTCCTCACGATCGCACGACAACAACTTGCGCGTGAGAGCTGGGCATAATCCTATCAAAACGGTGCTTCATATCGCATCGATCGTCATCGCCTTTTCCATCTGCCAGCGCACACTGCACTGTACTTAGCTAATCAATCTACGCGCTGTGATCTATGTCCAATGCTTACGACCAGGGCTCCGCCACCACCTAGCCTCCCTGCTACGCAATCCTTGCTATTTGCCTTGACAGTCGGAGAAGTGGCGTGCCCGTTCAGCGCCCCCCCCCCTGATACCATATCGTAAGTGCGCTCACCACACTTTCTCTCACTGCGTCACAGTTGTATGGACTTGGTCCATTCGAATAACAGAGGGAAACGCGGGAGCTGGTGGAAGCGGTTGCCTCGGGAATTCTGGTTAAGTGACTGCCTGTTGCACATCGGACACCCAACCTCCACAAACAGAACGATAAACGGACGACTGAGCATACCATACGGCGAGCATGACATACGACATGGAGAGTACGATAGTTGAAGCTACATCACTCTCCGCCATCCAGGATATCGCCATCAATCCCCCAGCACAGCCCAGGGCGCCTGCAAATGTGCCAAGACTACCTTTGGTACTGTATATAGCACGGGTACCTGGAAGTCGAGACGTCTTCTTGACGCCGATCAAGCCACGCGAGAAAGTCGTCACGGCAGAGGATGTGCAGAGTTCGCTTTACTTTGTGCACGTCAGCGATGCAGCAGACTACGAGAACACTACCGGCCGACCATCGTCCGTGGATACTGAAGCATCGCATCTGTTGCCATTACTCGGAGAAGATGTCAGAAGGAAGCCAGTCCTGCCGAGGCGACCGGCTCAGCCATTGACCCCTCCTTATCCATTGGATGACGGACCTCCAAATGTCGGACTGCCACCTCCAAGCCCACCAAAGCAGGGGAGATTTACTCGAGTGTTGCGCAAGCCGGTGGGCTCTACTTCCTCCTCCACGCAAGCTGGGGCGGCAGAACTGTCCATTCTCCCACGCCGACCACTGCCCACCCCACCTCAAGACGAGCAACCTTTCGACCAGTCCCTCCATGCACACAACAAAGCTCTGCTTCGCCGAGCCGATCATAGTGACGATAACAACCCATATCTGCGGGAATACGAGCCGAAACGGTTATCCATGGATCCTGTCGAAATTCCAGCACCCGGGAGTCTAACTTTGATACGCCGCAACCCTGCTTCGAGTGAGCAGTGGAACGTGGCCTCAATACACGATCCACCTGTCCAAGAGATTTCTTCCGCCGCACTTCGTAATCCGAGTGCAGCGCAAAGAACCAAGCGTGGAGGCGTGCCGCTCTACCTGGACATCTCAAATCCAGGATACGAGCAGTTCGTGACCGAAAGAACACAATCATGTCAAAGTGCCGACACCACTAGCTCCAACAGTAGCGACCCGCCTCCAGACGGAGTGTTCCGGAGACGACTATACATGCCCGGATCTCAGTATGGCGAGCATTCGTATAGTCACAGCCGCAAATTTGGCTCGGTCGCCTCGTTCGATGCATCGACAGACGACGTCACGATGCGCAGGCCACTACGCAACTCGGGAGACACGAGTTCTTCCACCTCCTCTCCAGCATACGCAGATCGGCGGAGCAAAAGCTATACATTCAGTAGCCCATGGGACGGACGCTGCGAATTCTCCACTGGTGCGACAGGCAAAAGTCTCAAGTGCAAGCACCACTTACCAGGAGCGCACGGCCAAGCCGTGGAAGTAAGCGAGCTGAGATTCAACCTGCCGACAAGCTCTAGCAAAGTTGCAAACGCACCGCTGATTGACAAGCGATCCTCATACATGAGTGGCATGCATCGCCGTTTGCACTCGTCGAGTGAGGACGGCAGTGTCGATTTCGTGTTTGATGACGAAGGACATATCGACTTGACTTTGGGAAGAGAAAAGGCTGGAGGCGGGTTCGGAGGAAAGCAGGCGAAGCTGGGTAAGCTGATCATCCAGCCGGAGGGTTTGGCCATGCTCGATCTTCTCGTGGCGGCAAATGTAGGCTTGTGGTGGCGCGCGTGGGGAAGATGATACATAGGCGATTAAGCGTGACTGCGGAGGTCATGTTCATGATGGATAGGGATGGAGCATGATTCTCGTCTTCGAACGCTAGACACTCTACATCACAACCGCAATTCAGCCTTCTCCGCTACCGCAAGCCACAGCCTCAATTGTAACCTCATAGATCCCACCCAGGCCACGCCAAATATCAAGAACAAGCGAACAACTCTATGCTCTCAGGGTACACACATACAAGATCCGATTGTCAGCACCTTTTTCATCTTCAATTCCACCCGTTTGGGAGACTGACACGAAGTTCCACACACGCGAGGCCTCAGCCCCTCCTCAACCCTTTCCAACCTGAGCCAACTAAATCCTTACTCCCCCCTCACGGCCAGCACACCCTCTTCTCCCTCTCGATAACCCTAGACCAAAAAAACTACTCATCAGCCCAACCATCCACCGCTACGAGACGTGGCCTTATGACAGCGATTCCAATAGGCGATACAAAACGCAAATGTAACAATGCAGAAGAGGCTGAGAAGGGCAGAAAGCCGCAGGTATGCAAGCCAATGGTACCACTCCCTGGAAATCTCAACCTTCACTTACACGTACCGTGCGCTATCTCATGGCAAAGCGTGCATCCTAAACCTTGCACGAACCCAGCCATCAAACCAACACACACCCGCACCATGATCTTCGGAACCGTAAGACCAGCTCCCAGTCCCTCTCCAACCCGTTCCTACTGGCTCACTCCAACAATTCCCCAACAAATCTCCAACAGCGCCCTCACGGCCTCCCTCCCTGACTCCTTCCTCGGTCCACATACCACCAACCCCCCACCTCTCGCCATCTTCAACGACGCAAAAAACTCATTCCAGACGAACTTCTGCACCGAGCTGTCCTCATCCTGGGCCTGACCGTACGAATCAGACATGGCGATGTTCAGGCAGAAATCAGATCGTAGTCGTGGGTTGATGGTCTTGCTTTTTCTCCAGAGACGGGAGGAAGGAGGGCAGGAGGAGGTGGATGGTGTGAGTGGGGTGAAGATCTGAGGAGCGAGGACTGTGTGAGTTATAAGCACTGTGGTTTGCGAAGCGTATGGGATGGGAAGGTGCTCACGAAGGATTTGAATGGTCATGGATTCGATTTCGGCGTTCTCCATTGCTGCGACCTTGCGTCGGGGGTCTGAGGCAGTTTTGAATTGGTGGGATGTTGTCAAGGGCATGGTGTCGAGGGGCGCTGTGTTTGCCAGTCGATGGTGAATGGCGATTGATGTAACATGGCCATGGTAGGAAGTTTGGATTCCATTGGAGGTTCGGTGAAGCACGAGGTCCGCATTGCCATGTGACGGTTGTTCGTCATATGCTTCATGTGATCAAGCAAGTACCCTTCACTGCTCATCGTTTGCCGCTGGCTGTCAACTTCATTTTTCAAATCACAGGCGGCCTACACATCTCACAAAAGCTTCAGAGTCGTTTCCCATACAGACAGATCTACGGAAGGGATGATCCAGATCGTCATGAAATTCTCGTCAACTTAGAAGCCCACAGGTGCTCGGAACTCCGTTCCGCCACGCCTTGCGCTGCATCCTCAGGTTCGACAAGGCTCGTAGCAGAGCTGAGACCTCATACGTTCTACTGCACAGAGTCATGAACCAGCACATTCCGACTCGAGCTCTGCCCGCCACGTGCAGGACCCACGATGATCAGGATCGTGCTGGTGATGAGCATCGCCGTCGACATACTGATATGCTCCATCAGCTACAGCTGACTGAGTAGCGACTACACGCAGGGAACTGGCTGGTACTAAGCATGTTCATTTCCCTGTAATTACATACGCCACACAAAACTAGGTGTCAAAGCCCAGGCTCTCACGAATCTAAGGACCATCGCACTGTGTTACATCCCTAGCTTTCTGCGCGGCACTGTCGACAGACGAGAACAGCGATTTCGCAATGGTCCGCCTCCAAACCGTGACCGTCACTTTGAGGATTCCTTGTCCAGGTATAGCTGTGTCGTCTGCCACTCACTCTCGCATAGCCCGCTTTCCACGCTTCTTGCTGCCAGGATGTGGCGAGCGAAGACCAAGGGCTCGGAAAGATTCCATGGAAGACCGAGATCTACGGAGTGACGAGATTGGCGACAAAGCCGACTTATCCGAGCCAGAGGACGCTGTCGCATGCTTTGCCTTGACTTTACCTTTTGAGTTTCCGTCTTCGGCTCGCTCAAACAGATCTGGGACGAGAACATTGGGTATCTCAAGGCCTGACTTGCTTCGCGGAGATCGTATGGAAGACGCAATTCCGATATCAGAGGACGACGCAGCGTGCGGTGGCATTTGAGTGTTGCGCTTACCACACTTTCGAGCCTTCGCTTTGGCTGTGCGGCCAGACCTGGTTCCATGTTCGGATCGGTTCGCGCTAGGCGAGAGAGCTGTCTTGACGCTGCTCTCGTCAGAAGAGGAGGAGTCGGAGTCGGAACCTCCTGAAGGCTCCTCATCACTGTGATCCTGGCGCCGGACGAAACTCACGCAAGCCCTAATGCTGGGTGTGTGCCTGTAAAGTCGAGCTCTATCAACCTCAGGATAGAGCCTCTCAAGCTCGCGGTCAAGGGTCATGATCTCAACTCCAGTAGCGCAGAGTCCCTGGGCAAGAAAGCAGTTGTTCCTCGCTTCCATATCTGCTCGGAAGGTTGCTTCAGCTAGTTCATCGTCGAAAGAGTCATCGAGACAAGGAGCTGGTCCAGCAAATGCAACGCCCTCAAGTGGTATGCCACGGGGCGCCATGGTTGGATAAGGAAATGGTCCGGCAATGATTTCTCTGAAGTATCGGCGACCTCTTGGCCGGCGAGGACGCCAGGATGGGTCTCGGGTGAAGTGAGTATCAATGGAACGCGGCATTCTGTTGGAAATATGTGCCGATTTGCTCTTCAATGTTGATGTTGCGGCTTGTTCGTTTCGTGTCTGAGCAAGCTTTGGTGTATTGCCAGGTTCGGGTCTTTCGATTCTGTTTATATTTATATGGCATTGTGGTGGTGAATACTGCCTTTCGGACAAAGATTGCGGCGATCGCAAGACAATGCATCGGCACAACTTGGGAGCACAGGTCTCAACATGGTATGGTGCAGCTCGTCTCCAATACATCCCTTCAATGCCGCTGCTTAGGATTTGCTATGCTTGCTTCCACACAGAGTGGCGATGGCGTTTGCACATCTGATTGCCTCTCTAGCAAACTGTCACTTCAGAACTTCGTTCCGGAGGATTTTTATCGCATTAGTCCACCTAAGTCGCGCTCCATTCCCGTCACTCTTTCCTCAAGAGCTCTTTTCTTTCGCTCCAGCTCCCTGATCTCTGCCTCCTCTGCCTCAAGCTCCTCCTTGGTCACCGGAGTGGTGTTCGCTGCAGCGTCATCAACTACATTATTTATGGCGTCATCTCGTTCGTCTTCTGAATAGCTTCGGCTGGTCTTGGCCAGCTCCTCGGCTTGTTGCAGCACTCGTGCTTCATAGTGGCGGATGTTTGCCGCCAATTGCCCATGCCGCCGTCTCAACTGTGTGATACGGTCCGCGACTCCCGGTATGGAATACACCGCAAGCAATCTTTCCGCCCCTTGAAGCAACACCTCCACGTCCATTTCGCCTTTAAGCCTGGCGTTTGTGCTCTCCTGGCGGGTGCGGTTGTACAGATCGCCACCCAAGACAGCGGCGACAGCTTTTGACTTCGGCTGTCGAGAACCGTAGACCGTTGCTCTCCGCTTGGCAGGTGTCTTGGATGGAGCAGCAATTGCATCATGGGTTGGGCCGCCAGCAAAATCCGTGGCGCCGGGGTTTCCAGGAAGCGGAGGTGGGGCAAGATGGAAGAGAGCACGTTCATGAGATTCAGTGTCGCGTATCAGACTCGTAATATCGTGTTGTGAGAGAAGCGCGTTTGTGAAGATCTTTGGTCCATAGAATGGAAGTTCTGATATGGAAGTCGCGCAGAGGGAGATTTGATCCAGGTGGGATTGTAGAAGGGAAGTCATGATGCGTGCTGACAGTGTAGGCGCGTGGTATGCAGTCTAGACGGTTATGTATCTTTCTTTATGCTCTGCCGGTCAAGGCTTGAAAGGTCCATAAGGTGTTTATCAGTCGCGTCTGGTTGGGCTGTCAATGTTTCTGCAATGTCTTCATTCACTTGAGCCGCACGAGAACACGAGACTGGGTCTCACTCGATGTTCAGGAGTACAATGACGGTTTTGCGGCCTGGTGTAGTCTTGTAACCACCAAATAGCTGCTTTGTGACCTGGAAGAGGACGTGTTATTGTAGACGTGTTGATAGAGTTTCGCATGTGACGCCACACTTTCCGCTCGGCTGAACTTCGGAAGGAGGCGCTGCTCGAGCTTCAAGCATCAACGCTCCAGCACACAACCATAACACCGCGCAACACCACCCGCCTCCATCACACCACAACCGAACTTCAGTATGGCGGAAAAGATGGAGGTCGATGCCGTCAACGGCGAGAAGCGGGAGGAAAGTGTTGGCCCAGCGCCAGATCTCCCGCCAGAGCGCAGTGCGTACACCCAGCCGCCTCGGGAACCCTGATGACCATACTGACCACAGCAGTCATTCAAAACAACCTCACATTCATCAACCAAGCCGTCGACAACTTCGACTCGCGATTCACACTGCGTGCATTACGGAGCATATCGACACTACGCAAAGCGCCCACCTTCCCTGAAGCAATCATCTTGGGGATTCGGACGGCATATCCTAACCCGTCCAATCGAGGGCGTCAAATATTGGAGGAGCTGTTTCCAGAGAAGCACCGAAAACAGACAAACGGGACTGCGACGCCCGTAAAGAGCAAGGACGGCGCAGAACAAGATCCCCACCCCGAGGTGTGGGCTTACTTGGGCGTGTTAGTCCAGGTATATCTGTTCGACAGCGGCGAGTTTGAAAAGGGCGCAGACTTCAGCGAGAACTTTGTGGAGCGCATACGCAGCTGGAACCGCCGCACACTCGATCAGATCGGCGCCAAGTCATACTTCTATTACCAGCTGTTCCACGAGAACCTCGATCCGAAGCCGCCATCCAAGCAATCGCACGTTATTGAAGTCCGCCCGAAGCTGCTCGCTGCTCTGCGCTCTGCAGTCCTCCGCAAAGACAATGACACCCAAGCTGCTGTGACCGTTCTGCTTCTGCGAAACTACATCAGCACCGCCGACATCACACAAGCCGATCTTCTCGTTGCTCAAACACAATTCCCGACCTCCGCATCCAACAACCAAGTATGCCGCTACCTCTACTACATTGGCCGCATCCGCGCCATCCAGCTCGCCTACACGCAAGCGCACGAACACCTCGAATCGGCCACTCGCAAGTCTCCTACCAACGGCCCAGCAGTGGGCTTCTACCAGCAAGCCACAAAGCTGCTGATCGTGGTTGAGCTGCTCATGGGCGACATTCCCGAACGCAGCCTGTTCCGACAGCCACCTCTCGAATCCGCCCTGTACCCATACCTCAAGCTCGTGCAAGCCGTCCGCGTTGGCGACCTGCAAGCATTCCTGAAATGCGTGAGCATCAACGAAGCCCAATTTCGCCAGGACGGCACCTACACGCTCATCCTCCGCCTCCGCCAAAACGTCATCAAGACGGGCGTCCGCATGCTGTCCCTCTCCTACAGCCGCATCAGCCTGCGCGACATCTGCACGCGTCTGGGTGTGGACAGCGAAGAGTCGGCCGAGTATATCACCGCCAAAGCCATCCGCGATGGCGTCATCGAGGCATCGCTCGACCACCAGAACGGCCACATGGTCACGGTGCCGCAGAAGGACGCGTACAGCACCACGGAACCCAGCGATGCCTTCCACGCACGCATCAGCGCGCTCCTCAACATGCGCGACGAGTGCGTCATGGCCATGCGCTACCCAATGAACAAGCACCGACAAGAGATCGCGGAGGCGGCCAAGGCCCGCGAGCGGGAGCGCGAGTTGGCCAAGGAAATCATCGAGGGCGAGGGGGATGCGGACGACGGGGACGAGGGCGGGTTTGAGGGCATGTGAGTCGACCTCGTCGCCTGGCGCCGTAGGTTTCCGGATGGCAAACACAGTGTAATTATAGACATCGATAGAGATGCTAAGTAAGCAAGCACGCACGCATGCACGTTATCAGTCGAAAGGATGGCTTGCTTATGCAACGGAATCATGTCGTGTCGCGTTGTGCCCTGCGAAGGGTTCTCGGTGAGATTTCCCGAACCTGGAAGTATGTCTCGCAATACCAACACCGCCATCGCCAATTCGCGTCGATCTTTATCTCCGTAGTGGTAGGAGAAAAATGGGCTCCGCGATCTGCTTCGATCCAGTCCCATTCCATCCCAATTTATCTTACCCTTTTCAGTTATTCCCCCGTAGACAACGTATGACATGTATCAGTACACGATAGGGAACGCCTTCAGTCTTAGTGAAGGAGAAGGACGGAGGTCGCTTTGGTATGATGACTTGGATGCAGATGGGCCAGGAATGGAGATGTGGGTACGGGTGGGAAACATGTGATAGTAGAGTTGAGGAGCTGGGGAAGGTGATTGATACGGCTGCTTGAGGGGGGGTTTCGAGGAGAGGATATATACAGGTATGCGCGTGGAGTTGGGGGACAGATGGGAGGACATGTTCTACGGGGCAGTACCTTCTGCGAAAGATATCTGTAGCGAAGTCCTATAGAGGTGGGTCACACGCCCGCGTGACCTCGCGTTGTTTACACGTTGCCTGCCTGTTTCAGCGGTGATCATCCGGCACAAGCATGGGTTGACGGGGCTGTTGTGTTCGCAGCAGCGGCGTTTGCAGCATGCTGGCTCGAGATGCGGCCTCGGAAGGTGTCCGGAGAACAATACGGGTTCGTCAGTGGCGATGGTCTTATTACGGCCCAGCTGGGCGGGTGACCTGGGCGCTCTTTGGATTGTTCTTTTGCTTGACGTCGTAGTCTGGTGAGTGGCAGGCGACAGTTTTCATCATGGTAGGGTAGAAACCGGTTTGGCGGAGCGTGATTTGCTTGCTTCTTTCGCAGCTGTGCAGGGAGTGACTGGCAAGCGTGGTTTCTCACTCGCTCTGCAAGGCACACGGGACGCGCGAGAATCTTCACCCGTGAACACCGGCGGCGGGGGTCAGTCTGGGCGGGCACGAAATGCCGAGCCCGCGGCCGCTGATGAGGCTGATGCGGTGGCGCATTCTCGTCGGCGAGTGAGAGCAGGTCACGTCACGGAGGGGAACATGCCATTATTATTGACACGGCGACGTTGCAGCTGCCAAGCATCGATTCCGGTGGTGCAACGTAAGCGTATCGGCAATGGAATGATTCCAGGTTCTCGTCGACGACTGCGGGTGGGATACTGGGACTGCCAGACATCCATCATTTCTCCCCCCGAGGAGCTGCGACGGGCGCGACTCCCGTTCCTGTTTTTTCAGCCACTGACGCGCCGTTTACGTTGCCAAAGTAGCCGCCCCGTGCATGCACACCATACCCGATTCGTCAGGCTGACCCGTCCGCTCGGAAACTTGACACCGACTCTGCTCCTGCCAGTCGAGCCTGAATTGCGCCCACGTCTGCTCCTTCTTTGTCCGCACGCAACACCAACGGAAACTGCATCAGCGCATTTCGCTTCGCCCTGCTCCGATCGCATCCACGCAACCTGCCCCTTACCCCCCGCCCACAAGAACGACCACCACCCGGCAACATCCCCGTCGAGCCGTGGCGCTGACTGCACGGAGACTGGGACTGGGACTGGGACTGGGACTGGGACGGGACGGGACGGGACGGGACTGGTCGAGCTGGACGACTGTTCTCCGCAAACACGGAAGCACTGCCGCATCGCAGCGTGCTGGAATCCCTATATCCTCCTCCCACTTCTCACACACTCCTTGCCTTTGGCAGGCCCAACGCTCTGCTGGACTTGTGCCCATTCGCCCACATCCACAGCCCTGTACTGCCGACAACACCGCACCCGCCCAATCGCTCGAGCGAACCACTCTAACCCGTGGTACGACTGAGCCCGAACCGCATCCCGGTCTCAACTAGCTTTTTGTCCACGTCGGTTCTTCGCGCAGCATGGACTCAACGTGACGCCCGCTGTGCCGTACGATTCCTCGAGATATGATGGGAAGCATGCTGTCTTGGTCTGAGGAAGTTGGAATCACATATCGAAGGCGCGATGGCGAACAGAGATAGCGGAGGAGATTTTCGCTCCATCAGCGGCCAGGCAGAGACCGCCGAGCCGCCGAATCATGGTGACAGTGGGAACACGAGCGGCACGAGCACACCGACACTGGCGACGTCGCGGAAAATATCGATCCCCCAGACGAAGACGTCCTCTCACACCTCCACCGAGCGAGTCCCGACGCTGCGGAAGTCGTCGAGCAGCAATCTGGCCCCGATTCCACACTCACCAGCAGCACAAAGTCCGCGATCGTCGAGGAACAACTCGCCCATCCGACCAGACAAGCCGCTGCAGCATACTACCGGCCTCTCGACCCAGCCTTCTGCTGCTGCTATACAGCGAGCCCTCTCGGCCTCGAGCGTTCCTCAACTGACGCAGAAGGGACCCACAATATCGGAGGCGGTCTCAAAGTTACCTGGCAGAACAGTCCCGAAACCGGCCATGGGAAATGGCGACAACATCCCGCAATGGCCGATATCACCTCGACTCAAGTCCCCACCGCCCGCGGAACCGGGCCTCAGGCGAGGCTCAGCGGCGGCATCCAAGAAACCCGAAACACCCAGCATCCAGGTTCTGAGTGCTACACCTCAATCGACCTCATCCGTCCCATCAACTCAGGCAGCCGGGGATGGTCGAAGGCCCGACGTACAATTGCAAGCTCCTCCACCTTCGAAGGCCTCAGCTCGAGGACCCAGTGGAAAGTCAATGTTGGAGACGGTGCAGGAGAACAGTACAGATGCTCAAAATCCACGGCATGCCGCGATACAGGCCATGGCCGACCTCAAGCCACTGACCAAAGTCACGGACGACTCCCCGAACAGAAATGTCGCAAAGGCAGAGCTCGAGAAGCACACGCAAGTCGGTGAAAGTGGCAGCGAGAGTGCAGGCAACAAGAGCGATAACAACAAGCCTCGAGGTCGGAGGGAGTCTCAAGGCGCCGTCAACTCTCAACCGAAACGCACACAAACGACAAGCGTGCCCAGCAAAAGCAACTACCCGATCGGATCTGCCAAAGCCCGTCAAGAAGCTGGCAAACAAAACATGACGGTGGAGACGGAGACGGTTGCATCCATTCCGCAATCCGGGCTTGCTCCGGCTCGAGACTCGTCGAGTCTTCGTGCATCAGACAGTACAGCAATCCGCCTGAAACCCAGCAACGAGACCATCCGACCAAAGAAGGAGCGGAAGAAGGCTGATCGCAAAACCAGGAGCGTCACTCAAGGTACAGGTATGTGTTATACGTTTCATTCTCCTCGTCATCAGCGTCACGATCGGAGCTCGTCTGGGCCTGCTTACGAAGCGCTTTGTCGTTCGATAAGGCAGGATGTGCGGAGCAGAGTGGCGACTGACTTGCCCGCAACCGTCAACTACTTTCCGAGGCTGCGCGGAGCATTTTCTTCGATGATGTCGTCTGCGTGGTCTTCGTGTGAGGATGTCGACACTTCTGCCAGCGATGCATTGTTTTCTCCTGCTTCTTTCCGACGCCCTGTTTCTTCCGTCATACCTGGATCTCGACCTAACAAGTATTTGCGCAAAGCCACTTCCAAAGCCGACATTTTCGAGGCACGGGTGGCCAATGCGGTAGATGAGGCGAACACGTCCGACTCCGACGAGACGTTTGTCTATGAGTCCAATCCACCAGAACCGCAACGGCGGCAGCGACATCATTCAAGAACTCCGAGCGTCACATCGTCACACAGCGTTGCAGATCAACGTAGCGCCATCCGACCCTATGGCGACCCCTTTGACGATCGCCGTGTGGGCGGGAAACGAAGCATGAAATTCTCGACGAATCCTTATAACAACCCAGATCCCGACACCCCTGAAAGCAACAACGGCACCATACGATCAAACACCCCAAGACATTTCGGTCGACACGGGAGGGGAGCTCATCATTCCGCGTCATACGATCAGCAAGAGTCTCCGTTCACGCAAGCGTCAAGGCTCCGTAACAGCCATTTGAATCATGGCCGCTCGCGACCAACTTCACCCCGAAGCCCCCAAAACATGCACTTCCCGCCTCGAAGCTTCCTTTCCGGGTCGAAGAAACAAGAGCCGTACGATTTCGATGCTGAACAAAATGCTGATGATGAGCGAACTCCACTCGTCGGTACAGTGCGTACACCACGACGATACTTGCACCACCATCGATTCGCGGGAAGCATTAGCCAGCACTCCATGGACGATTACGACGACGATGGCAGAAGGTGGTGTTGTCGCGGGAGGCTTGGCGCGTGCCTGCTGACGACCTTGGTGGTCATCCTGGTCATCGTCTCGGCGATATGTTTCGTCTTCGCGTCCAACCGGCCTCTGTACGATGTCAGGGTTCACAAGATTCAAAATGTCTTGGCGAGTGAGCAGGAGCTGATGCTTGACTTGATCGTCGGAGCAATCAACCCGAACACCCTTGGCATCACGGTCAGCGACATGGACGTCAATGTGTTCGCGAAAAGTAAGCACGTGGGTAACGGTCGCAAGAACCAAACGGAGACCGACGAGGGAGTTGTGCCAAGGAAGCGCACCAGACGTGGGCTGCGCTCATTGGGCAACAAGGGTGACGACCCCAACAGTCCATCACAGGATCCGGACGGCCACTGGAAGCCGCCAGGCGGCGACAAAGACGATCCGGACTCCGATCTGGAGAACGACGCGCAGACAATGCTTCTCGGACGCATCTTCCATTTTGATCAAGCTCTCACTTTCGAAGCATCCCCAATCAAGCAGCACGAGCACGTTTCGTCCGGACAGCTGCGCTTGACGAAACCGGGAAACAAGACGGAGTCTGGCGGTAGTGCGCGCTGGGAGGAAGTCATCCAGTATCCATTTGAGTTGATCGTCCGAGGCGTGCTGAAGTACCAGCTGCCCATCTCATCGCGGATGCAGAGTGCGGCGGTTGGCGCAAAGGTCATGGTTCATCCAGAAGAAGGCATCGACCAAGGAGGCAACATGCGCGTGGAACCCATCGATCACTCCGAACATTGGCAGTGGATTGACTGGCCGGATACGGTCGACCCAGACGATAACGAAAAGAGAGATGGCAAAGACAGGGTCGAGGAAGTGGAGTAAAGACGGGGTGAAATGGTATTTGGGACAGGGCCTGGCCTCAACGGTCATCACTTATTGGCTACAACATCGGTTTCACATGTCCAATCTGCAGAGCAGGTGCGTTATTTTTTTTTTTTTTGATTCAGCGTTTTAGCGACAACGAAATCACCGGCCCGAGGGCAAACACATTGCGGCACGGTTGGAAATGGCATGAGGGAGTGCGTATCACACCTTGGCATCTTGAGACCAAGCGAGGAGTCAGTTTGGAGAAGCATGAGCATATATACAGGAGGACGGGATGTGGCATGACACTCATCTGGGATGAAATGAGTGGCCGTTGGCTCGACGCCGGATCTTTTTGTTACACTTACTGCTGCTTCTGCCTGGACTCAGGTCTTGTATTGGGTAGTCACTGAAATGGCAGGCATGAGCGTGCAATACACCATCAAAAATCCACATCGTTTCATGAGCAAATGGAATCAATGTAGTATTCACGTTGGTACCAATGTCCTTGGCAATGCCCTCTTTGGTGCTTGGCGTCTTGCGGGAATGCAGCCGTTCCCGACGTCAGTCCTCCACACGTTCTCGCTTTCCACGCGCACATGAAGATGCTGGACCGGTCGACAGTGACGGTGATTTTCTCTTATTTTCGGTGCAGTATACGTATATCACTTGCATTCTTCTAATTGGCTTCTACTACGCAATCCACTGTGGTTTGCGACAGCTTGCGACAAGCTTCGAGAGCCCGCAGTCACCTCCTCGCGCGACCACATGCGTACCTCGCGGGCCTCCGAAGGATGCGATAGTGCCCGTACCAGTGACCCGCACAGGCGCCGAAGTGAGGCGACCGAGAGACAATCGCCATCATGAACCCGGCCGAGCTCTCACTTACCATTTCTCCCAACCGAGTCAAGACGCAATCCCCAGCGCCAGTCACCAAGAATGGCGTCTCAGCCGTGCCCGCCATGGGCAGGGCGGAAAAGCTCGAACGGATCAATCTTGAGCCCACATATACGGCGCTGAAAAGCGCGCTGGCGGATAATTGGAACGACTACAAAGCTGCGGTCGGTGCATTCGTGCGCGGCACCATCAACCAGGCCGAGTTGTCATATGTTCTCGGAAGTGTCCTCACTACTACACCCATCGCGAACGCCTCGACCGATTCCAATCGCAGTCCCATCTCGATCCTCAGCTTGCACAACCAACTCATTATTTCCATATACGCGAATACGTTGCGGGATCCCCCACCCTCGGATGTTGCACCATGGGTCGTCGCAACAGACAAGCCGACGAGTACGAGCAAAAATGCGGCAGGCGGTTCCGGCGCGAACGACAAGGCGGATGAGCGACTCAAGAAGGAGATCATGTTCATACACCCGCGAGATCGAGCGCGCATAAAAGGACTAAAAGAACCGAGCAGACCCGTGAACGATGGTTTCCGCGAGTCCAAGGAGTACAACGCAGAGCTAGCGTTGCGGGCACCTGGGGCACAAACAGCGTCTGCACAAGCCGAACCGCAGAGTGCGGCAGGGGCCGGAGCCACTGCAGGAGGCGCAAGTGGACTGGCCAGAAGTAATTTCGACATTGAAATCCGTCGGCGATATGCACAACCTCTCGCGGCCGAGCAGCTGGAGTTTCCTGCTCAAGGGGACATGCAGAACCGGATCGAGCCCATCTGCTACGAGGAAGGCCTCACTGGTGGCGTACAACAGGGCCAAGTGCAGGCATGCGCGGAGCTGGTGGAGCAAGCTGCAGAAGTCTTCGTCAAGGAGCTTTTGGGCGATTTACTCCGGCACGCGAGAAGCAACGCCGCAGGCCGAGACGGCATCCAAACGCACAACTTCCGAAAACGACTCCGAAAGGAGGAAGACGACGCCGACCGCGGCATCTTGCAACGAAACGCCGGAGGCCTCCTCCCCGTGCAGATGGAAACCATGGCCACCACGCCGCCTTTAAACATGCAAGACCTCCGACTGAGCGTCGGTCTGGACGACCACTATCTCAAGCAGGAACCTTTCCTCCGCGAAAAAATCTGGCTTCATCACTACCCGGAGTTGAACCGCAGGACGGCTGTTGGCGTTAATGGGACCCGATATGGCGATGGACGGCCTGTGACGAACGGTCTGGGGAATGGCGTCTCTCGCCATACAGCGGCGACGGCGACGGACGAGGCCGAGGAGATGATGGAGCTGGATGAACGTTTCGATCGGCCCGGCGCGTTTCGTGCGGGCTCGAGAGCCGAACACGAGAATCTGATGAGTGCGTTGGATGAATGTTTGATGACTCCTGGGTAGAGTGTGGGAGGAGCTCTCAGGTTTGCGGCTTGGCGCGATTGGACGAATGCTGGTATTGTCACGGATGTGGACACAGATGCTCGACGGTATCTGGACGGGTCAAGGGTCCGCACAGAGCCTGCGATTCGTGGAGGCGACGATGGTCATGGCGGTCCAGATCCGGAAACCCGAAAAGTCCAGCTCTGCGTCCCGCTCGAGTCTTCCCGGAGCAGCTGAGGACGACTCATCATGACCACTAAACCGGGCTAAGTCTTCAACTGGGGGTATTTTCCGCCAGCTCTCCCAATACCACCTTCTGCAACACAGCCGCACAGTCACGCCCGCATGCCCTCCCTTCTGCTTCTTTCGAACCAAGCACGCCGTCCTCCGCCACGGCGGCTTCCACCAAGCCTGCGAGTCCAAAGCCTGGGACCAAATTGCGCGCCTCAAGACGAAGCATCGAAGATGCGTCCTGCCTTTTGAGCAAGCTTTGCAAAAAGAGCAGCGACTTTTTCCTCCCCGCCTCCACCCCCTTCGCTGGCGTCGCTAAATACGATGGACGCTTCGTGATTCGGCAGCTCCATCCAACATTCCACGCTCGCCGCCGCGCTTCACGCGAGGAGGACTGGTCTTGTGCAATCGTTTGAGAATTCGGGTCAAGTCAGTCGAGGCGGGGTTGGAGCGAGTTGGCAACGGTCAGTCATAGAAGAGGGCTAGGAGGTGGTTCAGGGAGGTAGCAGGGCTTTCGAGGAGGTAATACAAGGCGCAGGGAGAAGGCGACAGAGGAAACAAGAGGAAGATGAGGAAGAGCGCCGGAAGTAAGGGAGGGAGGATTTCTGAAGACGAGGACGGGACAGTTTCGAGGCGATGGACTTTGTACATGGACTTTAAACATGGACTTTGTACATAAAAGACTAGGTCAGAGAATACCTAGCTAAATAGCTATCTGTCTGTCTGCGTACGGTACAGGAGAAGCTATTCCTACGCAGCAGCTATGTCGGTTGAAAATCCATACACGAACTACTCACTCCCTGCGTCGCCCTCTTTACGCACCCAAGAAGAAAAAAAAAACAAAAAGGTCATTCTTTTTTCTGAGTTGGTTTGTGTGGCATCTCGTCGCATTACATAGACGAGGAGCGAAGACGAGCGAGCGACTAAGATAGTAGGTACTGCGCACAGGTACTCTTCAAGTAATTTTTTCTTCTTCTACGTCCTACGGTACGCTTGTCTTCGCGAGATAGAATACTATATTAAGACGCAGATTGCTGGGTGTGCTCGTTGTGTGATGGTGGAATTTCTAGGGCGCAAATAGATTTCTGGATCTTTGAAAGTACGTGCAGTCGATAACTTGTCGGGTATATAGGATAAGGTACATAGGATGGAATTGAATGAAAGGAGAGAGAAGGAAGGGAGGTTTTTGGATTAGGTTTTGTTACGGGATAGCGATGAGTTGCGCTAGATATTATAGATAGAAAGGTGTAGTATAGTATAGTATAATATATAGACTCGTATCTATAACAAATATTCCTATCTCAGCGACATAAACCGTGATTAGCGTTGTCGCAGCCCCCGATGTTGGCCCCCTCTACCAAGCATCCCAAGCATTGGGCTTGGCGGCGCGATAGACTTTGCTTTCCGTGCGGGTATAAGTATCGACGTCGCGCAGCCTTGTTGCATGTGAGAACAAACAAAAAAAAAATGCCTCGTTCGTCACTCCTGCGGCCACCTGCGCGTGTTTCACCATAAGGGTGTGGCCTTTCGTATTGGATGGACGGCTTCACTCGGCCTCCGGCAGCTCGCGTCATGGTCCCAGTCGGGCTTCACAGCTGCGTTGTGGTGGAGTTTGTCACACGTGGTTAAGTAGCAGCTGATGTCACTGCGATTACATACCTCACTTCTGCATTCTTCGGGCTTCAATTGTGACAGACTCGCCATCTGCATCGTGAACATCGACGCAGAAGCCGGCACAAGCAAAATACCTCACACTCCCAATGTCCTACTACAACGAACAAGCCAGCTACGGCGGCGGCGGCGGCGGAGGAGGCTATGGCAACCAAGTATAGCATCACCACTCCCAACACCCTCACTTTCTTTTCCCCCCAGAACTAATCCCTCCCGAAAGCCCCCACCACCGCCTCAACTCCCTTACCCCTGGCGCTCCGAATGGCTGCCCCAAGAATCCCGCTACCTCTTCATCAACCCGGAAACCGGCGAACGAACCTACCACCCGCCTCGCTCCGACTACAACCCCAGCCCCAACCACGGCGCCGCCTACGACGGAGGCTACGGTTCCGGAACCTACGGCGGTCCCGGCGGGCCCGGAGGTTATGAACGGCAGTACGAGGGAGGAAGTCGTGGCGGATACCCCATGGGTCCCCAAGGCGGCGGCGGAGGAGGAGAGGAAGAGCACAAGAAATCTTCCCACCACGGCCTCCTCGCCGGAGCCTTAGGACTCGCGGCGGGTTTGGCCGGCGGAGCGTTCCTGATGCACGAGGGGGAGGAGGTCAAGGAGGATTTCAGGCAGGATGAGCAGCGCGTGGACCAGTGGGGCCAGAGGACGGAGCAAGGGTTGGAGAATTTCGGGGATCGCGTCGAGGAGGCGCCGGAGGATGCGGCGCGCTGGACGGGCGAGAAGGTGCAGGATGTGGAGGATTTGCCGGAAGATGCGGCGCGCTGGACGGGCGAGAAGGTACAGGATGTGGAGGACTTGCCCCAGGATGTGGAGCAGGGCGTGGATCGCTTCGGGGATCGGGTCGAGGGGAAGTGGGACGATGCGGTGGACGATGTGGAGGATGCGCCGGAGGATGTGGCGGAATGGGTTGGTGATAAGGTAGGTGATGGACTGTGCTAAGATGAGGATGGCTTACTGATTTGTTGTTGTAGGTCGGAGATGTCGAGCGCTTCGACGATAACATCGACAATGCTTACGATGAAGGAAGGCAGGAAGGAAGAGACGATGATAACTGGTAGGATTGGAATGTCTGGCTATGAGCATGGATGGGAAACGGTTTGATCACACCTGTGCTGGACGAGGAATTTTCGGCTAAGAATAGCCAAGAAACATCCAATGGTAGATGAGAAGATCGTTGGGCAGCTGCGGCTTAATGATCAAAAGTAGCACTCCAGCATTCAATGTTCTTCTAGATTCGAGGCCCTACTCTCCATCCATCTCTCTCTCCGGGGCTACCCTCGGCTCAAGGCTATCATAAGACAGACTCCATGTGAATGAAACCCACCAACCCGTACCTCGTGCCCGTTCTAGCCTCAGCACAAAGGCGCCTGCGCACAAGTGTCGATAGGTATGTCTATAAGCAGTCATGCTACCAGCTCTCAACCCCCCAGAGAACCGAAGTAACAATACCAAAATGCCGCATCTTCCAATCTTCCCCAAAGCTCCGAACTCTTTCATTCGGAAAGGACAAGAAGAAGAAGAAAAACCCTCAACATTTCCAATTCCTCCACCGCGCCTTCCAACACAACACCTTCAACGCCGCCAACTTCATCCCCCCGGACCAAATCCCCGTCAAACTCGTCCCCCTACCCGCTCCCTGATATCTCCGACTCCGCGACGCCCACGCATAGTGCGTCGACAAGAACACCAACATACACCTCGCGATGAAATCCAGATCCTGGTCGACAAACCGACTCAACCCCGCCCCGAGCTCCGCATAGCACGCGACTGCCGACCGGATCGCGCGATTGTGCATATCGACGACGGTGGCGATGGCGACGTCCAGCGGGTCGTCGAGCAGGAGGATCAAATTGAGGGGTTCACCGTTGAGGACGTCGGTTTCGAGGCCGACGAGGTCGTTCTGCAAGCCGACGGCCAGCGTGACGCTGGCGGCGAGGGTGGTGTAAGGGGGGCAGGTGAGGCGTGCGGCGGCGAGGTGGCGGGTCGGGGCGAGGTAGATGCACTCGAGGAGGGTGAAGAAGGGTTCGAGCCCGATGGTGTGAGTGCGGAGGGCCAGATAGGCTTCTGGGGATGGGGGTGGCTTGTTGTTTTCGTTGTCGTTGTCGTCCTCGGGCTGCCTGCGTTCGTCAACTTCGAGGCGCAGGAATTGCCAGACGGAGACGACGCTTTGGGCGACTTTACGGATGGCGTGGGGTGGGAGGGTGCGAAAGAGTTGATGGATGAAGGCTTCGACGAGGGTGGTGAGGAGGAGGGTCTCGCTGGTGCTTTTTTGGGGTGCTGAGGGTGATGTATCGCTGGGTTTCTCGTTGGAAGGGGATCTCGACGTCGGTGAAGAGAGGGGGGAGTCGTGGGGTCGGAGGTTCTCCAGAGACCCAGATCGTGTGTCGGGACATTGGCGCCAAATGCAGGAATGTCGCAGCATGTAGATGGTTCGTTGGAGGAATGTGGTGGCGGAGTCACGGCTCATTTTCTCGATCTCGTCGTCAACGTGGCAAAGGAGATGGAACCAGGCTGTCATGGCTTGGATTGCGCCTGCGTGGTGGACGAGGGGAAAGGCCTTGCGGACGGCGAAGACCTCGATCGCCGCTTTCTTCCAGGTCCATGATCGTGAGGGTCGGTGGGGAGTGTCAAACGCCTTGAAATGTGAGGCTACGAGGCTTGCCAAATCTATCTGCTCCGCATTGTTCGGCAGTCTGCCACCATGATCCACCTGCGGAAGGAGGAGTGAATCAAATTTCTTTGATGGGCACAGAGAGCATGCGAAGGGTTTCCGGGTCAAAGGAAACAAGGTCTGTTGAGGTGACATTGTCCCATACGGCATGAGCTAGTCACTGACGGATAAGAGGCGGCTGGCTTGTGTAAGACTGCCGCAGGACTGCAGGTCTGTCGAGGGACTCCGTGTCTCGTAGCTGATGCAATCTTTAATGGTCATTGTGACCATCTGGAAACGTCGATAAGCTCTATGAATGATGCCGAACAGCCATATCTCCATGTCATCCGAAGCCTCTGTCGCCCTTTGAGGAGATTGGTTCCACCCTCATATGGCCGGAGGAAGTGTGCCTCGCTATCTTGGGTCAACCTAGCATTCGCCAATACTCATCCTCCGCTCAACCTCGATAATGGTTGTCTCTTGCTCGCACCGCGGCCATCCGAAAACTTTTTTAGATCCTCCAGACGAGCCGCGACAGGCTTGATTGTAGGTGTGCTCCTGCAAAACCCCGATTGGCCTCTCTACTGCATTGTTGGGTCCCCAAACAGGAGTCCAGGCCACTTGTTCGGGTCCTCGGCGACAGCTCATCGTTCAAGCAGAGCAACCCACTGACCCTTCAACGGCCGACGTCGGCTTGTGGCGTCCATGTCCCTGTTGCCGTTGTATGGCTATGCCAAGCTTGGATACCTGCTTCGAGGAGCTCTCAACATAGCATGCTGCTGTGGTTGGTCGTCGCTAAGGCCGGAGGACCAAAGCAGAGCTGCAGCCCCCAGCAAGGTTTCAGTCGTGCCGTGAATAGTCTCAATCAGAGTGCCTCGCAGGCCTGAAGAAGAGAGTTGACCAGTCCGAGGAGGAGACGGTGAGTCGAGCATCCTGGTTATGGATTAAGACAAAATCTTCGATTTACAAATCACCAGCTTCGCTGTGCGTGCGCACTATTGATGTCTGATTCTTGAGAGAGGGTATCCCAGGACTTCCACTGCAGAATGGTTTGGCGGCATGCGAGCGTGGAATTTGGGCCATATGGACAACCAGGGGACATCCGGTCAATCAGGCTGGAGAGCATGTAACTCAGGCGGCCGCGGCACAACGCCAAGCTTCTGAAAGAAGACTATCGTCCGAAGTACTGGGGCTGGCGTGCAAGATAAAGTGTGTAGAACATGAACTTTCTCTCCAAGAACTCTATGATACATCGTGTACACATCCTTGCGAGCGAGGCTTGCTAAGCAGGTAGCTTCTTTGGTAATGCCAAAATTTGGAGATTGTCCATGCTACAGTCATTGCACAGAAATCAAGGGTGCACGATATACCGGATCGCTATCTGACGTGTGTACACCAGTGTATACGAATGTTTCATGAAATTCGGGAGAGCCGTATGCTGTCACTGCTCACGTGCCGACGCACGCATTCATTGCGCATGTACCAGGATGTTCCTGAATATCCAGAAGCTTAATCAGCTCGGGGAGCACCTTGTATAAGACCTTGTAGCCCAACCGCAATATACCGATTTGTGGATCTCATGGCGCGTGGGCGGCTCAGTCGCCGATCGTGATGGATAGGACCCGTCGTTCGCCACCTTCCTTGTACTAAGTTGTCGCCACGTCCAGGTCTCTCACCGCACAGCAATCTGTACACGATCATCACCTCCATCTGCATCAGCTCGTCGCACAATGGGAAACGCGATATCGCACGCGAACAGTAAGTCTTCCAGCAACTCCTTTTCATCAAGGAAATCATCGGGTTGACGCTACGATATAGGCCTTGAGAAGAACTCGCCGGGGTATTATCGTCTCTTCCCATCAGCCCTACCGTACTCCGACAATGATGATTTCAAAACCGCCGGTTACCTTGCCCTCTACAATCCGGCCTTCATCATTGCTGGACAGGGACTGCTGATGCACGGCGTCTTCTACGGGCTCTTCGCCATCCTGAGGGGTTTCTCACTCAAGCGAATGCTCGACTTGCATTATTTGGCAATGATCTTTGCGTTCACGTTCGTACTAGTCCCAATCCATTTTCTCTTCAATTTCGACGTGGACGCATCAAAGCTGTTGTTCTTCCTCGAGCACGTCCTCATTGAGTTTTTGATCGGCGTTCGAGTTCTTGCGCCTGCAGAATTCATAGCGCGACATCCAGGACTAATCCTGCTCATTTCCTGGCTTGCACTGGTTGCAGCCTCGGTGGTCGTGATTGGCAACCATGCAGCATTGTTCGTGGTCGTTACTGCTTGTGTTTCAGACTTCACAGTGGCGCTGGCTGGGCTGGCGTTGATAAAGAGATGGTGGCGGGATCGGCACAATTCGGACTGTACGGCATTTGGGAAGAGAAAACTGGTCGCAGAAGCAGTATCTGGTGTTGGCTTCATCCTCCACGGTAGGCATGCGCAGACCAAAGGTGTCATCAAAGTTGCTGACTGAATCGAAAGGCATGACCACCATGAGTAATGGTCCTATCATAGCTGCGATCCTCTATGGCAATTATCGTGCTGAGGCCTTCGGGATCGAATGGGCCTTCGTCTTCACGACAGGGCTGTTGGCTCAAGGTATGCAAGTACCAGTGGCTGCCCTGTTCTTCAGCAATCTGAGCTGTTGCTGCGGGCGGCGGAAGGAGGTGTTCCCAGGGCAAGTTGACTGGCGCGAGATACCAACATACGATGAAGAGAAACTCGCTCTGTCGAAATTGAAGTTCAAGAGCGACGAGTTTGCGATCGGTCTAGGTGTACGAGTCGGGCAGAGCTAAGGATATGCAAAGGAGCTGAGTGGGTGCATTGTCAGTGTTTCTGCCACAGTATAAATGGACTCAGCGAGCACCTTTACAACCCACGAAATGTATAGCCAAAGCGGTAGAATTTTCAAGTCCATCATGCCTCGCTCTTTCCGTGTCAGAGAGCCTATGCGTTTCTGTGTGGCCAAGTGATAGCAATGTCAATGTGATACTGCCCTTCGAAGCGTAGATCGCTGAATGTCTGAGACACGTCTGTCGCTACTTGGAGTGCGATCCAGTCCTGCGCTGTGGAGCTGAGTATATGTTTTCCCTCTCCTCAACGCCGGCGCTATGCTGTCAAGTCTTCATCATTCCACATCCTCTCTTACGAATCAATCACAGCGACCATCTTTCCATCCCGTCCTCCACCTCTCTTCCCATCTATTACAATCGAAGCTCTTTTTTCCCAGCTTGACGTTGACTGCGTTGTGCGCCTCACACATCCATCGTCCAAACTCTTCCCGGTTCGTGACTCTCGGCTCATTCCCGTCCTTCATCCACGCGCGAAAATCATCTGCGCACACCCAGCACGGATACATCTTTCCGAAGAGACCCAAGAATTGCTTCGTCTCGATTTGCTGCGTAAAGGAGGGCTTCTCGGGATAGTTCGCGGTCATGGTGTGGAGGAGAGTCCACGTCGAGCGGCCGAGTTCTTCCACGTCTGGAGGACATTCCGATGTCGATGTCGTTTGCGCATTCGTCTGGCTCTGGGTCATGGATGCGAACGGACTGCTGCCTTTCGTACTCTGTCTCATCATCGTTTTCCATGCCGCACCGGAGGTGCACGTCTTACACCTTGGACATTGTGAGCATGTTTTTTCATCAACTCTCCATCCCTAATGCTGTTTATACGTACGGTTTCCCATCAGGCCCCAATACCACGCCTTTCGGCAGAGGTCTGCTACCATCTTCCAACTGAGCCTGTTGCTCTGCAGTTACATTTACCGGCTGGGCTGGCATCCCGGTTTCGTTCTCCACTCGACAAAAGAAATATTGCAAGATAGGAAAGTCGATTTGAGTAAGAGGCATCACATCATCCTCTCTCCACCATCTCGCGAACACCCCGACAAATGCCAGCATCCGTGCTCGTTCTCTAGGGTTGATGTCAGGCACAAAATAGAGTTTAAACTACCGAGAGGGCCGAGATCTGGTGTAACCTCTATTTCAACTTCGACCGGAGCACTCTTCTCTGCTATAGACGTGGAGCTGGACTTCAACAACAAGAAAAACCAAGTACACAAGAAGCGATGGACCAAGTCACGACCAGCCTCGGAGATCTGAATCTCAATCAAATCCCACTATACCTCCTCAAAACCAGATCCTCCCCATCAGACTCCTACGAAGACCACTTCTCCAGCCTAGAAAACGGACAATTCAAACCCATCTTCGTGCCCGTCCTGGAACATCTCTTCCGAGACGACGCCTTACGAGCACTCAAACGTCATGCCGAACGCTTCGCCTTCGCCGGCGGAAGCGAAGCCACGGCACGACACAAAGCCACCAACAACCCGGCCAAACGCTACGGCGGCATGATTTTCACCTCCCAACGCGCCGTCGACGCCTTCGCCACCGTCCTCGCCAAACTGAATCCCACGAAAACGTCAGCCCTTTTCGACAAGGACATGCCCCTGTACGTCGTCGGCCCCGCCACCGCCAAGGGCGTCGCGGCCCTGGATCTGCCCTGTCCCGTGCTCGGAGCGGAAACGGGGAACGGCGATGCTTTGGCGCAGTTCATCCTCCAGCACCACAACGAATTGTCATTGGACATCACCTCCCTCGACGGTCGGAAATTACCCTTGTTATTCCTCGTCGGCGAACAGAGACGAGACATCATTCCCAAAACGCTGCAAGCCGACTCCCTTCCGCCCACGCGACGGATCCCGGTGACGGAAGTCGTCGTCTATGAGACGGGCGAGATGGCCACGTTCGAAGAAGATTTCGGCGAACTCGTATCCGAAGCCAAGAAGGCGAAAGTCCAGGAACAGTGGGCGGTGGTTTTCAGTCCGCAGGGTTGTGAGGCGATGCTGAGCGCATTGGGTTGGTTGGACGAGAAAACGGGGAAGTACAGTGAGGGGCGGCGAGAGGTTACGTCAGGAGCGATGAAGACGCGAGTAGCGACGATTGGGCCGACGACGAGGGACTTCTTGCGGAGCCAGTTTGGGTTTGAGCCGGATGTTTGTGCGGAAAAGCCGAGTCCGGAGGGCGTGGCGGAGGGAATTTCGAGATTCAGAGAGGGGAAGTGATGAGTGTGTGGTTGATTTGTGAACGAAAAAGTTAGATGAGATACCCATTGTAGAGGCTCACACGAAGCGGGAAAAGCGGTTTTCTGCGATAGCAGGTTGAAAGCTGACATCAATTCCTTCACGGCGTGCATTCTCCTCTGAATTCAGATTGCGCCGAATGGCTTTGCGCTTGCCATCCGTCCTCGCCTACAGTCATCCTTGCAAAGATGATGGAGCCGCGTCCACGAAGGGACGTCCACAAACTCGACCAACCTCTCGTCTCCCTCTATCGCCGTCTTACCGCCGATCAAGGTTGGACCGCATGTGGAAGACGCCTCCTTAAGTACTTAAAACTCCCTCTGTAAGCACAAGCTTCCAAGAAGTCACACGAGATCGACTTGATTGCGATCACTCAGGAAAGACGTCGTTGCCACGTCTGTAGAAAGATTTTGCAGCGAGGAACATATCGTGGATGCTGAATGTTACCCTGTACAATGAGCTTGGCTTAGATTATATGTCAAGGCTAACATGTTCTCAGACATCGGAACCCAATCGCCCGCCAGCGTTGGGGGCAGGCTCTTGAGCTAGGACACAAACCCCACCAAGAGCCACGACTTTTTCCAGCTCCAACGCACGGTCGTAACCTCGCGGCTCCTTTCAAGCTTGTGTTCCAGCCATGAACCAACCCAAGAACAGCTTTCCCTTTCAGTAGTCACGGCAATTATATATTGACTCGTGCAGGCCGCTACAGGACGCGACGCTGGGAGAGCTGCTTCAATCTTGACATGAAGCGGGGTCAAATGCGGCCAAGACGTATTGCAAAGCATGCGCATTGCTCGGCGAAGAGAGCTGTACCGCGCCAAGGAATGCCACCTGTGGTACTCACGTTTCTCCGATCGCCCAAGCAGGCATCACAAGAGGCTGCACTATTGTGCGCGAGTAGCGACCGAGACGAGGCAATTGCCTAACATGACTTGCTCGAATGACATGATGCTTAAAATGTCGTCCTCGTCGTTGCTGTGACTCTGATTGATGCCACCATAGCCAGGGTCAGGGTGTCTTTGCTCTGCGACCAATGTTCTGGATTCGGGCTGTTTGACTCTTGTTGACGAGACACAAGTGTTGTGCTGCGCGGTAGTGTGATGCGTCTTCTTCGGATGAGTACCGTGCCGTTCCCTTGTGAGTCTCCTGCCTCGTCTTTCGCTCCCGTCAGAGCTATGTCTTTTCACTTCTTTGGTTGACGACGATGGTTTTTGTTGGCCGCTTTCATCCTCATGAGGTTGTCGGAGCGAATGCAATCGTTGAAGGGTGGGCGCTCGGCAAATGGGCCATCTCCGAGCAAGTCGTTCCGATACGGTCCGCTGCACACCATGGGAACCTGGGGAGGAAGGTCGCCTAGTGGTGGGAAGACTGATTTTAGGCTTTTCAGGAATGACTGCGCTTCCCTGATGCCGTTGACAGCGATGGTGATGTCCGTCAAAAGCTGAGCTCGATACGATTGTGCTACCATCTAGCTCCGCAATTCCTTCGCTATCGACGTCGCGGTGAGAAGAGCCAGCGGTGTGCGGACCTGGCGAGCTTGTTTGCTGGGTCCACTTTGCATTGCGGCAAGCCGAGTTCTTTGACAGCAGTAAATGATCATTGAAGACCTCGTTTCGAAACGTCCTACGACATCCTAGACAGGTCTTCTCCCATACTACAGCTATACTCTCCAGGTGTTTGACGAACACGTTATCCAAAGGGAATTCTTCGAAGCAGGCCTTGAAATCGCTACGAAACAGCATCGATTCGCAGGAAAGCTTCTGTTTCCCATTTGATCTGCTCTGAGGCGGTTTCCGGAGAGGCTGGGCCAGGACCGGGACTGGTCTTCCTTTCAAGGGATGTGTCTTCAATGTAGCCATGTGGTTCTCTCGGCTGCGGTCAGCCACTGCGACCTCGGGAAAGCAGAGGTCTTCGTCCGTGACCATGGTGCCAGCTCTGGCTGCTGGCAATGGACATGTGACTGAAAATCTGCCGCTGGGAACAGGGCTCGTGACATCCTCATGGCTTTGACTGGCGCTTTCCAGCCGTAAATGCAAACCACGGAGTGAGCAGAGAAATACGCTGTGCACCCCCGGATCAAATCGGATGGCATCCATGAAAGTATCGAAGTGATCAGTTTGACGAAAAATCTGTAAGACTGACCGTAGCATGACAGCACATGAAGTGGGAAATTACAAGCATAACGTGTGGCATAAAGCAAAGACATGTCTCATGCTGAACGCATCCGAAAGTCGTGGATCTCGTCTGTCGTCACCTGAGCATCTTGTGCGATACTGCGCTCGCGATCGAGAATACCAAGGCGTGGGCGGGGCCATTGTCGTGAGGGTGTGGTCGGTCAGGCGAAGATGCTTATGCGTGAAGAAGTGTGGACACGGAAGCTGACGTGCAGGCGGACTGATGACGGAACCCCTGCTTCCGGCGCCAGTTTGCCGAGGTCGGCATTGCCGGAATCGGCGTGTGCTTTCTTCCTAATATGAGTCTCAAGCCTCTTACAATTCCATTATCTGCTGCCCCAACAGGCCTCCCTGCCACCTGACTACCTTCTAACGCAATAGTGTCACCCCACGCCGCCCTCCCCTTCACAGCCTCCCATTAAAGGACTATCACTCGTTCGACGTTCATTGCTAGTACTCTAATACGTAACATGCTACGTAGACTTAATAATAATACCTACGCCTATTCTCTCAATTCTACGCGAAGCCAGCGTCCTTTTGTCTAAGATCTAGCTCTTTTGATATACTAGTTATACAAGCCCGACCCAACGTGCCCCCCGAGGTCGTAGAACTATACAGAGCTGTCCGCTCTCTGCCGTCCATACAGACATAAGTTTTTATCACAGATATAGTAGAGTGCCTTCTTCGCTCTACCTCGAAGCATCGGATCGCTACACGAAACCAGATACTTATAGGATTATCGAGAAGTGCATGGCCGGAACCAAGTTCAGAATTGAACGTAGCATGATATTTCTTCTTCAGTACTGCGAGTGCACGCAGATTTGATGCAGGTGTACTATACATCTAAGTTTCTTGGCGCAATCCAAGAGTGCCTATGGCAAGCGCTATGCAGGTGCTCTCCTTTCTAAAGACATGGAGTTCCATTCCATGCGGGGGGTTTGAACGCGTGCGAAAGTCTGCCACACCTTATGTCCCAAACGCCTCGCTCCCAAAGGCCGATAATGCAGCTGTCCCGGACTCCTCCGCCCAGAATCAGGGAAAACCTTCGATGACGCCGCTGTGCTGAATTCCATATATGATGTTTGAAGTCAGATGTAGCCGGAAGCTGGAAGTTGGTCGTCCTTCTGCTCGCCTTTGCTTTTCCTGTGCTTCGAAACTCCGTGTGTGCGCTCGGTATTGCGTCCATTTCGTCTCAGGCTCCGATCGGTGGATCGTCCTCGGGTTCAGTCGGCGGCTTGATACTGATCAAGAAGTCCCTCGTCATCTCGAAGCTCAACCAGCTTGATGCCATAGAGGGTGCCACCTTGAGCAGATTCGGCACCAGACCCTTGTACAGTCCCCGAACGCCTTCCTGGCCGACGATAGTCTTGAGTGCGTCAAAGATGGATTTGTACTTGTAGCCAATCCCAGACATGGTATTCACTTGGAAACGTCGGCGGAGGACGTCGCTACATCATCACTGTTAGCTTGGACTCATTCTGCTCCAGAAGTGGCCACTCACAATGGATAAGTGATGGTCTGAGCGACTGCACCCGAGATGGCGCCCGCACAGAGCTTTCCAACCGCCGAAGGGTTTGCTTCTCCTTCTGGTGTGAAATACTGTCTGACACTTTCGTAGGTCATGAAGTTCAGTCCCACGTACGGAGCCACTCCAGCCACGGTGGGTATAATGCCACGGTACAGAGCCAAGAAACCGCCTTCATGCTTGTACATGTGTGCCAATGTGCCGAACATGCCAGGCAGCTTCTGCTGCGCCTCTCTGCTTAGGTCCTTGAAAGATGCTGTCTGGATTGATAGTCGCGTACGCACAATGTCCAATGGATAAGTGAATGTGACGGAGGTAATTCCCGCGACAGCACCGCATAGTAATCGTCGCTCCGGAGGCAGAGGGGCACCGGGGGTAGGTTCGAAGAACTATGAGGTCAGTCCAGCCTCTGTCCCAGCTCGAAGCTGTACTCACCGGTTTGTAGAGATTGTAGCTGCCGAACTGCACAGCACTATAGGGCACGATGCGGATGCAATTGACGCCATTGCCAGCCATCATTCCCTTGAAGCCTTCTTCTCTCCAAATCTTGGCCAGTGCCTTTGGTATGCTCATTTTATATTCAGTGCGTCCTGTCGACTGCACCTGGAGTAGAATTTTCAGTCTCTCCAATGGGGATACCACAGTTCGCGAAACCGCACCTGCCACACCGCCAGCAATGAATGAGGCCACTACGGCTTGTGAGACCCACGCACGGAAGTCCGTGAGTATGCCTCCGCCTGGCGGCTTGCCATCGGAGTTTGTCATTCTGGTAGACTTTGGTGCAGATTTGATTGGACTCGGTTGTAGGTTTGCGCTCGCACTCATAGTAACAAGCTACGCACAACCGGAACGTTCATCTGATCCTCGCTACGCAGGGCGATGCTGTGCGCGTCGGTGTTCGCATAGGATACGTGGTTGTAGACAATATTCGGCTATGCTGAGGAAAGCATAGGATGCGGCGCTCGTTGGATTGACGACACGGTTCCTCAGAGACGCTGCGTTGCAGAGAGTGGAGATGGTTGGGGCATCCGGTGAGTCGGTCTGCGTGCTCGAAATCACGGTGTCAGCGCTTCTTGGGTGTCATGGGCAAACGTCAGATGCTGGCTGTGTTCTTGACGAGAAATCTCAAGACCGATCCACAGGAACCGATAGTCGGGAAAAGCCGGTGGTCCCACGAGCTTGGGTTGGCTGTTGCGGCAAATCGTATTGCCGGCAGATATAAGAGGGCAGTACTTACCTTCAGCATAAGACAATGGTCGCTTGACTGCTTGTGTTGATATTCTGCTGGAGAGACGAAGTCAGAACCACGTCGCACGACTCGCCCAGCAGACCGCGAGTCACTAGAATGTGTCACGCTCCGCCACGACCGCGCAGTGTCAAGCCAACTGGGCAGAGCCTCCCTGAACCTTGCCCTTGACACCTCCTTTCCCGCATGTGCCGCCTTGAAGGCTCGAATGACACTGCTGCTTGTGCCTTGCCGATGCTGATGCTGCTGCTGCTGCTGCTGCTGCCGCCGTCGTCGCTCACATGTTCACGCAACACATTCACTCGGAAGACGAGGAGGTTCCAGGAATGTGCGAGAACACCACTCGATGGCGCTGCCCGCCGCCATAGCCAGATGCGCGTGTAGATAGAAAAAGGAAACATGTCTGAGTGCTCACCTCTCGTGTTGGGTCGGCTGATGCAAGCACCAAAAATGCTTGCTGGTGACTTGGTTGTTGTCAGGGAACAAAAACGCCCACAGTGAGCTTGAATCTCGCTTATGGCTACTTTGTCGCGTGTGGCTCTTTCCTGGTTAACACGATAACAACGCTCTTGGCGTCATCGCTGACTTCACTTCACCCCTGAGCATCTCAGCATCTCATATCCCATGCATGTCCGTAGAAGCGCACTGGGATGCTTTCGTCGCAGCCAATTCCATGCACACACTGCGAGAGTCGGCGAAATATTGCACAGAGTGCAAGGACAGCCCTCTTCCCGCCTCCGATCTCGCCTACGAGCAGTCTCCGCAGCGATGCAGCCAGACAACCCAGAGGCAGTGCGCTTGCTCGCCAGAGACCATACGACCTGGCGCCCAGCATCCCCATAAATGCGCACTCGACTGTCAATGACACCGTCGCGTAGGTTGGATGCAACGAAATCATGAACATCATCACTAACAGCCACGAACAGCTTCAACATGACTGCTGAGCTTGCGAGGCTGCATAGAGAAGCCAAAGGCCCTGCTATACCTCCTAGACCCAGAAGATCTAAAGCCTGTGGCCAGACATCTTTCCATGCATTCTTTGATCTTCCAGCTGAATTACGAAATACGATATACGAGTACGTCGTCAGCAAGAATTCCATCTTGCGCTTGCGATGCTTCATCCTTCCCGGCGTATGCAGGGCTTCGAGACAGCTGAGAGAGGAATCTCCGCCGTTGTTCTTCGCTCAGAACCACTTCGTCGCCGAAGTCAAGACCAACTTCGAGGGCATTGCAAACTGTCCGACACACGGATCTCATGCGCAATACATCACATTCCACGATGTTTTTCGATTCAACCTGACGGGGAAACTCGACCTGAACAAAGTGGTGGAAAAGATGCTTTCGACTACTGCGTCACGACTGATTAAAGTCAAGAACATTGACTTCTGCATGACAGCAGTCAACCGGCAGAAGCGACGGGACGAGAATTACAGGTATGCGATTCTCTCGGTCCGTCATCATCGTCCCGACAAAGTTTCGATGCACATCAAAGAAGGTCAACGCGTGGAGTATACCAAACATCTCAGGCGTGTGATCGACCAAGGCCGGACTTTGCTGGATGAGATTGTCGCGAAGCCTGAGTACGGTGGACTCTCTATGGTCCAGATGCGCGAAGTGGCTTCAACGTTCATGGCGGATCCAGTTGAGCGGCAGACGAAGCTGCGACATAGACAGCCGGTGGTACCTCTGCCTATCGAACGGGCGTCTGCATCCCCGTCAGAATCGGAGGCTAATAGTGAGGATGATTTTGACCTCAAGAACGCCGAGGATTACTTCATTTTACCCGTTGATGTTGCCAGACGCGAGCCGTTGTCGCCCTTCAAACGTCTTGGAGAATAACGAACGCCAGCAATCGTAGTCCTAGGAGATCCGAAGAGCCACAGCGCAGTAGGACGAACAGTGACGGTTGTTCCGGCTCGTCTCGAGGCGGCATCAACGGCGGCGACGAATTTCGATTCCCAAACGCAGAAGTGTACCGCGCTGCGCACCAGACTGGAGAGGGCTTAAGAACTTCAAAACATCCTCGTCAGTCGCAATCGCGCTGCCTTCTCGCGTTCAAAGCAGAACGCGGGTATGCCAACTTCCAACAGCCACTGCCATAGTACGACACAAATTCATGTCTCTTCTGGAACACAATTGGCAAAGCAAGAACGAATTCTTCTCGACCACCTTCTCCTACTACCCAACTATGCGATCTTGCCCATCTCACTCTCCCCACTACCACTCCCCGCCTCCATACTCCCTGTCTGCGGCCCTTTGACCCGACTAATCCCGCTCTTGGTCAAATGCAATCCCAACCCTTCCTCACCATGCTCATGCCTTGCGGCGCCTTTACCGATCTTGGCCAAACTATCCCTCATCAAAAACTCATAATACCCCGTGGCGAACAACGTCGCCGGCACATTCACCAGGATCGCGATCCACGAATAATCGTGATACGCGAACGCCTCCCGCCCGTAGAAAATCGCCGCGACGATTCTCGTGCCCAAATCCCTGGCCAAGTTCGTCGAGATGGTGATCGGGGCGAAACCCCACACCATGGTCGCGTACGCGAGCCCGATGACGAAGGGCGCGCTGGTGCCGGACACGAAGGGGTTGGCCGGGTCGAGACAAGCCCAAATGACGATGCCGATGTACGAGTCGACGAAGAACTCGATCAGGAAGAGGTATCCGAGATTCTGCTGCGTGGGCAAAGGGTACGCGCAAAGGATCGAGGACAGGGTGGGCACGGCAGGTTCGCCTGCGGCATCGAGGGAGGCTTGCAAGGTGGAGATTTGTTCGTGGTACATGCCCATGAGCAGCAGACCGGCGATGAAGGCGCCGAAGATTTGCGAGAAAATGTAGTATGGGACCTGGTGGGATGATGGTCAGCGAATGCGAGGGGCGGACAGTGGTGGTGGGTTCAATGTCACCTTCTTCCACGGAAAACCTTGCCAGACGGCGAAGCAGATGGTGATGGCCGGGTTGAAGTGACCTCCGGAGGTGGGCGCGCAGGTGATGATGGCGAAAGCGATGCCTATGGCGAAAGCCCACCCGATTTCGAAGAAGCTGCCGTAGGCTGGGTCGGCTTTGTTGAGCACCAGTGATGCCACGGCTGCGATGCCGGGGAAGACGTAGAAGAAGACGCCCGTCGCCTCGGCCATGCATTCACGGAGCCATCGGGGGCGGGATCGTTCGAAGTTGAGCTTTCGTTGCGAGACAGGCTTGGTAGACACGACATGGCGGGCGTAGTGTTGCTGGATGGCCTCGGTCGCACCGAGTTCGAGATCGAGCGTGTGAAGGCGCTCCATGTGGTTGCGGTCGCCCATCCTGGCTGATAGTGGTTGATTCTGCGGCGCAACGCTCTGAAAGGAAACGCAGAACAAGTAGGTTCGACTGGTAATTCACCTACCGGTGGTTCTGCACGCACTTTTAAGAAGGTGCAGATCGGCACGCGAACTCCATGTGCTCAACATCTCCCGGCTGGAGGATCTCGTGAAAGGCGCGTAGCAGATGCTCGTACACTCACCTGCCTACTTGGGCCTTCTCAGCGTTACATCAGCTGTCATCTCGCGCGCCAGAATCTCCGCCGCAATCCTAGAGATGGTGCTCACGGATTGACCGGCAGGAGTGTTCTCCACAAATGTTATGCGGAGATTGTACTAGTCTGATGCGTGAGACGGCAGCCTGTGGTATCAGAAACGCCCGAGGACATCTGCTCGGGTTTGTACAAGTCGCGAGCGATCCTGATCTCAGCGGGTCTCTAGGACCTGACGTACTTTGGTCCGATCGATAGTACATGTTGCTTGATGATGGTGAAGCTTTTGTTCCTGAGCATGATGTATGCTTGTATGCGCCATAGTGCGAGATACCTTGTGCCGCTTGGGGGTTAACCATCGCTTCTGAAGCGAGCAAGCCGGCTCCGTCACTGTTTCTTCACCCCGCACTATGCATCCTGCTGTATAGTGGAGTTACGTTATAACCACGCGAGGACCAAGTTTGCTGGGGGAATGGTGCCAACAGACGCCGGGCACTCGTGTAGCGTTCGCAGAATACATCCTTGTTCGATCGAAAACGCTGTCCTAGGCGATCGGTCGTGTGGATCATTATCATTCTACCCCGTGGGATCTCCAGCTTTTTGGTGGAGCCGGAGTTAACGACAAAATCCTTCCGCGTGCCGCGTTACTATAGAAGGCGAACGGCAATTCTTGTCGGCAGAAACAGCGGCGAAAAGCGGATAGTCTTCAAACGGCGTTATACACGGCTGGGGCAGAATGCGAATTTGTCTGAGTACTCGAGAACGCCCTCAACGCTTTTGGGGTATCATTTGTAACAGCAAGCTTCGTATGATCGAGTGGTCATCGAACGGCAATGCGATCCGCGTACCGCAGTCTTATCAATCTTCGTCTTCATCGCTCGTAGCCTCGTGATTCTTTTTGGTCCTGTGCTTGAACTTGTCCAGCTTGCTCTTGGTCTTCTTGGACAGAGTGTCTGGGTCGTCCGTGTCACCAGCGCCACTCCCGACGGCCTCTTCCTCCTCGTCATTCCCGCCATCGTCGATCGACGTCCTAGAGGCGTTGGTGTAGTTCGGCCTGGCGATGTCTTCGAAGCCTTTCGACTTCAGAACACCTTCTAGCTCAGGAAGAAGGGTGATGATAGCATTCAGCTGCTCCATGGTCAAGGCCGTGCCCTTTTGCGAGGTCAGCAGTCGAAATATGTGCTGTTCTCGGGCTCCGCGAAATCGGAGAAAGCGCAAGCAGGCAGATTACTGATACGGCATGACAACCGGGCTCGGGCGGGCAAGAGTTTGTTTACCTTTCCGGGCAACATCTTGCCATCCTTCTCGTAGTATTCGCGGATATTGACCAGAGTCACTTTCTTGAACTGTGACACAGTAATGCGCTTCTTGCTGGAAATCTAAGAGTCCACGATCAGCCTTATCCGAGCTGTCAAGGACGGTCAAGCGGTCCTCACCTCCCAGAAGACTTCGCCGTCGGCGCCCTCTTGCATCTCAATTATTCCACCAGTGGGCTTGCTGTTGGCTGACTTGACTCCCTTACTCTTCTTGGACTTGGGCGCGTCCTCGACGAAGCCGCCATCAGCGTCATACTGCTCTTCTGCTGCTCGCTTGGGCATGTTGGCGTGTTTGGCTTGGAATTTAGGCTGAGTAGTAATTCACAGTGCTATATAGTCTGACGTTTGCAGAGCACGGAAAGTCGCGTTCGGAACAAACACGAAGAGCTCAAGCTCGAGCTTCCAACACGATTTCACGTGCAAGTGACGTCGATAGTCTGGTGGTGTCTCGCAACTGCCTGGCTCTGCGTCGCGAAAAAACAATTTAGTTACATGTATTGAAGAAATATGCCATACCTGTTCCGATTGTCGTGCATAGCCTACCGCGGTTTCAACTGCACGCGTCGAAGCACCCTGTCCTCCTCTGCCGGTCGACGGCCAGTTTGCGCGGCCGTTCTGCGCTCGCTTCCGCTGTGGAACCGGTTCCGACGGCCAGCATCGGCGCGAGGTTCTGCAGGCGTCAAAGCAGTATGGATAGAGTGTCCAGCTAGAACGTCGTGATATTCCTACCCTCGGCTCACTCTCTTCTTCCGCGCACATCTTCCATTGCTCGTCGTTCATCGTATTGAGACGTATCACAATGGCTCAGAAAGTAGCACTAATCACTGCTGGAACGGCCGGTCTGGGAGCACAGGTCGCCCGCGTACTGGCGCCTGACTTTCGTATCGTAGGTTGAGAGTGGATAGAGCTACTGATCTTCAGCTGAGCAAGCATGCTGTAGGCGATCAACTATGCAAATAACCAACAGCGAGCGAAAGACTTGATCACAGAGCTAGAAAAGATCCCGAGCAGACATCAAGATTCACAACAACCACGCTTCCAGTCGTTTCAGGCAGATGTCGGCGACAGGGCTGCGATCCAAGGCATGGTCAAGGAAGCAGCTTCCGCGTTCGGCCGCCTTGATGTTGTGGTCTCCAATGCGGGCTGGACACGGATCACAAACTTCGCAGACTTGGAGGAAGGCATGGTAGATGAGGACTGGGACCGATGTTTCCTGTACAACGTAAAAGCCCATCTATGGCTATTCCATGCGGCAAAAGAGCACCTGGAAGCTACTGAAGGAGCCTTTGTTACCACCGCGTCAATCGCAGGCGTCAAACCGTCTGGATCAAGCCTACCATATGCCGTCACAAAGGCTGCCAGCATACATCTGTCGAAGTGCCTAGCTGTGATCTGCTCGCCCAAAGTTAGAGTCAATTCGGTGGCGCCTGGTCTCCTTTTGACTGAGTGGGGCATGAAGTTCCCCGAGGCGAAGCGTGAGGCTGCTAAGAACAGCACCAAGCTCAAGAGATTGGCGACTGTCGAGGTACGTCTGTTGATCACCACGATATCGCAGGATAGGTATCTGATGTTGGGTACAGGACGTCGCAGAGCAAGTCCGAGCGCTTGCCTTGAATCAGTCAATGACCGGCCAGAACATAATTCTAGACTCCGGACTGACTCTGTGAGTGGCAGAAGGGTCTATCGATTATGTTTGCTACCTCGTGGCAAAGACGTGGCAAAGAGCACAGTCTGCAGTGGTGATGTCGGAGTAATGGGCTCCGACATACCAGCTTCGCTACGGCAACACTGTGTGACAGCATCAAGACCTCGAAAGACGTCATCTTGGCAACTCAAGCGAACCTCTTGTCGCCAGGACAAAGTGTGAATCTGTGATGAGCGTAGGGATCCTTCGTTCCGGACCTTTTCAGATCACCTGGCACGAAATGAAATGAATACGAGCCCAACTCCTTTGAATCGTGCTCAGTACGCGCTACTATAGTCATGCCGTGCAGCAAGGGAGCACACAGCCTTGCGTACAACTACCGTTCAGTAGAAATTCGACAAGAACAAAGCCTGATGGTCGCAGTAGAGGTAACGGTGTGGCGTGGTCGCTAGTCGCACATAGGCTCTTCCATGCAACGTCTAGTCATGACATTTTTGTCCTGATTCCGGAAGGTTACCTGCGTTTGAACCGTGTACTCGGGCTCAGAATAAGATGAGAGGTAAGGTAGGCGCGTGCGCAATGTATATTAAAGGATAGACTGAGACTTCCTCGTTGTGCCTGTGTGTTTTGTTTCCATCAACAGCTCTAACGGCTTTACCTCGCACTGTTTCCATCAACAAACACATCAATAACTCTACGACGGCACCAGACCAACAGACGAGATGCGCTCCACTATGTTTCTACCTCTGACGCTTTTGGCGATGGTTGTTGACTTCGCCGTTGCGTTGCCGACATCAGACAGCAAGGAGAGGAGCTTGGAGACGAGAAAAGAGGCCAAGACCCTCGCGCCAACCACTGTCGGCTTATACGTCTGCACCGAGGCGGAGTGGAAAGGAGAATGCGAAGATCTGCAGCATGGACCTGGACTCTGCAGTACGGAACACATCTCGCGCAGACCAGAGACGCATTATATACTGACCACCACCTAGTCAACCTCCCAGAGAAGTTCGCAGGCACTGTCTCCTCAGTCGGTCCAGATTCTGGAGCATCTGGCTGCACTCTGTACGAGTAAGTCGTCTCCTTCATGCCTTCACATAAGGATGCACATCGCTGACCAAAATTCACTGTCAAACAGACAAACGAACTGCCAAGGCCTCGAGCTCTCCGGCCTCAAGGCACCCGGTGAGAGCAATTTGGGCGTGTCGCCGCAAGGCGGGAAATTCGACAGCTTGTTCCACAGCTACATTTGCTACTGAGGCAAGGGACCAGAGTGGGTGGAGAATCAGGGCCGGCGAAAAAAGGGCACCAGGAGCAGCTGGAAAGGAAATTGGAGCGAGTCATACCAAAGAGCCAGAGCGAAGGGACACAGCTTGTCAATACATATAGCATAGCGTTCAGGCATAGAATCAGTAATGGTAATGGAGCAGTAATGGAGCTCTATGAGACACCAGGTTCCGGTTCGGCAATGGGGCTGAAGCGTGACTAATCGAAGTGGGATGTGGCTGATACGCGCCACGTCATATGAAAGTGAGATGGGCGCTGTCTCGCCGTCTGGCAGTAGGCGTCAGTATTCACTTGAGCTGGAAGAGTTTAAACATTCCATACTCCATTGCCTCACATTCCTCTACGGGTTTGAAAAGTTGTCCTTGGCAATAACGACTGTGGCAGCTTTGGTGGTTTGGCCTTAGAACTACGTCAAGACCGAATCCTAAGGTTCACACTGTGCTTGGTAGGGAGGACTACTTCCACAGTTTCACAAAGGACACATCTTCGCCATCCGTAGCGATAATCGCCTCTGCGTCTTGCCCAGCCCCCATCCTGAATTTGTGCAACGCGACACGAGTCCCTTCAAGCCACCATGTTCAACCGCAACGCCTTATTCGGAGGCAGGCAGGAAGCCCCTCCAGGTCAACGACAACCAATTCGCCCCGACCAAGGTCCTCCACCACCTCAGCGCCGCTCCCCCTACGACCAAGAACCCAAACACGATACGCAGTCACCACATCAAGGCGGAAGAAAGATGCAGTTACAACCTTGCACAAGTCCCAAAGAGCTGATCTTCGCAAACGCATGCGGTGTCAGTCCGCAGGACTTCGGCGCACCGCGAGATGGAAGCGATCTATATCTCATGATCAATGGACAGTATGTGCTTTCGGCGAGACCGCATCCGCAGGTGCAGAGGGGACAGATTGGCATGAACGATTTCCAGAGGACGTGGATGCAGGTCGCGCTCACGGACATTGTGGAAGTCGAACCATACGACCCTTTCAGACAAGGCAGCCAGGCGTATCTGGGGAATATGGACATCGAGGTGGGCTTTGCGACGAGCAGGGCACCTCAAGCGCCGCCTATTGATCAAGATGAGCTGGCTGGGCAAGTCGTCAACGTGTTTAGGAACCAGATATTTGCGCCAGGACAGAGCTTTGGACTGGACTTCAGAGGGCTGAAGTTCAGGCTCACAGTGAGGACTGTTGAATTGGTGGACCTGGCGTCCTTGAATTCGTCGGGAGGACAGACGCAACAGACACATCCTCAGGCAAGAGGTATTTTGACCCAAGAGACAAGCATAAACTTCTTCAAAGATGCGAAATCGCCGATACAGCTCAAGGGCTCCACGAAGCGACCTGCAGCAAACTCGGTGATTCGACCAGATTTCAAGTTCGAGGATATGGGAATCGGTGGATTGGACAAGGAGTTCAGCGATATCTTCAGACGTGCTTTTGCGTCGCGAATCTTCCCACCTGGGCTTGCGGAGAAGCTTGGTATTCAGCATGTCCGCGGTATACTGCTCTACGGACCACCAGGTACTGGCAAAACGCTGATTGCGCGGCAAATCGGCAAGATGTTGAACGCTCGAGAGCCGAAGGTCATCAATGGTCCAGAAGTCCTCAACAAGTACGTGGGTCAGTCCGAAGAGAATATCCGGAAGCTCTTTGCGGATGCAGAGAAAGAGCAGAAGGAGAAGGGAGACGAATCTGGTTTGCACATCATTATTTTTGACGAGCTGGATGCTGTGTGCAAGCAGCGTGGCTCGGGTGCTGGTGGCGGCACAGGTGTTGGTGACAGCGTTGTGAACCAGCTTCTCTCCAAGCTGGATGGTGTAGAGCAATTGAACAACATTCTCCTCATCGGAATGACGAACCGGAAAGATATGATTGATGAAGCGCTACTACGATCTGGACGCCTGGAAGTGCACATGGAAATCAGCTTGCCGGACGAACCTGGCCGACAACAGATTCTCAAAATCCATACAACGAAGATGCGTGATAACGGCAAACTTGCGAGCGATGTGAACTTGGCAGAGCTGGCCAAACTGACACGAAACTTCTCCGGAGCCGAGATCAGCGGTCTGGTCAAATCCGCCAGCAGTTTCGCCCTTCAGCGGCATATCAAGGGGGGCACTGTGGCTGCACTTTCAGACGACATCAACGAGATGCAGATCCATATGCAAGACTTTGTCAATGCACTAGAGGAAGTCAAGCCGCTGTTTGGTGTCAGCGAAGACGAGCTCGCAGACTGCGTCGAAGGCGGTATCATACATTACGGACCGCAGGTCGACAAGATCCTCGAAAGCGGTCGGCTTTTCGTTGAGCAGGTTCGAAGCGGTGCCACAAGAGTGCATTCCGTGTTACTGTACGTGATTGACATACTCATAGCCATACCATTGCTGACATATAATTTCAGTCACGGCCCAAGAGGAAGCGGCAAGACCGCTCTTGCAGCCAAGATCGCTTTGGACTCGCAGTTCCCCTTCATCAAACTGGTCCGACCTGCTGACATGGTCGGCATGAACGAAATGCAGAAGATCCAGCAGCTCAGCAAAGTCTTCACAGACGCATACAAGTCGCCTCTCAATGTGCTTGTTCTCGACGACATTGAACTCCTCATCGACTGGGTGCCTGTCGGCCCACGGTTTTCCAGCTCCGTCCTATCTGCTATCAAAGCACTAATGAAGCAAACACCACCCAAAGGCAGACCACTCCTCATTCTCGCTACGACATCACAGCGTTCTGTGCTGGGCCAGATCGATCTCCACTTCCGCGCTCAAATCGCCGTCCCCACGCTCGGATCTCAGCAAGAGCTGGCACATGTCATGCAGGAATCGCGACAATTCAAGCAGGAGGATGTTCAGAGAGCTATCGGTGAAATTGAGTCGACTACGGGCTCGAGAAGCATTGGAGTGGGCATCTCGCATATTTTGCTGGCGATCCAGACTGCGATGCAGGATCCGGATCGAGCAGGCAGGTTTGCGGAACTCATGTGCGAGGCGATCAATGAGAATGCTGTGTAGTAATGATTGATTGATACACTGTCTACCGTCTCCAAGACGTTCTGTGTATCTCAAGTCGGAAGCTATGTCTTCACTGCAGCACCTCTGGTATCATGCAAAATCACATCCGTGTCTCGTCCCTCCTATGCAAACCCATGAAAATCCCAATGACCAACAAGCCCCATCCCATCTCCCGCATCCTCTCTCATCCCCAAACCCCTGCCACTCACTTAATCCAACTCAATCACCTGCCCTCCGCCCTCCGCCGGCACAACCCCGACCCCGCTCCCCAATCCCATTCCCCTCGCCTGCCTCTTCCTCATCGCCTTCAACACCACTACCTTCTCCCCAAACCAATCCAACTCCTCCACCCTCGTCCCCATCCCCAACACCTCCTCACCCCTGCCCACCAAAACAAAGTCGTCCGGATCACACATACTCCTCGTCTGATACGCGTGCCAAATCGTCGCGACGGTGGAAAAACGGTTGCCTTTCATCCAGATGTAATCTTTCTCGGAGCGTGGCGCGGCGGCGCGGCGACGGTGTTGTTGCTGGATCATGAGCACGGCGATCCAGTAACGGCGTTGGGGCCAGGGGAAAGTGTTCCAATCGGGGAGTTGGGGGATGAGGTGGACGGTGCGGAGGTGGAGTTGGTAGAAGGATCTGAGGGAGGGAGAGAGGTCGCGGGGGAGGGTGGGTTGGGTGGTGGAGAGTGGGGCGAGGGGGAGGGAGGTTTTATTGATGGTGGATGCTGTATTGCGGGAGGAATGGAGTACGGGAGCGCGGTGGGTGGGGTTTGAGGAGGGGTGGTAGGTGAAGGGGGTTGTGTTGAGGGATTCGGCGATTGCTCTGGTGTGCTCGGACGAGGTGGAGGTGAGCGGGTTGTTGGGTTGGGGGATTTGGTTGGAGTGGCTGGCTGGTACTTGGGGATGGTTTTCGGATGGAGCTGATGTGGTGGCTTGAGGATTTTCGTCATGGACTTCTTCGGTTTCTGCATCTTCTTCATCCTCTGAGTCGAGGTCGATGGGGTTGCCGAACGTAGAAGTGAATAGATCCTCATTTACATCCTGTCCGACACTCTCATTCTCGTCCGGTTCCTCGTCATGTCCGCCGCCATCCTGATCTTCATCTTGCGTGATAATGGGATCGTAAGGCTGAGCTCCCATCATTGGTAGGCTCGAAGGGATGTTTTGCTGGGCAAAGCCAAATCCAGGCTGTGTCTGAAATGTCAAGCCAGAATTTCCTTCAACACCACCACTGGCCGAGTTGAGAAGTGATGCCTTTTCCTCTTCCGCCATTTGGTCCCACACGGCTCTTGACGGCATCTCCGCGGGAGTTGTCTCGTACTGGGCCCCGCCGTAGGTATCGAAATCCTTCAAAAACTCGGCATGCTGGTCTGCTGTGATGCCCTCAGATGCGAGCTCCTCTTCAGTCAGGCCGTTGCGAAGCCCATGCGGGCCGATGATGTCTGAGAAGTCGAACCCATCATCTAGAAGCTCGTACTGGTTCGAGAGCTGGTCGGGATAGTCCTGGGTGGTGGGAAGGCGTGTGGAGTCGACAACAGCCTTGCTTGCTTCACTCGAGTGGTCGAGACTAACGAAATCGCCAAACTCTTGAGCTGTCCAGCTCCCGCCCTTGTTCTGGGTTGTCTGGGTGTTCACGATTTCTTCTTCGGCATCGACGAAATCGTCATCGCTGTCTTCGTCATTTGCGGCTACATAGCCTTCTTCAGTGATCAGGCGCTTACTGGGCGACCCATGTGCATGTGGCGACTCCGCTCGCCGCTTGAGGCTGGTCGTCGGCGGCGCTGTCATCGGCGCGTCGAGGTCGACAAGCTCGTTATCGTGGATCTGGCATGCCATGTCGCTGATGCTTCTCAAACTGGAAGAAAGGCTTCTTGCTGAGTCGCAATGTCGTATGTGTGGCAGTTGCAGACAACCTCAAGTAGGTTGTAGTAGGTGACACAAGGAAGAGCGTGAGAACATTCCAAATTAAGTGTCGAAGTCGAATGGCGAATGAAGTGGAAGCAAAGTGAGGATTCTATCGACAAGATGCATATGATGGATGGCTATCAGTCGAGGTGCTCCAGAACGTGTCCGCCCCGACTGAATCTTCCACGCCTTCGTCGTTCTCTCTCCCGTATAGCGCAAGCAAAAATGACCAGAGACACCAACACCAAGAGCACCAGCGCAATGTATACCTTGGCCCAGAAGATGACCTGCTCCTCTTTCTGATGCTGCCACGAATTAGGCTGGTTGTGCATAGATGTCCGATGTCAGCCCAAAAGGCTTTGTGACTGGTGATATCGCCCTGGAAACGAGCTCGATGTCGCTAATTTTTCTGCCAATGTAAAGTTGTTGCCGCTGCTGATTGATATGTTGCACCAAATCCACGCGATGTTGTCTGCAACCTCGATATGGTTTGTCGCTATGCTCAATGTGTACAGAAACACGATCGAGGCCAAGCATGAGAGTCTAGAGAAATCCGATGCAGACCAATTCTTATCAACTTTGTCATGCACGTGAATTTGCCTATCCATGTGACTGCTGTATCCAGGAAAGGGTTGAAGTCTGCTACAATTTGACGATCCGTCCGTTCTCGACGCCACCTTCTGGTTGCTGCTTTGAATCAACATCCCGTCAGAGGACTGACCATGGCTATCCCGTTCCTAAAGAAGGGTCCAGTGCCAAAGTCGAGATCCTCATCAAGTCGTGAGCGGAATCTCCTTAGAACAACGCCATGTTTGCTCCCTCCTCTCTTCCTTCAGTGGCACTTGTGAAATTCCAGTCTCCCGAGTGATCCACCAAAGCTCCAGAGAAACGCTGGTGCAGGTGAGCTTGCGGCATCTGCCCAATCAGGACCTGGGAGTTTCCAGCAGTCGAGGGAAGATAGGCGCGACGCTACTAGAACAATGACAATGACAACAAGCTTCCAACTGTGAACTTCACCTGAGGCGCAGCAATCTCGTGAGCCTCTATATCTCTCATGACTTCCTCTCGCTATTTCTCCTCTTCTCCAACACATTCGGTCACTCCTCGCAACATCATCCTCTCGAAGGCAACCACATCCACCACTGAACGACATGTCTGAGGAGAACGGAACCGCAGGCAAATGGCAAGACATTGACAAGGTTCGTTCTTCTCGACAACCCACCACAGTCTGAATATCTGACAACGTTGACACTCGTGTAGCTCGCGATGCTCTTCCAAATCATCGAGACCATGGACTCGAACATTCAATGGGACAAGATCGAGCTCCCTCCAGGACGCACCAAGAAGGCCTGCCAAATCATGGTTGATAAGGAGAAGGCCAGGGTTCGCAAGGCCAAGGGACCGACTAAGAGCATCGTAGCGGGTATGTCTTCCACCGCAGGTTGGCTTCTCGTATCATATTAATGCTATGGTCTGCAGGCGGCGATAGCGATGGCGGTGAGGACGACGAGAAAGGCCGCGCCACTCCAGTCCCAGCCAAGGGCAGGAAGCGCGGCTCCAAGGCTGCTGCAGATGCCGATGGCGACGAAAGCTCCGCGAAGAAGAAGCCCAGGACTCCACGCGGCAAGAAGGCTGCCGCCACTAAAGTCAAGGCTGGCCAGGATGCGTCTCACGTCGACGCCGGCGCAGAGGACGCCAGCAGGGACGGCAGTAGAAGCCCAGTCAAGGCGGAGGAAGCCATCGAGGAGTAGGCTGCATTATCGGACATCAACAACTCGTATCACGACGGAGGTGGTGCGTGGTGGATGGGATACTTTGTGTAGCTACATGTAGTCCCGGCGACGAGGATCGCAAGGAGCTGCCTTTTTGGGCAGCTGGACCTGACACCAGCCTTTTTGGGAAAATGGACATAGTATCTAGTCCTCGCAGACAGTCCATTGTTCCTCTTCGTGTTTCGATCCTGGACCATGCACTCCACACATCGACGGCATCGCTCTCATAGGCTGTAACGTAGCCGATCAGCCCCTGCTGGTATGAATCGGCAAGTGGTGAACATGCGCCCGAGACCGTATGGATCACCTTGGACTGGACATCTCGCCCCACAGACATTCTCATGTGGAGCGTAGATGATGTATGCCCACGCTGGTGGCACAGCACGGAGTACCTGCGTACGAGCCAGTTTTAAACAACTCCGAAAGAGTATATTTTTACCACCACCCGTTCCTCGCTTTCTCCTTCGCTCCTTGCGTTATCGCTCCAGCAACGTGCTATGGATTGCAAGGCTGCGTTCGCAAGATCGACGATGAGACTCCTGGATAAGAGCACGGCAAGGAGCTTGACTTCGCAGCGTAGCATGTCAATCGTGGGATCATGGGAGCAGACCGGGACTCATCCCTTCAGAGACTCAACCTCGCCAAGCTTCGCGTTCGAGAGGCCAATACTGAATGGGGGGACCTATTCTGTGGGCCAGTCAAAGACAACACCCGAGGACATCGAAGCAAAGCCATCCTGCCGTTTACGGAAATGACCTGGCTGCGATGCCATCACCCGGCTTCCTAGAGCCTGAGGTCATCGTGTTTTGGATGTGACTTGAATACCACATGTGGTAACTCGTTCCGTCTGCCACGCATATTTAAAGAAAGAGAGACTCTGCCATTTGGGAGTCAGTCCAGTCTCCAAGCTTCCACAAGATCGATTCCATCCACCATATCCTTCAGTCCAGTCTCCGGAGTCTCCACAGGACTGACAAGATCATACCATGGCGGTCAAGACCTATATCATCATGACACTTCTGCTCCCCATTGCGATGAGCAAAAGTCCCCAGGCCCCAGAAGAGAACTGGTGGTGCAATCGTGGTACGCAAGGCAACGGAATGTGCGAACTCAACGGATACAACACCTTTTGCGTAAGTCAAGAACGGCCCTTGACATCTTTCAGCCATCTGATTTATCAATTTACAGTGCAGCAAATCCAAGTATGGAGACTACCAAAACGTAAAGACAGTGCGATTTCATAGCTACAACGATAAGTGCACCACAGCCGATGGCAAAAACAGCTTGTGCGATTCAAACAGAGGAACGATCTGGTGCGCAGAGTAATGGCTTTCGATATGGGCGGTACAGCGGAACGGGCAGATATGGCGATGTTGTAGAGCTGAACTTGGACCACGCCCTTTTGGTCCAAACGTGCGAGAGTAGAACAAGAAGGCCCTGGCCACTTGCTCGATACGAGCGATAAACCTCTTGATTCACAATTTACGTTACTGCTTGACAGCTGTCCATTGGCTCTGTACCAAACCTGCTTCTCCTATATTTCCTCCCTTGGTGCACATCATGCCCGCTCGAACCAGTGACGTTCCGTGACGAGAGCATACCAAACATCGCCGCCTAATTTCAATTACACTGGGCAGTCTGCTGGATGGTATTCCGTGTTGCCGGTCGTATGCAAGACTGAATGCCGATATGCAGTCGATGTCACGAAGCTTCAGCAGCCCGAACAAGGATGCATGTGCCCAAGGGACGGCGGCAGTTCCTGTACTACGGCACGGACGGGAAGAACCTAAAACGATGAGAGGCAAAAGGCGAAAGGCCGTGCATGAGCCGCACGTGTCTTCCGTTCGATTCAAGTTCAAGTTTGCATGATGCCCGGCGGACTTGAATGGTCTTCGTGGTGCTGAATGCCAACAGCGCACTTGCTTTGAGTGTCGATGCGGAATGTCTTCCTTCTAGGCCGCACGCCTATCGCAGCAGCAATTTCTCATCCTTTCAAGCACTCCCGTATTGCCACCAGGGCACCTCCGTCTGCACACCACCTCCGTCTCCTGCCGCCGCCTTGCACAGCCTCATCAGTCACCATCTTCACTCCACGAGCATTCCATACCGCGTCACAAGCCTCGACTACATATCAGCACAGACCCACCGCTGACGCTCATTCACTTTCGACCAATCTCAAACAGCCGACCACAGTTTCAATCCCGTGCCGAGTCGCCCGTTCCGTCAGCATGGACAAGACCGCCAACGGAACAATTTCCAAGCGCAAGCAGCCACCCACATCAGACGACCCTGCGCGGCCTTCGAAACAGGTCCGTCGGCCATCGCCGGGCGCACACATGATGGAGAACGGGAAGCTGTCGAGATCGATGCTGGAGAACGGATTTCCAGCCTCGGCGGCAGACACACCCAATGGCTACACCTCGCCGCAACAGCAAGATGACGAGGGCAGCGTGATACATACTGCGACTCCGGACACGGCGGAATGGCAGGCGACGATTGAGAAGGTCGTGCGGAACGTGGTCAGCATACATTTCTGTCAGACCTGCTCTTTCGACACCGACTCGGCCATCAGCAGTGAGGCTACCGGATTTGTCGTTGATGCGGAGAAGGGCTACATTCTGACGAACCGACATGTGGTGGGCGCTGGTCCGTTCTGGGGTTATGCTCTGTTCGACAACCACGAGGAAACCGACGTATACCCCGTGTATCGAGATCCCGTGCATGACTTTGGTATACTGCGGTTTGACCCCAAAGCTATCAAATACATGCCCTTGACCTCACTCGAACTCAGACCAGACTTGGCGAAGGTGGGCTCCGAGATCCGCGTTGTGGGTAACGATGCGGGCGAAAAGCTCAGTATCTTGTCCGGAGTCATCTCGAGATTGGACCGTAATGCGCCAGAGTATGGAGAAGGCTACTCGGATTTCAATACAAACTACATTCAAGCAGCGGCAGCGGCGTCAGGAGGATCGTCAGGGTCGCCGGTAGTCAATATCGATGGCTTCGCGGTGGCTCTACAGGCAGGCGGCAGAGCAGACGGCGCGGCGACTGACTACTTCCTTCCCCTCGACCGACCGCTCCGAGCGCTGCAATGTATAAGAGCCGGGAAGCATGTCGATAGAGGTACAATACAAACGCAGTGGATACTCAAGCCGTTTGACGAATGCAGGCGTCTCGGGCTGACAGCAGAATGGGAGAGCGAGGTGCGAAAACATTTTCCCAAAGAGACTGGCATGCTGGTTGCAGAGGTGGTTCTGCCCAAAGGACCCGCACACAATAGACTTGAGGAGGGTGACGTTTTGCTGAAGGTGAATGGCGAGCTCCTCACGCAGTTCGTGCCCTTGGACGATATTCTGGACAGCAGCGTTGGTGGCAAGGTGAAGCTGCTGGTGCAAAGAGGAGGACAAGACAAGGAGGTCGAACTCGATGTCGGAGACTTGCATGCGATCACGCCCGACCGTTTCGTGTCCGTCGCTGGCGCGTCCTTCCACAACCTGTCATACCAGCAAGCGCGATTGTATGCGATCGCGATTGAAGGTGCGGGCGTGTACTGCTGTGAAGCTGCAGGCTCGTTCCGGTTCGAGGGCTCGGAGTACGGCTGGCTTATTCAGTCAATCGACAACAAGCCTACGCCCAACCTGGACACGTTCGTCGAGGTCATGAAAGACATCCCAGACCGCAGCAGAGTGGTTGTCACGTACAAGCACCTGCGTGACATGCACACTCTCAACACAAGTATCATGCTTGTGGACCGCCACTGGAGTAAGGGCATGCGCCTTGCTGTGCGGAACGATCAAACAGGACTGTGGGACTTCTCAGACCTTGCTGAAGCCATTCCACCAAAAGAGCCTACAGCTAAGAAAGCGAACTTCATCACCATGGAAGGCGCGCGTCACCCGGCCGCGGTCGATATCATACGGTCTTTCGTTCGAGTGTCGACAACATTACCGGTCAAACTTGACGGCTTCCCCAAGGCGAGGAAGATTGGCTTTGGTCTGGTCATCGACGCCGAGAAAGGTCTCGTGGTTGTGTCGCGAGCAATCGTCCCATACGACATGTGCGATATTTCGCTCACGTTCGCCGACTCCATCATCGTAGAGGGCAAGATCGTCTTCCTACACCCCTTGCAAAACTATGCCATCATCAAGTACGATCCGAGTCTGGTGCAGGCGCCCGTCAAATCGGCCAAATTGGCCGACAAGCCCATCAAGCAAGGCGAGGAGACCATCTTCTTTGGCTTTAACCAGAACCTGCGACCGGTGGTTGCCAAGACCGCCGTCACGGACATCACCACCGTCGCCATCCCCGCGAGTGCGTCAACACCACGCTACCGCGCTGTGAACCTGGACGCCATCACGGTCGACACTTCTCTCAGCGCGCAATGTGGTTCTGGAGTGCTGGTGACTGAAGACGGCACAGTGCAGGCGCTGTGGCTGACGTACCTGGGCGAGCGGAATGGACATAGTGGTAAGGACATCGAGTACCATCTCGGCTTCGCGACGCCGTCACTACTTCCTGTCCTAGATCAGGTTAAGAAAGGCGACAAGCCATCACTTCGCATTCTCAACCTCGAAACGCAGACGATTCAAATGTCACAGGCACGAATTATGGGTATCTCTGACGAATGGATCGAGCGAGTGGAGCGGCATGATCCAGAGCGGCATCAGCTGTTCATGGTGCGAAAAGTCGATGCGGGCGAGACGAACGGACTCATGGAGGGAGACGTCATCCTCACGATCAACGAAAAGCTCATCACTCGGGTCAGCGACATGGATTTGATGTACAACAACGAAAAGCTGAATGCGGTCATTGTGCGAAAACAGCAGCAAATGTCTATCGAGGTGCCGACGGTCCCGACAGAAGAGCTCGAAACGGACCACGTCCTCGTCTTCTGTGGCGCCGTCCTCCATCGCCCCCACCACGCCGTGCGTCAACAAATCAGCAAAGTGCACAGCGACATTTACGTCTCGGGTCGATTTCGAGGTTCGCCGTCCTACGCATACGGTCTGGCGCCCACCAACTTCATCATGGCCGTCAACGCCGTCCCGACGCGCGACCTGAAGTCGTTCTTGACCGAAGTCAACAAGATTCCCGACAACACCTACTTCCGTCTCAAGGTCATGACATTCGACAACGTGCCGTGGGTCGCCACTATGAAGAAGAACGAGCACTACTTCCCCACCATCGAATTCCTGAAGGACGACACCCAGCGTGAAGGCTGGAAGCGCGTCATGTACGAGGGCGGGAAGAAGAAGGGCGGAGAAGCGGAAATGCTCCCGGAAATCCTCGATGAAGGCGGCATGCCGGCCGACAGTGTGGACGAAGTCGATGGTCGTCTCGAGCAGTCCCAGCCTTGAGCGTTTCGAACGTTGTCGTCTCTGTCCCAACAACGCGAAGGCGCCAGTCCTTTGCCTTCGACCTGCTGGGTCAGGACACATGTGTCAAGGTATATACGTCGTATGGAAAGGTCGATACGAGTACGCAAAGGGTAGTAAGCCATAGAGAACAAAAGAAACGTGCAGGTCTCGGACGGATTGATTCTCGACCACACAACGCGTCGTTCACATTGCCGTCTCTGTGTATCTCCTCTCCCCTCCTGCTGCATGATGTAACGTGATGTGATGTGGAAGTGAGAAATCAGTCGGGAGATCCCAACCCAAAATGCCATCGCGGACGCTATGCGTGCTTTATGTGTGGGAGTGTGTTTTTGTTTGTCATCTGGATAGCGAGCTAGCCAGATCGTAGATAGGATAAGACGCGATCCCTCCCCCACTCGCTCGCTCGCTCGCACGCACGCACGCCAGAAGACCAAATCCCAACACCTTACCCACGCATGCACACCCTCCTTCTCCCGTTGCCTCAACTTTTGCATTGACAACAAAGATATCATCGTGGGCGAGTGAAAAAAATACACGGTCCATGAAAACAAAACATGATGTGCTTAGCTTTCGCCCATCACTGTTATGATAACTAAGGTAGGTAACATGAAGCCCCAGAACGTGAAAGGGTTCTGAGGAGGTGCGTACACGTGATTGTGACGCGAGACTGGGGGAAAGGAGGAGCATACATTCCTTCACTCTTCATACTGTCTGATCGGTTGGAAAGACTTCCTCAGTACAAGAACCAAAGGGCCGGAGATACCGAGGTAGAGGTAGAGAGCTAAGATGCTCGACGAAGATGCTCAGCCCGATTCGACCCCATCGCATCCGCTACGACCGTCCCCCTTCCCATGTTGGGAACAATTCTGCGTTTCTCAGATTTCTTCCTCCGTCGCCTCACGGGAACAGCAGCGTGGTCAGCACGGTTTCGCCATTGGCATACGTGTGCGTGACGATGTGAGGCGTGACGGATGGTGCGGAGGCTGCAGAGGAGGAGGAGGAGGTGGTGGTGGTTGAAGTGGCGGCGGCGGCGGCGGTGACAGAAGCCGTGACGGTAATGACGGGGACGGAGGCGGTGATGGTGACCACGGACTGGGTCTCGCTGGGAGGAGGAGTCTCCGAGAAAGGCGAAGGGGGTGCTCGAGTGGAGGTGGAGGTGGAGGTGGCGTGAGATACGGTCACGTTATCTGTGCGCCAGCACTTCCAGCTCCGGGCGAGGTTGTCGAAAGCGATGGAGCGCAGATCGGCATAGCCGGGGTGGACGATGGGTGTGGAGGCGGTGCCGTGGCAGTCTGGGTCGGAGTACAGGTAGCAGACTTCCATCTCGTTGGGGCCGGCGGAGCTGATGTTGGCGTTGAGGCCGTCGGGCACTTGGGGACCTGGAGACGGGCACAGATGAGTTTGATGCGGCTGGGGGAGATGGGTGCTGAGACTTACTGCATTGGTCGTTGGGCATGCAGAGATTGACGCCGTAGCCGCCCCAGGAGTAGTCGTTGGTCATGTACAGACAGACTTGGTCTGGAGCTGGCTGCGGTGGTGGAGCGGTCGGCGGGATGGGCGCGCCGGCGGGGTATGGAGAGGAGATGGGCCACTCGTCGCGGGCAACAGGAGGCGCGGCAAGGGCGAGGCCGATGGAGGTGGCGAGGCCTAGATATGAGGCCTTCATTGTGGTCGGATTCGAGGATGGAGCGTGTTAGCAATTCGTCTAAGAAGAAGCGCGGTCCGCGGAACTCCGAGCAAAGTTAGGAAAAACGAGGAATGGGGGTTGGCAGGATTGAAGATGGCAAAGTCGTGAAACAGTGCGAACGATCGCGTGAACGAGGAAGCCGTGTGCTTCACTTTCCACGCGCGGACCCGGGAAGGTGCATGTGAAAGACGGCTCGGGGCAAGGTGAAGTGAAGCCGCGAGCTTCACTTTCACTCGCCTCCACCGTGGCAGCCACTACCCCAACTCATACACATGACAAGAAACTGGAAAGGCCCACTGTCGCTCTCTCGAATGAGAAATGCCGGCATGAAATTCTATGCAAAGTCTATGATGATCAGATCTGGGATTCTCGTCTATCCTGCGTGTGGGTATTCATAAGTCTCATCCCGACGTCAATCGTAGCAGTCCAGACAGCTGTTGGTGTCGTCGAGCGGCGGAGTGAGGCGTCCGTCGTGATCCAGCACGGCATCAAGGCCATGTCGCTCAGAGGGTGCCGGTGGGCCACGGTGCGGGAGCGGTGCCGGTCGCGATCGGTGCGGTGCCGGTGGGAACTGGTGCGGTGGCGGTGGGAGTCGGGGGCACAGGACCATAGCCGCCCGCGAAAGGAGTCGAATCCCAATAAGGCTTCCAGTCGCGTTGACGAGGTCCTCCAAACTTCTGTTCTTGCTCCGCCTCGCCGCTGTCGCGCTTGACCAAGGGTCCGTAGCCGCCGCTGGATGCGGCGTATGACCCACTGGTGCCCGTGGCCAAGGGAGGAGACGTGGCAGTGCCGGTGGGAATGATGGGCGCTGTGGCCGTGGGGACGAGTGGCGCCGTTCCATTTACGTAGTGAGGCTTGCCCTTTTCATATCTTCCCTTCGCGGGCGCGGCGACGGCAGAGCTGACGAAGAGGGCCAAAGAGGCGAGTTCGAGGATGGGAGCCATTCCCAGAAATGGTCCGGATCGGTCGTTGACGTTGTGAGCTTGCTGGAACGACGGATTGCTTAGGGTAAGGAACGTCGTGGGCCAGGACGAGTGGGACTTGGACGGGAAAATCCGCCGGGCGACCGTGGAGGAGATCGAAATGGGGAGGCGCAGACGGGAAGGTGGGGAAAGGGAAGGGAGGATATACTGTACATATGCCGGCAGGGTTCCTCCCCAAGACGTCCCTCGACATCATGGCTGGGCGGTACGCAACAGTCAAAAGAACCACAGATGACCGCCGAACCTGCATTGCCACAGGCCCGAAGCACAACGGTCCACCCTCACTTGCATGGGCAACATCACGATTGCCGATCTCACGTGCAGGACGAATGCGCGCTGCCCACCTGATAGTAGGTCTAGTCGCAACACATGGAGTGCGGCTCGGTGAGACAGCCAGCGGCAGGTACGAATTCGCAATAGGCGGCCGTCTTTCGTCGTCTGGGAGTTCATCCGAAACAATCGTCGTCAGAGTCACTACATGTCCTGAGCAGCGTGCTCTGCGGTAGTCCTGCTCGTGGTAAGGCGCGAACAACCATGTTGGTCGTCGTGATAGGGAACTGCACTAGACCAGAGCGAGCCGCTTGTCTGACACGCTGGGCTTCCGAGAATGTTGGAATCGCCGAAGAAGTAAGACCAGGCGAAACGCGGACTTTCGATGACATGGAATGGTCAATCAACCGGGCTCTTGCAGCAGCCATCGGTGCGGACAAGCGTGAGAAATGGGCGATAAGACCCAGACGATGATGATGAGAGGTCGAAGATGGACGGACACATCCTTGTCGCTGCCACCACGGCTGGGAACCAGGATAAAGTGGTGATCATGCCCAGCAAGCTGTGTCAACCGAATTTCATCAGCGCCGATGCCGAAGTTAGCACCTCTCGCTCTCCCTCCTAATGAAGAGCCCACCGCGATCGTATGCCAGAACGATACCTACAAACCTCAAGTCCGGCCCTCAGATCGTGATGAGATGTCGTGCATCGTTTCCATCAGTCGAAGAGGCTTTGGGCAACAGACCGGTCTTCCGGACTCAACACATGTAATCGGAGTGCATCGCAGTTGGAGCAGTGAACAGCAGTGGTGTTCGTCCCCTGGTCTCCCCACCCCGCGCGCGGCGAAAACACTATCCAGGATTCTTTCCGACGCATTTAAGCGGAGCCTGTGTTTTCAGCCGGGTAGTGGAACATGTATAGTGCGAGTCGCTGGGCGGGACACACAGCTCAACGACTTGTTACCCGACTGTTGTGCGACCTTCCGTCCAAACGAGTCGAAGCCAAGAGCCAGTCCACAGGTGGTGTCGGGCGCGGGCGCCCTCGCGTCAGCACAGATGTGTGATAGCATCAAGCTTTCGCAACCTGGTCGCAATGATGGACATCGTACCTGTGTACCTGTGAGTGATGGCCAGCCAGCCAGGCAGGGAGGCAATGCAGATGCTGTGAACTCGCATTGCCGTGACCGTCTGTCGTTCATCTCCAGGAAACTCGTGCGGAGTTTTATCTGCTCCGCAGCCTCTCGTATCGAGCTCCGAGACGCCAGGCCACGCTGACCACCTGTGCTCATCACCACGACAAGGTTGTTAGTTTCATTCTTTTGACCTACGAAAAACTGCTCAACGAAGCTCATCCCCGATGCTTCTTGCATGCGAGCGTCGAGACCATCGGGGCTGCAAACAAGGAAATTGAAATCGTCATCAGTCTTCGTCGTTAAGTCGGCTTTATGTACATAGAAACAACATCGGCTTGCCGAGAGCAGCTGCATTCAGATCGCTTAAAAGAAATTCTGGTTCCGAAAATGGCTTTCGCTGCGTAAAGTGTGGGTATCATGTAGATCAATTAGAATCCTTTGAATGGATCCATGCCGTCTTCGTCGAAGACATAGCCGGCGCGTCTCTTGTCGACGGTCGACTGGCTGAGGTTGCTGCCTCGTCGTGGTCTGCGCGGTGCGCCAATCACGGGTGGTGGAGCAGGCACGTAGAGAACGCCATCTCGTACATTCGGATCGACGAACGCCTCCATGCGCACAGTACCGACAGCCTCGAAGAAGTTCTGTTGGAGCGGACTGGCGATCGAGTCCCGCCGGCTGCCGCTCTTCGTCGAGGACACACTGGGTCTGAACGACGAGCCGTTGGTTGATCTGTACTGCATGCCTGAGGAAGCTGAAGATTGGACGGCGCTAGATGAGAAGCTGCGGAAGTTGCCCATGGCCCCAGAGAGACTGGGATTGGTATTACTCCGCTTGCGAGAATGCTTGCTGGTGCTAATGTAGAGGCGGGGGACAGCCGGAAAGTCTGCACTATCATTCTCCGGAGCGCCGAGATCGGTGTACATGGCATCCGTGGCATAAAGTGGCTCCGCGTGCGACTGAGTGTTTCGCAGGTCTGGCTTTCTACCTTTTGCAAGGCGGATCGAATCACGGACATTCGGTCGTCCAAATGATGGCGCCCTGTGTCGATTGATTGGCACTCCGTCAATTGAGGTCGAAGGAATTGGTGGAGGGACCGGAGCCTTGCGGGTTGGCAATGGCGGAATCTGGTTCGGCAGCTGACCGGACTGTGCCAGAAAGGAGAGGGCGGTCATCCATAGCCCATGGCGCTCTGCCGTCGTGGCTGTGAACTTGAGTGCGCGCTCCGGAGTTAGAATCAGGATGGAGCGACTCCAGGCAGCACCGAGCTCGGGGTTCTTGGGCAATGGGGTTCGGTCTGCAACATCGAGGACAGACTGGATGGCAACTACAGCGTGTCAGCAGTTTGCAATGTTCACGATTCGATCAGGGGGTACTCACGCTTCCGGCCTTTCTTGCCCAACAAGGCAGCACCAGTGTTAGGCTGCCTCGTGTCCCACATGATGGTTCTCTCATATGGAGATAGCCACACCCAGCGCTTGTGACGAGTACCGTGGCCTGTGTTGCTCACGATCCCGCTCTGATCAGCCACTGGAAACTCCGAAGATTCATCCCCAATGCCAAACGATTTTCGCTTGCGGATGTACTTCCACATCCATTCGCCCACCATGGTGCCGGCGATTGCGTCGACGAGATTCGTTTCTTCCGACATGCGAGCACCACTGCTTTGACCGGGAGATCTCGTCATATCCACGGAGCCTTTCACGAAATTGTTGCTCAAACTGTCCTGGAGCGGTGTTGGGAGCTCTGGAATGGGGAACTTCGTCGGTGCTGGGCTTTCAAACCCCGAAGACTGAACAGGCGTCAGATCTGGAGAGCGGCGTCGCCTGCGTTGGGCCTTGGACGGAGAAGCCCGCCGTGTTGGAGAGACCCTGCTATAATGACCCTTCGTCGGAGAACCTCTTCCAGACCTATTCCTGATGACAGCTGCGGATTGAACCTTCCGGAGACTGGTCTGTCGCGCGTGGGCGCGTCCGCCACGTCCACCACGCGTACCAAAACCATCATAAGGAGTGGGACTCTGGGAACCCTCACTATGCGGCTTTCCGACAATGCGTGAGCTCGTACGCATTGGAACGGGGAATGGCGGCATGGGTACAGTCGAGCTTGCGCTGTGAGTCTCTGATGCCATACTCCCGAAGCTTGGGCTTCGTGATCGGAAGTCCCTGATAGCAGTGGGTTTTGACAGCTTCGACGGTTGGCGAGCGTGTCTGCGCTGAGAAGCAGCGCGGCTGCTAGAGATTGAAGGCGCAGGAGCTGCTCCGTAGGAGTCGGCTGTCGATGGACGCCGTTCTGGAGAGATCTCTTTATCTTCTGGCACAGCTTTTGGAGGGTCCGATAATCCAAAACGACCAAGAGGTGGTCGACTTAATGCTGGAATCGAACCCGTGACGTCCAAGGAACCATCTTCCAAAAGTTCTTCGTCGTCGCTTGGGTCCGATGACTGATCAACATCGGTCAATTGCTGTTGCTCGTACCCCGGCTGAGTGACTCCATATTGGGACGAGCGGTTCAATGGCCCATTACTAGTAAAAGTCTCTGTCAGTGGGAGGGGTGGCGACAGAACGGGCCTTGGCAGCGGTAGTGCCTTCAGAGGATAACTCCGCAGGTCTTTCGAGCTGTTGTTGCGAGACATCTCCGGGCTGGAATCTATTGGAGAATGGAAGGGTGGTGAGGCCGGGATGCTGATCGCTGGCGGGCTTTTCCGTTTGTTGAAAAGGCTGGCCGTACGTCCCATTACAGGTCCCTTTCCACGCAGTTGCTCTTGGAAGGTAGGGCTCGGCAACAATGCGCTAGGCAACAGATGAGGCGGGAGTTTCACAGGTCGTCTGTCAATCCGGATCTCCTCCGTCTGTACGCACGCATCCCTGCTTGGACAGACAAGGTTTGCCTGTGAAAAGGCATTCTTCGTTCCGGGTGGCAACACGTACGGTCGTGGCGACGATGGTCGAGAGCTCGGAGGAATAATTGCGATGGAAGGGACGAACATGGGCGGAGAAAGACTGTCGCGCTTGGGAGTGTGACCGGTCTTTGGAGGTGTTTCTGGTATCATCAAGTCGGTCTGCGTGGACGCTGTGCTATACGGACGTGCAACCAGAAAGGCCGCCTTTTCGTGGAGCCATGTTGTGCCGTCAACAACTGGTGTTTGTGGCGGGCTTATTGGCTTGGTGGGGACCTCGCGCCTTGGTTGCTGTAACCCGCTGGTGTCAATCGCCGGTGGTCGCATTTCCTCGCTTGCGTCAGTCCCCTCGGACCCGGCGTCTTCATCCCCAGGTTGTGTAACTTCAACCCTTGGCGGAGAAGTGGGAGGAGACGGCTGGTAGCCGGTGTCAACATAAGCAGCAGTAGGGGCAAGCTCAGCCATATGAAATGCGGCGGGCGGTGGCGTGGTAGCTCGGTCGAGGTACACCTTAGTCGGACGCTGCAGCTCGGCAGTTTCAGAGGACGCCTTGGGAAGATCTTTCGCGGCTGGCGTGTCTTGCGAGTCATTCAGCAGGCCAAGGACGCGCTTAGCTTTCGCGTCCAGATCTCCCGTGGCAGAACTTTGACGGGAATGGAGAACACGTTTTGCACGTTCTGTCAGATCCACTTCTTCGTCCCCTTGCTCGGATCCGTCCATGTCGAACTCGTCTTCTTCATCGATGCCCAATTCGTCTGCCAGAGTGCCGCCCGGCCGGGCGTAGAGATCTGGCGTTGCTGCGGTTGTTCTCGATGACACCGACGCGCGCGTGTTTCTGGGCCGGAAGCTGACACTGCTCATATTCCGTTTATGTTTCACGGGGGAATTGAACGAGCGGATGCTAGCACTGTCGCTATCGTTGCCCAGCCCGCTGTCCTTGAACGTAGCATCGTCGATGAACTGGTCATTCTGCAATTGGCTCTGCTGGAGAGACATCTCGTCGACAACGGCACGTAGACGGCTTTCTGTGATATGGATGCGTCGTTCAAGCTGTCGACGCTCGCTGTCCCACGCTTCTTTGTCATTCTCCCAGATGGTCTGGGTCCGTTCGGCATCTTCATCTTGCTGACGAGTCTTCCGCTGCGCCGTTTCGAGCTTGAATCGAAGTTCTTCCAGCGCTACCAGAGCACTGTCTCGCTCCCTCACCAGATCCTCGACTGCATCGTAGGTGCCCTGTTCCATCTGCTGCACCTGATGCTTCGCTCTTCGAATCTCCCTCGTATTCTCCGACAGCTGGGCGTTGAGGACTTCATTCTCATTCCGTGCGGAAGACAGACTCGTCTCGAGATTCTCCACGAGGTTGTTCTTGGAATCCAGCTCTCGCCGAAGGTTGAGAATTTCAGAGACGAGGGAGGCATGCAGGGTGGGCGTGAAGCGGCGCGGGTCCAGCGCGCCGTATCGTCCATCACGAGTCTTCTCCTGCACATCGGTGGTATCCGGAGGCAGTGGGGGAGGAGATGAGGATTGCTCGCGTGAAGAGCTCGCCGTGACGCGCGAACTCCGCTTCGAACGAAGATAGTTGGGGGTTTCGTAAGGCGTATCGGCCGGTGACGGCAGGCCTTTGGCGCCCACAAAAGAAGAATACTCGGTGAAATAGTCGGCCATGATTATGATGATACCCCGATGGTGGATGTCCCGCCGGTCGAACTCGTCGACATGTACACAGCAGCCCACAGCGTGATGTCCCACAACGCATACATCTACAGATTCCGAAGGACGACAATCTGCGAGAGAATTAGCTCGTCGTATAAGATGCTTGCAAATGAGGGTGCCGGCGTGCGGGCACACCTGGTCGCCCACCCACCTACCAGGCCATATCCAGCAACATGACGTCTTGAGTGGCAGGCAGAGGACCAGCGACGATCGAGCAGGAGCCGCGGTCGACCAGAACTCGAGGGTTGGACGGGTCTGATAGGTATGCAATGGGTGCAAATGTACGGTAGAGACAGATGGGGTTCAAGGGATGGAGGGAGGAATAACGACTTCGAGCATGCGTCGACTCCAGGTTGACCTGGGACGCGTGAAGGGTTAGCAGTGAGACTAGGCGCAGAAGAAAGTCAATGCTTTGGGATATAGTTTGCAGAGCACCCCTGCTCGCCAATAGCAGCGCACTTACCACTGGTTCCCGTGCTCCGTTACTTCTCGCCGTTGCGCGCGCACGGGGCGATCCTTGCACGCGGACGGGTGCAGCTGGTGGGAAGCATCACTTGTGCGAGAGTGCCGTTCGGCCACAGAAGGGATGCTCGCACTATACCATCCAAACACGACTCGCCCGTTGACCTCGATGCTCGGCTGGCGCCTGCAGGCGGATCGAAGTTACATGTGCAGCCGACGCCGCACCATGCCGTTCTAGAGGGCAGGAAAGCGTATGGGATGCAGGACCTGCGAAAGCTACATGGACAGTAACGTATGCAGTATGCAGTATGCACGCCCCCATACGCAGATCGGACGACAACGTGCTGGGATGCGTGAAGCTTAAGCCGCTCCCCTTAATTGACACGATCTCTGCCGAAATTGTGTCGGATGCGACGCTGTTGTGTTGGTGCTCGAAATACCTCCATACCTCCGTCGCCAGCACTGCTTGTGTCCCCTCGTTCACTCGTCACCGTGCCGCTCTGCACCTTTGTTTCACGCTGGGCGTGGCAACGGCAGTGGAACAATAGAGTTCACGAATGAAACCGCTGGGCGACTCCTTCGCGCTGCCGAACTGCGCGCTTCCGTGCCTGGCACCGCCTGGGATGCCGGTTGGAGCGAATGCAGCGTGCGCAGGTCCCCCGGCTCCCTCCCTGCAGTAGCGAGGTTGTAGCGCGTCACCGGCTGTCTCTGTCCTGCACCTACACCTCCAGCCGGCGCCGGACCCTTCTCCCCAAGAGTTGGAGCGCCCTGCAAGCGTGCGAAAAGCTGCCGTCGGCAGAAGCCAGAACTTGGGGCTGCTGGTGCTGATGGTGGTGGTGATGGTGAAGGCGATGTTCTCCCCTCGGCCGGCCCTCCTCATCGAAGCCTCACTCTATCTCGGGCATCATCCCGGCCGCGCTGTCTTGGAGCACGTGTCCTTCATCATATCAGCCGGGTCCGGACAGGGAGATCCCATCAGCGATGGTGGGATAGCGTGTGGAGATTGGGAGCGGTGACAGTGTGATCCGGAGTCATCTTGCATCGCGACACCAGTCCAACCATGCTCTGGTTGACAAGCACATCAACAAAATTGGTTTCGTGTCACGTTTCGCAACATCATCACAACACATGCCTCGACGTGAGCCGCTGGAACGTGGTGGTGAAGGGTGACGGCCGCGAAGGATCTTCTGACGCGCGGTTGAGGGGAGTCTTCCGTGGCTGGTGCCTGCAGCTTGCATCAGGTCCAAGGCAGAGCGGATTTGCATCAAGGTGGCGGTGGTGCGGCAGACCAAGGACTGCACTCTGCACCACACCTGCGGACGACCGTCGTCGCCGCCCCGAAAGATCCGCAGGTTTGGGACTTTCATCGCATGTGATGCGGACCAAATGGGGGTTGCGAACTCCACTACTTCTTCAGATATCAAACCGCCCACGACGTCATCCGTCAACGGCAGATGCCCAACGTTGAATATGAGGCCGGAACCGACGCTCACGCTCCGGGACGCTATAAGCATCCAGCAACAGTTGCAATATACAGACGCTGTGCTATCAATGCGACCTGAGTCGTAATATAGATCTGTGAATTCAAAAAGTCCCAGATTCCAGTCCAGTCCCTCATCAATGCCACGCGACGCGCTCTTGATTGCATTGAGCAACTCTCCCCAAAGCGTCGCTCGTCCCAAACACGGCCTCACTTTTGGCAGCCGGGGATGATTGCAAATTGTCGGAGAGTCACGTCGATGTCGTGATATAGGCCAATTTCCGATGATTTGTAGCAGAAAAGGTAGCGGAACCCTGCCCAGAGGCAGTTTGAGGACCGCAGGGAAGTCCGCAAATCGAGATACCTCGATTCAGCGTGCAGGGGTACCGAAGGAGGGAGGTATACATCGAGAACTGTTAGGGGAAGTTGCTTCTGTCAGAATCCGGAACAATGAGACCTCGAACATCACTCGCAGGACGCCGAGTAGCTGCCGGAATGAAATCCTCTTTCGATCAGAAATACCCGGAGGCCGATCCGAGGGAACGGGAACTTTTTTTCTTCTCTACCCGACATGGCAAGCCAGAACAGCAGCAAGCGCGCCTACCTCCTGCACAACATCTGTACGCCGCAGGGCTCGAAATCGTCAAGTAGCTTTGCTCTATACAGTCTCGAGTCAGGACGCACGCCTTGCATCTAAGCGACGTGCGAGGCCGTTACCTGCAATACGCAGGGACAAACTTCCGATTGCAGAGATTTGATCGCTGCACTGCACTGCATGACCGTGAGGCGCGCAGGATTACTTGTCAACATAATATGGCGCAAAATGAGAGCAATACGGCCACGACGCAAGTCTCAACGGCGCGACAGCACGGCGACCCTGCACCATCCCGCAACTCTCATCATGACGCGGATGACTTCGTGGACGCAGTGTCGGCGCAAATGCCTCCAGGCATGCGGACCCGGGAGCAAAAGTCGACCGACGAGCTCCTCCGCGAGCTGAATCGCGTGCCGCTGTTCATGACTTCGCTGGACGAGACGGATGGCGACGGGGGCGAGAATGTCATGCTCGAAGCGATCAAAGCCCTCGCGTACGAAGGCACCACAGCCGAAGTCGCGGCCAACTTCCGAGAGCAAGGCAACGAGCAAGCGCGCGCCAGGAATTGGAAAGACGCCCGTGACTTCTACACCCAAGCCATCCAAACCCTCCAGGGCAAACTCAAGACCACCGACGCCGAGCCCGATGCGGAGGTCAAAGTGGTCGAGATCGACGAACAAGGAGAGTTGCACAAGCAGCGGGAGCATGAAGAAGCATGTCTGGTCAACCGAGCCCTCTGTCACCTCGAGATGAGTATCACTGCCCCCGACCACGAACAAATGCTACCACGACTGACCATCTGCCCTCCCTCAGAAAACTATGCCTCCTGCACCAGAGACTGCGCTTCCGCCCTCCGCCTCAATCCCAGGAACCTCAAAGCCTGGTACCGCGCCGCCTCAGCTTGTTTGGCCCTGGACAAGATCCCTGAAGCCCTGGACGCATGCAATTCCGGCCTGGAATTCGATCCCTCCCACCCCGCCCTGCAAACCCTCCTCAACCGCACCCGCGCCCGTGAGGCCCACCTCACCGACCTCCACACCGCCCGTCAAGCCCGCGAAGCCCGTCTCCGCAGCGAACAAGCCACCCTCCGCCAGGCCCTCGCATCCCGCCACATCTCCACCCGCACCACCCCTTCCCCTCCCGACATGGAAGACGCCACCATCCACCTCTCCGATCCCAACGACCCTTCTTCCCTACTCTCCTTCCCCCTCCTCCTCCTCTACCCTCTCCACGCCCAGTCCGATTTCATCAAATCCTTCGGTGAAACCGACTCCTTGTCCGAATTCTTCTCTTCATCCCACCTCCTGCCTCCGCCCTGGGATGCGGGGAGCGGCGAGTATGCCGCGCCCGATGTGGTCGAATGCTACATGGAAACGGCGTCCGGGGGCTTGGTCAAGGTGGGGAAGAAAGTGGCGTTGGGGAAGGTGTTGGGGAGTGGAAAGGTCGAGGTGGTGGATGGGTTGGTCAAGGTGTATGTTGTGCCGAAGGCGAGGGCGGGAGAGTGGATTGAGAGGTTCAAGGAACGCCGGGGGTGATGTGGTGTGTTCGTCGAAAGTGATATATATAGTCATTGATGTCTTGAGGATCGGTGCACTCCGGCTGCTGGATTGGGTCATGTGTCGGCCGAATTTCTGTGATCTGGTGCTCCACTTTTTATTACCTGGTCACGATGCTTATCACAAGGTGGATATATATATATATATATATACATAGAAGCACTATTGACAGAGACTTGAGGATCGAGCCTGGTTGATGTGCTTCATTGTTAAGAAGGTGTATGTGGGTACCAGTGCCGTGGCGAGGCGGGAGATTTGCGCAGAGACGTAGCATGGCCGTGCATGACCATGTCATGAAAGACACTTCCTTCCAGATCGGTCGACGCATTCACTGCTGATCAGCGGGATATACAATTCCAGCCTGCCGTCGCATGTCCGTGGTGACGTGGATGATGTCCTTTGAGATCGTCTCCAGCACAGCCAAAGCCCGCTCGTCTCTTTCTTCGAGGATCCTCGCAAACTCCCGCGCCTCCTCTTCCATATTGACATTGGGTTTCTCCACCGTCTTGTACGGGCCGGCCAACTCCTCGCTCTTCTTGGTCTTCGGGTCCCACAGCGCGAGGGTGCTGATGTCGGTCGTGGCATTGATGGTGAGTGTGCCCTTTTCTCCGTACACTTCGCACGGCGCGGTGCTTTGGTAGCTCTTGGAGTTGTTGATCTGGACGCCGAAGCCGTCGTATTGTAAAATGCCCACGCCACCGGCATCAACCCCGGTGTGGCACTTGATGGGTACGTAGGTTTGCGATTGGGGTCTGCCGAATAGTGCGATGGCGAAAGCCACTGGATATACACCCACGTCGACCAAACTGCCTCCGGAGAGCTTCAGCGAGAAGATGTTGGGCTCCTCACCGGCGAGGACGTTGTTGAAGCGGCTGCTGTAGGAGCAGAATTGGAAGGAAGCGCCGTAGATGGGTCCGAGTCTCCTCTCCTCGTTGACGATCTTCTGGAGTTTCTTGTAATTGGCTTCTTGGATGTGTCTGTATGCCTCGATGAGATACACGCCCTGCTCTTTCGCTATCCGAAACAAGTCGTCCAGCTCTGCGACGGTGGAGGTGGCTGGCTTCTCGAGAATCACATGCTTGTGTGCCAGCAGTGCTTGCTTTGCTTGGTCGTAGTGGAGGCTGTTTGGGGAAGCAATGTAGATCGCCTGCAGCTCGTTGTCCGCGAAGAGCTGATCGAGAGAGGTGTATGTGGTGCTGCACGCGTGCTTGGATGCAAATTTCTCGGCTTGCTCCTGAGTCCTTGAGTAGACAGCATGCAGTTGCCATTTGCCGGTCTTCTTCGCCGCCAAGATCCAAGAATCGGTGATCCAGTTCGTCCCAATCACACCGTACTTGATGGCCATCGCAGCGGGTGAGGTGGTAGTCAACAGATGAGTTCGGAGGATTGTTTCGGAACTTTCCCAGTGGAACCTGAACCGCCAGAGGAGCTGTACTGGTGGTGGTGATGGAGAAAAAGTTCACAGCTCCATGCAGCTCGGCACGCTGCTTTGGTGGGGCATTGAGTGGTGGTGGAGGAAAGCGGGACACATGGCACGACAGGCATACGACTGGAAGCAAGATATGTACCTGGCATCCATACAGTAGTTCTGCAGAGCGCCGCCATTTCTCTAGCACGGAAGGCGTGTGAAGGCTTAATCAATGCTCGCGTGAAGATGTTTTCCCGCACACGTCCCCTACCGTGCGTTCCTTGTGCACGACGAGAACATCCCACGCGGCTGTGAGCGCGATCGGCGTCGGAGCTATATGTACGTAGAATTAGTCCAATCGTGCCACGAGCCGCCGCCGGCTGCTCCATCCACCCGCACCTCTCCCCTGCGATGCCCACGGCTAAGGGAAGAGCCGCCACAGACATCATCTGGCGAGCAGCAACCAGCCTGCGCTGTGCTGTCATCCTTTGTGTTTGGCGGCCAGCATCACCGCTTGACCGCGTGCTGCAGAGTGAGGTAGCGTGGTGGCCCTCCACCATGGCACGCACGCGACCCGCACGTCGTGGGACGTCAATTGAACCTTGCCCTTGCCGCGGCAGACCCTGGCACGACCGCATCCGCTGCTGAGCTGTCCATGTGTGAAGCTGGCAAACGGCAATATCGAAATTTCTTCACTCTTCACCTGCCCACGAAATTCCCCCCTCCCTCCCTGTCTCATCACAAGCCGCTCGGCCGTGAGCGTCGAGGGTCAATGCGGCCGGAATCAAAGGAACCGTGGAGATGTTCATGACCAGCCTCTTTTCTGGTGGGTATCCTGCTCCTGCCCTGTTTCTGTTCCATTGATCAATCGCGTGCCATGTGTTGTTATTATTGTGTCAGGGACTGCGAGGCAGGTGCGCACGGCCGCCAAGCGAGAGGGCACTTTCCATCTGATCAGAAGTTGCCATTCCTCCTGGACCATCGACACATTCATGCCAGGCCGCAGCAGAGATGACACCGCACCTCCTATCATGGTCCGCGTGCCTTGGTTCGTCGGTGCGACCAGACGCGCCGTGAAGAAGAAGAAGCATGTGGAGCGAGACCAACATGGCAAGAACATGTAGTGTTGGCCTCCGAGCTGCGACCATCGCTGACTCTGCTTGTGAAGGCGCAGGTCTGAACAATCACGATCCAGAACAGGAACGCGATCCACCACCACCGCCCACTCCCGTCACCTTCCCTGATCGACGATTGTACGACGGCCGGGCATGGAGTGATGCCTCGCCGCCACCGACGTTGCAGCCTTTGTTTGCGCGGATATTGAAGCCTTCGGACATTTCTTCAGCCCATATCGAAGCTTTAAACATTCACGTCTCCGCACCGTGTCCGCCGGAAGACCTTTTGCCCCTGCCACCCAATGGCGATTCCTACTTTCCATCCCTAGCTTCGGACCCGGCGATCAATACCGCATCTTATGCTGAGGCCACCAAGCTCCCTGCCGATACTGCGCGCAAACGCAAGGACTTTGATGAAAGGCTGGCCGAACTACGTGTCGACAATGATACAGGATATCGGGTCATCACCAGGACCACGCGACCCGGTGTCAAGCCTCCGAGGCTGGCGCACCTGCGAAAGTTCTGGGAAGGCCTGGAGAGTGTTGCACAGTATTGGGACACGAGCCTGGACCAATACTACGAGGGAAACCCATCAAAGCCAGAATCCGACATTGAGAAGGACCCAAAACGACAACGGCTGGACAGTGGACCCTCGATTTTGACTTTGCAAACAGCGTCTGACAGGCATGCCGTGGCTCGAAGCTCAGCCCCAGAGTCAAGAAGCAATGGTCCACTCGACCCAGAGAAGGATGCTCCTGCCGGGTCAGAACCGCAGCCTAATGTGCATGCAGACGATCAGCGCAGCTCCAGATCTACGAGTGCGACACCGGAGCCTCACCTACGCCCACGTTACAAAGGTCGCCGAATGGCCTCCGGAAGGGACATGCCAGATCAGTTCCGTGTCGACACCGTCAAAGCGTTTGTTGAAAGTGTCGCCTGGTCATTCCAGGCCTCGGTGGCAGCACCGCGTCAGATGCCCATTGTTCAAATCAACCGGCTCAACCTGCCTGTGCGTCAGTCAGCGGCAGTGTATCGATTGCCTCAAGATCGCCCACGACAGCGACAAGGCTGGTTCGAAGGGCCCATCCTCTGCGTCCAAGTCCGCTCGGAGACAGACTTCGCCGCCTCGGATCTCACACCAGCACAACGCGACACCAAATCGCGGCTCGACATGATGCGTGAGATTGGTGGTCTCCTCCAACTCGCTCAAGAACGTCAACGCCAAGGCAAAGTCGAAGATCGCCCTGGCGAAGGGAAATGGTGGACTTGCAAACCACGATGGGGTGGCGGACCGGGGGGCGAAGTGGAAACCCCCGACACGGAGCACAACGAGGTCAAGGACGTACTAGCGATGGCAGAAGAGATGGTTGGCGGTGGTGGTGGTGCTTCCCGAAGTCACAGAACGACGCGCCGACCAAAACGAAAAAGTCCGGCAATGCTCTGGAGGGAACTCAGGCCTGGAAGCAGGCTCTGGGATCCCAGAACGGACTATCAGGCTATTGGTAAAGAGCCGGGAAGTGATTACGACCAGGTGAGAACTCTAGTACTCTCGCTCATTCGTATTGCTACCGCTTCCCCCTCCATACCTTGCATTGACGTGCCAAGAGCACAGTCCGACGAGCAGCGTGCGTGCTGACAGCTGCCCGACAGGTGTTCATGGTATCTTCCTTGAACCACCACATCTCGATTCTGAAACTCACGGTGCACGTGGCATACATCGAGTACACGAAGACCGAAACGCTCCCCGAACCCCTTCCCATCGATGAGAATTGGTGTCGACCGCAACTCCAGCGCACGGAATGGTACGATCTGCTGGATGTGGATCAACGAGTCGAAGCATTCCGAGCCCTGTGGGGTGTCATGGACTATTTGATGAGGGAGACGGGAGAGGCGGAGACAGCGGGTTGGGAGGATGCGAGTATGCAGGACGCTACGGAGGAGCAGAGACGTGTGCGAAAATCGTAGTTGAATCGCAAGCGGCGGCTCGCGGCGCAAAGGCGCGAAGCGAGGGCTCTGGAGTTTCGCTCTGCGTTGAGGGAATTGCTTGCGGGTTGAGACAGCATAGCATGGCATGGCATAGGAGTATCACATGAAGCACACGACAAGCGCAGCCCTACAACTTGACATCAACCCAGCTCTGACGACTTCCCTCTTCCTTCACTCCTTCAACCCCAACAATTTCCCCACCACCGGCATCCATTCCGCATCCCACCTCCTCCCCGTCTCCCGCATCGCCCCCTCCCTCAACCTCCCCAATTCCTCCCCATTCCCCCCGAACAACTCCACCAAAATCTCCGCCAAACCCGCCGCCGAATCGAAACCCTTCCCATTCTCCCCTTCCCGCACCAATTCCGGCCACGCCTCGAAATCCCGCCATCCGACCACGGGCAAACCCGTGCCGAACATATCCACGACTTTCATCGGCAAATCGACGCCACTGCTGGACGTGTGCAGCGACACGCCGAGGTCCGCGGAGGCGAGGAGACCGGCGTACTCGTGGGGGGAGAGCCAGGCGGTGGCGATGTGGACGTGGGAGAGTTTGCCGGCGGAGGTGAGGGCGTGGATTCGGGAGATGTAGAAATCGCGTTGGGGGCCACGGCCGGTGATGAGGACGAGGAGGGGGGGCAGAAGGGGGTGGTGTTGTTGTTGTTGTTGTTGGGCGGCGGCGGCGGCAGAAGAGTATTGGATGAGGGCGTCGAGGAGGAGGGAGAAGTCTTCGTCGGGGGTCCAGGAGGTGGAGGAGACGAGGAGGCGGCGGGTCTGGGAGAGGATTTCTTGGGCGAAGGGGCGGGTGGTGGGGAGGGAGTGGAGGAGGAGGGAGCGGGACTCCGGGGAGTAGGGTTGGTAGATTTCGGCGGGGCGGTCGTGAAGGGGGAGGATGTGGGAGGTGGGGATGTGGTGGTTTTGCTGGAGGACGCGGGACATGGCGTGAGAGACGGTGATGTGGGCGTGCACGACGCCGTGGGTGGAGAAGAAGGTTTCGTACCATTCGGAGAGTTTGACGAGTGGGTGGTGAGGGCCGAGTTTGAGGGCGAGGATGGTGTGCCCGAAATTGTGCCAGTCGATGACCAGGCGGGTGCGGCGGAGGAAGCAGACGAGTTGGCAGATGGCGAGGACGGGGATGGATGGGGGGTTTTGGACGAGCATCCACTTGGAAGCGTGGCTGCGATAAGCGAGGGCGTGGTAGAGACTCCATATTTGCCAGAAGACTTTGAGTGGAGCCAGGAGGAGGAAGAGATAGCGACTGCTGGTTTGAAGTTGTGGTGGGACGGGCTGGATGGGGATGATGTTGATCATTCGACTTTGGAGGATGTCGGGATGGATTTCGGCTCCCGTGTAGCCGATGAAGTCGACGATACCCCCGTGTTGTGCTATGCTGAGAGCGTGGTATTGCATTCGGGGACTTCGACCAATGTCGCCCAGAACGACGACTTGGACGCTCGCCTCCAGCTCGAGCCGGCCATTTTCATCCTTGTGTCGTTGGAAGTACGCGTACCCGGACTTGTCGGCAGCTTGTCGAGACTCGTCCGGGAAATCATCTTCTGTCACACTTCTTGGGTGATGAAGAGAGTATGAGACTGGTATGGTGACAATACAGACGATTGTGACCACGACCACGATCACGACCACGGCCAATGCCAGGTAGATGCTCCATGGTATATCATTCGATGTCATCTTGCCGTCTGCCGCCCTTCGCAGCTGGGTCTTGAATATGCCATACGGGATGGAGGGCTGATGCTCCAGGAATACTTGATGCGTGTATCACTGGCCAGGACGCATTTTGGACGTTTGATGTGCAGCATTGTTCAGCAAAGTTTGGTGTGGCTGCTCGGCCCGCAGGAAACGTCTCCACTAGCCACATCAATGATGCACTCGTATCCGCATGCAGGGACCCTGTGAGGCTCTTTTCGCTTATTCGTGATAGGGGGCCACAGGACTGTAGGGTACAGTACAAACACCAAGGCCGTGGAGTGCCCATTGCTCACCTCTGCTATCTTCGGTACGGCTGTTGTACACGTCGCCGCATACCGTCCCGCACGATCGCACCAGCGGGAAAGCATACGACGTTTCAGCGAGCACGAGAGGCAATGGAAGTCTAGGCGTCCAGGATTGCACCCGGTCCACGTTTCACTGCGACTGGACGTTGAAAGCGGCACTTCCGAGGGCGGCTGTGCTTGTGCTTGTGCTTGTGCTGGGGGCACCTTCCCTTGGGCACTTTTGGCACCTGCAGGAGTCGATGTCCATGGCGGGCAGCTACACCTTCCCACCGCTGGCCATGGAAGCGACGACGGACTCGCCCTTCTACACGCCATCGCACAGTCGCGACAACTCGGGCAACGTGCACCTGTCGCCCAACCACCACAAGGGAGCGACGAACGGGTACACGAACGGCAAGAATCATGCTGGCTACCATGTCAAGAAAGCGAACTCAAGCCACAGCCTGCATAACAGCCTGCACAACACCCTCCACACGCTTGCCGAAGCCAGCCAGGAGAATACACCCGTCGTCTCTCCATCAGACGAATTCCACTCGTTAGACCTCAACTCGCTGGCGCATGTCGCGAACGGCCACGCCCACTCGCACTCGCACTCTCACTCGCACTCACACTCACACTCACACTCACACGCACACGCACACAATCATCTTCACGACGACCACCATTCGCGCGGTCCCACTCAATCGCTCCCGCTCCCCATGAAAACGCGACCAAGGGGAGAATCAGACTTGGGGAGACCTCCGCAGATATACCACCCATCAGTCGCACCGGCCTCTGCATCATGGTTCTCTCTACCAGAAGCTTTGACCAGCCTTCTCATACCGCTGCCTTATTTGCTTGTGTCGGCCGCGTACGGCACCGGCAGTGCTCTTGTGGAGGATGGTCTGCCACCACTATCGGCCTACGATCGTCTGCAGAGGTCCGTACTGGGGAAAGAGGCGCCAGGTGAGCACGACTTGGTGCGGCGTGGCAATGGCCTCGTGGAAGCATGCACGCTCACTTCCGGGACTTTGCTCTTGGTTGGCATAATAGCGAAGATACGGTCTTCGGAAAGAATGTTGGATCGCAGGAAAGATAAGGGCGAATCTCCGCCGGGCCTTGCGGAACTCTTGACGCCAGCATCGCTGCGGAAGATGGCTGCACGTCCGCTCAGTATTGGCCTACCATTCTATGCTTCGACGCAAATTGGTGGCATGCGAACGGGGATCGTGCTTTTGGTCGCCATAGCTTCTGGACTGGCCAGTACCGATACCGCTTCTCGTCACTCCACCCACGACTGGCGACATATTCTCAGCACCCGAGTGGGCTCTATCGCCGTAATCGTGCTTGCCATGTTACTGGACTTCAGCGGTGTGACGTTCAAAGCATCATTCATTGACCTCTTGTTTGGATATCTGGCTTTGGCTTGCTCGATCTTCCTCATCTCACCTCCACTTCCCACTCTTGGATCCGGAACCATATCTCAGCCAGCGAGTGCTGTCACTCCTACCACTCCTGTCAGCTTTCGTAATCCCTGGAAGCTGTCCGCTTCGTCTCCCTTGGTATCTTCCGTAAGCGATGTGAATATCACCCTCGGGGCGGGGATGGCATCTCTGATCCTGACCATCCTGGTATCTGGAATGTTGTCCACATCACCCCCAGTCTCCCTGTCCGCGATCACATTCAGTACATTGGCCATCGCATCCTCCACAGCAGCGATCCTTTTCGCGCAACCGCCAGCTCTACGGAGTCCATACAGGGCCGGCGTTGGAATCAGTTGTTTTCTGTTCGCAACCTTTGCATTTCTCTTCTCGCCCTCCCTCTGGCCAGGGACGATTCTCAACGGCGGTCTGTCTGCTTTATCTTTCATCGGCGTTCTGTACGATACATCTATGATCACGGCGCATCAGCATCACGACACACATGTTCACGAGCATGCACATAATGTGCATACGCGCCATCACCACGACGGTAATGGTTCTGTTGTAACGAGGTATATCATGGGCAAATGCGAGCCGGGCTCGCTGATTTATGGCATTTTGAGCGAAAAGGATTCGAGGCGTATCGCGTACTTTACATGGTAAGCTCGACCACCCATCAAGGTTTGCAGCAATGCAGAGAGCTTCGGGCTGACTTGGGCGTAGTTTGAACTTTGCCTTTATGATTGTGCAAGGCGTATATGGCTACCTGAGTGGTTCTCTTGGCCTCCTGAGCGACACCGTACACATGTTTTTCGACTGTCTTGGACTGGTCGTGGGTCTCGGCGCTGCCGTTGCTTCCAAATGGCCTACCAGCCCCGACATGCCATACGGCTGGGGGAAGCTCAACACTCTGGCTGGTTTTGGGAATGGAATATTTCTTATGCTGGTCAGCATCGAGTTCGTCTGGGAGGCGATGGAAGGTATCGTCGAGCAGAAAGAGCTTCGCCATGTTCAAGAATTGTTAATTGTCAGCACACTTGGTTTTCTGGTCAACATGGTTGGCTTGTTCGCCTTTGGACACGCTCATGCTGGCCACGATCATGGACATGGCCACTCCCACGACCATTCACACAACGCCTCGCACAACCAATCGCACGGTCCCGCACATGACCATTCACACAGCCACTCGCACGATCATTCACAAGGCCATTCACACGATCACTCTCACGATCACTCCCACTCGCAATCGCATGGCCACGCGGTTCACGCCTCTGTAACATCCCTTCATAGTCATCAGAGCTCAAATGGCACGAACGGCGACATTCACGGGTATTGTGATCACACCCGCGAGAAGAAAGAAGCCCACAGCCACAACAACGGCCATGATCACCACAACGATAATATGCATGGCATCTTCCTCCACGTAGCAGCGGATGCCGGTGGTTCGGCGGCGGTCATCATCAGCACGGCGGTCACTCTGTGGAAACCGTGGTATCTCTGGGATCCTCTGGCAACCATCATCATTGCCATTCTCATCTTCGCGGCTGCTGTCCCGCTCGTCGTCTCTTCGGGTCAGAAGCTCCTGCTCGTCATCCCCGACCAGCTCGAATACAGCATCAAAAATACACTGCAGGAACTAGGCGAGCTGAGGGGCGTCGTTGGATATGCCGTCCCTCGATTCTGGATAGACGACAAAGAGGATGTGGATTCGCACGGACATCATCATCACCATGGGCATGATCATGGCGGTGGTGGCGGCGGAGGCTCGTCGAAAGTGCAGGGAGTGATACACATCATCGCAAATCCGGCTGCGGACGTCGACGACGTGAGGCACCGAGTCTACGAGTTCTTCTTGGAACGCCAGATGGATTGTGTGGTGCATGTCGAGCGAGAAGGCGATCACTCTTGCTGGTGTGGCGGCGGCCCAGGAAGTCGAGCATGAGTCGCTACGAACTGTACTGATCGTATATCCTGTTTTTATGATGCAGATGGAAATGTACAATACCTAGCCTTTTGGCATCTTCGTTGCGACATTCTTCCTTCTGGTGATACACGAGACGCGAGATGAATTGCAGACGTGCGGATCGCGACGCTTCTGGGACTGCCCAAGACAGGAGACTAGACGCGCAGCAGTCATCTTCGTGAACGCGTTCAAACTCTCAGTGATGATGATGGGGAAATGTGACCAGCGATGAATCATATGCACTCTACACATCCGCCATGTACTTACATGGCAAGAAGCCCGATGAGCAACATCGCGCTTAATGCAAGCCACGATGTGCTACGCATATACGAAATCAGTCGCGATGCTCGTGACACGATCCAATGGGCCAAGGAGTTCATGATTCTCTAAACACCTAGCTCGAGAGATCGAGCACGACCCTGCCCTTCAGCTCGCCTCGATCCATTTGCTCGAAAATGTTTGTGAGATCCTCCATCTTGGCGGTGGTGAAGTGCGTCTTGACGACGCCTCGCTCCGCGAATTCCAGCGTCTCGATGGCCTCCTTCCGATCGCCTACGGCCACACCCTTGATGGTTTGTGCTTTGGCGACCAAGAATTGTGGGAATGCGGTGGCGATGGGCTTGAGTTCTCCTTCGGGTAGACCCACGCAGACACAAGTGCCGCCGAACTTGAGGAGAGCCATTGCACTGTGGAGAAAAGTGTCAATCAGCGCCGCGTCAAGATATGGCTGTTCCTCGTCTCACGTACCTCGCATATGCACCATTGGCTGCGGTCAGGACCAAAACCGCCTGTGCACCAAGACCCCCCGTGACCTTCTTCACCTCTTCCTCGGCTTTGCCTTGGGTATGATCGATGAAGACCTCAGCTCCACACTCCTTCACGAGATCCTCCTTATTCCCCGCATCGATCCCAATCACACGCATCCCCATCCCCCGCGCAGCAATCTGCACCGCCAAATGTCCCAACCCACCTCCCGCACCCAACAAGACCACCCAATCGCCCGCCTGCGCCGAAGACTTCCTCAGAGCCGAGTACACCGTCACGCCCGCACACAACATCGGCGCCGCCGCATCACTCGGCAAACTCTCCGGGATGGGCGTGACATAGTTCGCGGGGCCGAGGACATACTGCTGAAACGTGCCCGGGGTATAGTACCCGGACACCTTCTGGTTGAAGCACACGCCATCATGACCGGCGCGACACGCCGGGCAGGAATCGCAAATGGCCGAGATCCACTTGATCCCGACCCGATCGCCCACTTTCACCGCCCCTTGCTCCGCCCCGGGCCCCAATTTCACCACGTGGCCCACCCCCTCGTGTCCTCCCACTTGGCCCGGTTGCGTCGGGAACGGCAGGCCCGCCCAGCGGTTCGTCATGACGCCCAGGTCCGAATGGCACACGCCCGAGTGCGTGAGGTGCACGAGCACCTCGCCCGGACCGGGTTCGGGCGTGTCGAGCTCGACGATTTTGGTCGAGATTTTCCCGGGCTCGTCGTAGACGACGGCTTTGTATTTCTTGGGAATGTTGTTGTCGTCCATGATCGTTTTGGTTGTTACTCCTACTGTTGTTGTTGTTGTTGTTGTTGTTGTTGCGTTTCGGGCTGGAGCGGCAGTGCTTGCGGAGGAGTGGATGGGAGGTAAATTCTTCTTGAAGGGCTTAGGACATTGGAGGAAAGAATTGGGCAATAGCGAGCTGGGAGAAGCGGGACAATCAATAGCGATGACGAGATACGTGAAAGACGACTCCGACCTACCTCGGCCCAGTGAGGGGGGTTGAGCAAGAGCTGGAGAAAGTGGCAGCTCGTCGTTCATTCGATGTCTCCATCCTGGATAGCTGCGGGGGGTTTAGTGGGCGTGGGCGTCATGGAGACGCCAGCCCCGTAAGTGACGTCCATTGCCCACGCTCAGCTGTATACTGTATATGCTGATGAAGTGTGCCGTAATTAAGTCGAGGTATATGAGGACTCGAAGCAAGAACGGGCCGACCGCGATGCTCGTGCTGCTGTCCGTCCCGAGCAGATCAGAACATCGGAGACTGCGCCCGAAAATGCTCGGGATGCCATTGATGGACCTGCGAGAGGTCTCGGCTGGCGAGTCTAGATCTCGGCGTGGACCGTGTTGAAGGATGGAGCTAACCTCGAGGTCTTGGCGCGACCCCTCCAGTATCCTTCTATGGATCTAATCAACTTCGAGACACGTGATAGCGTGTTGGCTTAGTTATAACCCTGTTGTTACAGTAGTTAGTATTATAGCAATAAAAATTTCATATACCCAGATGTATGTGAACAGGGGGGTTATTTAGACACTCTAGACATATAGCTATGCTAAAAACTCGATAGCCGCGTGCAGAGGCCGCTCCAAGGAATAGAAACCTAGAGCGAAATGTGTCCAACAACACTTATCATCAGCTCAGGCATCTTTGCTAGCAATGTCCGAACCACGCATGGGATCTCTCTCCGGTTCTCTTCCCGAGAACATATCCGAGAAGCTCAACCGACTCCTCACCAGGTGTCGCTCATCTGGAAGTCGGGCTCTCAAGCCAGGGCGAGTGTCCGGCGCCACAGCAAGGTTGGCGAACAATCTCGCTCGATTCCCGTCCTGAGTCGGTGTGGACGCTGGCTCGTTGTCACTATCCGGATGGCCGTGCCGTTCCAGCCATCTTCGCAAAGGAGGCACGTCGACGAACCAGAGGGTGAGAACGATGACCAGGAGAGTAAAAGGTGCTGCGGAGGCCCAGAAGATCCATTGGCGGTTGCCCATGTCACGGATATCTGCGGTGTTCATGCCAAATACCGACGATACGAAGGAGAGTGGGAGGAAGATGATGGTGATGATGGTGAAGACTACCACGGCATTGTCGCGCCAATCCTGAACCCCTGCGATCTGGGCTTTGGCCTGGTGACGAGTCATTAATCTCAGTATCAAATGCAATGTACACGTGGGAAAGATGACCGGGTTTGTGTCTGATAGACTTACTTCGATTTGTAGACTGTCCAGCGATTCGTTCAGTCTCTGTATGAGCTCGTTCTGAGTCCTGATGGCAGCTGAGAGCGCTTGTAGCATACGCTGGCCTGGGTGCGGATCGTCGTTTCTAAAGAGGCTGGTCTTTAGCATGTTTGAAGGCAGGCTCCCGGAAGTCTGCTCCAGGATCTTGAGTTGTTCGGTTTGGATCAGAGACACTGCGTTCAATTCTGCCCTAAGGTATCGGATACGGTCCAGCCAGTCTCTGCTCGGCTCGCCCATCGTGATGTTGGTTTCCTGTACAGTCAGAAACGCCGTGCACTGCTTTCTTGATCGACGACTTACCAGATCAGTGACATATTCGTTGTACATGTCCAGAAGTCCCACGTTGCCGTAGACAGGTCTCATAAGGACTTCTGGCAACATCAGTGTCAGTATGTCAGACGGTAAAGCTGCGGCTTTCCATCGCAAGCTCTTTTGCGGCTTCGCGCAGAGTGCAGCTTCGAGACCAGTTCTCAGGACTCGCCATGCCTGGTCGGCATGAGACTCCGCTCGCTTCCAGCTCAATGCACTGTGGATTAGCGATTGAGCAGCTTGCTTTTCCCAGCCAAGCTTCTGTAGCTCTTCCAGGCTCTTCTCGAGCAGATTTTGGAGATTCTTTTCCGTATCTGGGCCATTCTTATTCGTATCGTCTTGCCTAAAAATGCTGGAGAGGACTGCAGCGCAGAATACATCCACAATTTTGCGTGAACGATGCAGGCCGCGACGACGCAGCAATATGGCTGGCGCAACACTGACCGCTGCATTGATCGCTTGACTTGCGCTAACCAGCGCAAGCACAGCCTGCTTGAGAGCATCTGGTCCATTGTACGAGTGCGGCTCCACCCTCGAGGACAGATCCTGACAAGTGACAGAATACAAGTCCAGGTCCCTGACGACACTGAAGAGGCGCCTGAAACATTGAGACAGCTTCCGAATCACGAACACAGCTGAAGCTGTTGGCTGAGGCTTCACGGTTTGACTGACCGCCTCCCAGATCGCCACAGTCGCAGCCAAGAGCTTTTCCCAGTCTGCATCGAGGTCTTTGCGCGGGTCTGTTGGCTTGAAATGGAGTAGGAGGCCTTTGATGCCGTTGATCAATTCTGCGTACAGCCATCCTTCGAATGCGAACACCTCAACCTTGGAGTAATCGTGGTCTTCCACATCGGGTCGATAGCCCAGTGTCCGACAAAGCTTAGCGACATCCCCAGCTTCTAGTATCTGCCTTGCAGCTGGTGGCGAGACACCTTCACTAGAATCTAGACCTGACGGGGCAGCGAAGAGCTTACGTACTCTACGATCATATGCCGCAACTGAAAGACGCGGAAATGTTTTGAACTGCGCAGTAAAGTTGAAGCGAAACGAAACCTCACGTGTGTAATCGTCGTCCAAGATTCGAGTTTCCTGGCTTGTGGGGACGTTGCTGGCTGGAATGACTGATTCTTCCGTGTCATTCGGCATGAAGGCGAGGATTGGCAGAGCAACTGCTTTCACATTCTCCCACGTCAGGCTCGAGCTTTCAAGTAGCACTGTTTTGGCCAGTTCGGAGCTCATAGCGTTGGACATGATGAGTTTGTCGTCCACTTCACGGTAGTGGACTCCATGCCGATGGAGGACGACAGGATCTGTCAGTCCTTTGGGAAGACTTTGTATCCTCCAGTCGGTGACTTCGCCGTTGTGCTTTTCGTTGCTTTTATCTGGTGTGGAAGAAACAGGACCTTCTTGCTTGCTCGCAGTGCCCTGGTGATTCGAATCTAGTGCATCGCGTATCTTCTCGCTGCCACTCTCTGAGGCGCGGTCATTCTCCAAATCCATTTCCTTAAATGCAAACCATTTTCGACCTAATGCATCGTGGACAGCGTTTCGGGTCGCGGTCTCTAGGGTTGGGAATGGTGTTGATCTATGCGTCAGTTTCTTAGCGAGCGGGAATGCTGTTTTAGGACAATCACAAGAATACCTCTCTTTCAAGACGAAAGGCTGTGCTAACCCTTTGGCAAGCTTGATATATTTCGTCCACTCATGCGGCAGCACCAAATCGGCACCATAAGACACCTCGAAGTCGTCTGCAAAGGTAGTGGTAATCTCGAAGAAGTGTGCCGCAAAATCCTGATCAAGTCAGTAGCCACCTCTTCTGATATCTCCTCGAAGAAGCTATGATCATCTCACTCACCAGGAAGGTGCAGCATTGCTCGTAGTCCAAGAGCCAAAGCCTCTTGTCAGGAGTCAGGACACGAATCTGCGAGTACCCTGTTGTTGGTGGCCCCACAGATGAAAGCACGTTTTGCTTGCTAATATGACTGTAAATATCTCCCTCGGGCAGTGTCGAGCAAGTGATCAACAGCTCTGACGATATTGTCAGCAGATGTGCGATGAACTGTGGAAGATTCGACATAGCACTTACCATCATCAATGATTACGGACCATAACTGGGTGACACATAGGTACTTCTGTGCTCTCGGTCCTAGCATACTACAGACAGCTTGTTTGAGATCTCGGCGGCGGTGGCCTTTCGGGTTGACAGATTGGAACAGAGTCGGTGTGACATTAGTAGCATTAACCTGAGCACTTTTACACTCAGTGTGCGACGCTTTGCGCTCGCGCCGACGAAGCAGCTTCATCATGATGTACTCCAGGCTGTGTCTTGTCTTGGTGACGTGATCATGCCGTTGTAGAAGAATGAACGGAAAGCAAGCGGTCGTGATCTTGGTGCCTCCATGTTCGTTCTTTGCTGTCGTTTCGAAAAAGGGTTCAATGCGCTGACCGTGATCTGCCTTCTGGGAAGGTACTCCATATCGCTGTTGAACCCGAGAAAAGTGATCGTGCAGTAGATGTTTGATGTTCTGTAATTCTGGGATTTCGAGAACCTGACGCTGTATCTTGGGGTCAGTCAATGGAAACGTCTGCAGAGTAGCACTATGCCAACCTGGAAGTTGTCGAAGTCAAGCGCATCTTGTTCGATGTGCCTATTGGCCTTAGCTAGGGTTGAGTAGCAGTAAGACGGTAAAAAGACATACCGCAGATAGAAGAGCGCATTCTGATCACTTGTTTTGTTTGTTGCTGCCACGAATCCAGTAGTGTTAGTGCTGGACACTGATGACCCCGCCCATTCATCGCCGTAAGATGAGTATAAAATATACTTAAGCCGAGATACAACCTTCGCGCTGGGTTGATTGTCCCGAGTATCACGCTGGCGACGACGGGCTGTCTTCTGCTCATGCTTTATTGATAGTTGCCCATCAACGCCAGTGGCTTCGGGAACCAGAGCCCGGAAACCGAAGGGCTTTGATGTACTCGCAGTGTCCTTCTGAAGCTCGCGAAGTGGGCTCACAGTGCCGTATCGCCGACGATACCAAGGCGATACACCAGGTGACCTGCTCTGGGATGCGTCCGCGTGCGGGTTGCCGAGTTGTAAGACACCCTGAGGAACTCCATTAGCTTCAAGATGGTATCGCTCACGATACCATACGTATGGTGCCTTGAGAGCATTATCTTCTATCTTGGGACCGATATGGCTTGATACGTAAGAGCTGCGGGTGCTGTTCGACTCGTTTGAACTGCCCGCGCCGACATCTTCATCGCCCGACAGGTCCTGCGATGTGCTATGGGATCTCGTGCTGCGTGACGGGCTGATGCGGTCTTTGTATACCACTGGCTGCTCGCTTGATCGCCCAATGATATCAGCCAACGTCACTCGACTGCTCCCGGCAACACGGGTCCTTGTTCGAGTTCTACTGCGATCTCGCCGTCGATAGAAGGCAAACTGAGGCTGCGTCTTGCGAGGTTCAAGCAATAGTTTATTCCCACGCAATCTACTAGTATGCTCAAACAGAAGGTCGATCTCACGCTGATCCAATTCTTGGAGAATGATGAGGTAGCCGGTATCGGACTGGCATTGTTAGTCCAGTCAAGGTACCTGAATATGCTGCTTCTTACCCGATCGTACTCCCAGGGTAGATTATAGTAATTCAACGTGTCCGGATCGAGGTGATCCGTGTGTACCTTGGCAAACACCGGTCTTCTGCCTTTCCAGGCTCCACCATTTTCATGATCGGGCCCTTTACCCTCGGTTGCTTGTCGCTCAGGCACAGTCTGTCGGACCGCGCCATACCTTAACGAGGGTGGCAGCTCAGCTCCATAGAGTCGTTGCAAATCAGATGGGCCTTTTCGATCGGCTGCTGCCGCACGTGGCCTTTCAGCATCCAGTTTCCCTGTTCCTGTGGGCAAGTTCCCGTATCGTCCACGGATAGGCGTAGATTCATAGTTCCTGGTGTGCGGCACTGTGTCCATGGTAACATAGTTCCCACGTCTGTGGTTATCGAATGACAGATGCCCTTCAGAAAAGCATGCGTATCGTCTGGTGCCCCTGATGGCGTGCGGCTGAGGTGCATCTGTCCATTGCACCACAGGACGCACGCAAGACCCACTTCACCGCTCAGCTCGAGATGTCAACCGCCAACATGATACAGAGTGATTCGACCTTCTGATGAAAGATCCCACATGCACACGATCACTGCCATATCGACCTCGCAGGCGCGTAGGTACATCATGGTTCCGTAGTCTCACAGCCGTGTCAACAACTTCGGTGTCTTACCACACCTAGCACACGCCACCACTGGTGGGAAGCCGGCCGTTGATGATGAAAAGACAAAGAAGGGCAATGAGACCTTTGACATGGAAATACAATACGGATCGGTCTTGACGCGTATGTGTGAGCAACTACGCTGGCAGGTGTTAGTGGCCTGAATCAATATTTCAAGACAGCGAATTCAAGCGAAACAAAACAGCCTATGGCAGCGACCTGGAGAGACTACTGACTCGGCATGCAGTTCTATCGCAAGGCGCTGGCATTTGATCTGGGACAAGCGCATCCGTTGAGCTCTGCGCGCACCACAAGCTTGTTGGGTGATCTCGGGACGCTGAGAAACACTAGAAGGTCCCCAGTCCGTGCCTTACGACACTTATGTAGGGCTTTTGGCAGAATAGAGCCAGCACGAAGGATACACGAGGAATAGTCAGCTCCAGACTGCGAAGTTTGGCGAGTCAAGTGGTTCATGAAACGCGCATCAGGACTCAACAGATGCGGAAATGTTATACGAAACCACAGCCTTACCGTTGAAGCACAGAGTCATGCAGATCGTTGTTCTCGTAACTGCAGCTACTCCCTCGAATCGTTTCCTGGACTTGATCCCGAACTTCCTTAGCGATGTCGTGCAAAGGACGCTGACAGTAACCTTCACTCCGGGGCAGTCGAGCATACCACCTCATCGAGTGGCTGATCCCATCGTCGCCACAACATGCGCTCCACCTCCAATTCCTCGTCGTATCGATCGATACTCTGCCGTAGCATTTCATAGAACTCGGGCAGCAACACGCTATTGTAATGCGCCTTCGTATATTCCCAGTACTCCGGATACCACCCGGCACACTCCCAGTCGATGATTGCCACCACTTTCGCATCACGAACCAGAATGTTTTGCACGCTCAGATCTCCGTGGGTAAAGCGGACGTTGTACCTACGTTGGTGGATCCGCATGACTTTATTACCGAAGATTTCTTCCGCATACTCTTCCTTAATGCCATTGCGTACACACTCGTGGAAGGCTGCGCAGTCGTTGAACGGTCCAAAGCGCTTCACGAAGCCTATACGAATGTCATAACAGGCGTCTCCGTCCGGTGATGAAATCCGTCGTGGGTCAGGGGGTTCCAGTTTTCGCAGCTGCGCGATGTACGCGCTGATCTCGTCAACGATAGCCTGCTTTTGGTGGCATGTGTAGTTCCGCCAGCAAGCTTGTAGAGTGTCGCATCCAGAGAAGAATTCCACTTCCAGTGCGAGGCGATCATCCACTCGATGCACCCGATACAGCCGAGGGACTGGAATGGTCGTGTTTGTTGCGACGTAGCGAAGTGCTTCCAGCTCCGGTTCCTCACATTTCCACTTGATCATGCGTTTGGGAGCGACACGGACGCCGACCGAGCCAACAGGGCCAAAGATGTTGCTGCCGAGCCACAATCGCAGTGCGAGCATGTTATGCCGCAGAGGATGATGCTTCGAGATGTGCTTAGAACTTGCATGAAGGATGTGGCGCTGCGGGATATCGAACGCGTAAACAACACAGATAAGAGTATGAATGACCTGGAGCAACATGATTTGTGGCGCATATGCCATTACAACCACAAAAAGGGCGGGCAAGTTCTCCGGCTGAGGTGTTCACAGGTTGTGCAACGCCAAACTGCCAATGCATCATGGTAGGGTCTTGCACAGACACTAAGGTATAGCGAAATCGACCGATCAAGTAGTTCGTTCAATTCTCAACATCACTTGCCAAGCTTAGGTGGGCCTGGGCAGGATTGGGACATGAAAGGAAGGGTTCGCTGGGCCGTATAAATTCTGTAAATTGTTCATGAGTTAGAGCTTGACTTTCACGTCGTCTAGTGTGTTAAAACTCCCGATGCCCGGTTCATGTTCAGGGCCAGCCTTCAAATTGCTCCTTTTACCGCCCCTCATCCGTGGACGGAGGCTCCCACCCATGACTCCAACCACTTAATCATCATAGAAAATGCGCCCGAGCTCCGCCTACTATACATCTGCTCATCACGTTTCAATTACAGAGTGGAGATCCATCACATGCAACTCAAAAACAGCCTCCATCGATTGCGCCGCTATCACGATCCTCTGCTTGATCACCAACTCGAAACCTCTGATCCTCGACAGGTGAAAGGATATCGACTCAATCTGCACCAGCTGTGACCAATGTTCGCCTCGCTTTTTTAGAATTCTTCGGTGTCTCAGAGTTCGGATCCCGCTTGCGCTTGCTTGGACTTGGATCAGTCACTGAAATGTTGACAATTCCATCGGCAAGGTGCCGCCGGCTCATTTCAGGAGAGGTCGATGGTGGGCCGGGGGGTTGGTACAGAGGCAAACTGCTGGGGTTGACCTTTGATGCGCTTGGCGAGGTCTGAACCGGGGTTCGGGCGTCCGGACCAATGGTAGCTTCAATCGATGGGAGAGCACCTGACGACGCTTGGTCCGACTCGTCCTGAACTGTGTCCTGCGATTCATTCACATCGTCTCGACTCGAAGAGCGCGCAAGGTCCTCTGGGGATTGCACGACAGGAGCTCCAATAGAAGGATCATCGTGCTTCTGTACATGCCTGCTCTCGGATGTGTCACTACCACCCAGGGAAATGCCTGAGTCTACACCGTCATCGAGTCTGGAAGGATCCGAAGGCAAATCATGTGATCCAGATTCAATGGCATCAGGGTTGTAGACATGGACGTTCTCCTCGGGATCGTGCGCGTAGTCTTCGTGTGATCGGCCGCTCATGTCAAGGACTTCGCTGGCAATCTGCTCAAGTGATGGCAGGTAATACTGCTGGGAGCGCTCGACGGGTGGGTAGGCTTCTGCTGATGAGTATGCGTAGTTGTTGGTATCGTACGCGTCGGAGTCGGCCTGGTCTGTGTAGCCAAAAAGATTTGGATCTATCGGCGTATGACTGGATTGATGTTCATGCGATGAATGCCGCGAATCCTGGTGGTGGGTCTCCGGTGGTTCATAAGAATGAGATGGGTAGCTTGACGGTCGCGGTGTGTGTGCTTGTTGGGTCACTGCTGGACTCTGATGACTGAAGGAAGGCGCTGGCGCCGACTGCGCGATCGGAGATGCTGCTTTCAATTTCTTCTTGGGCTGAATGGGGGTGTTTTCATCGCCAGAGAGTCGCTTCTTGGAAGCATGCGAACCTCGAGGTACTGGAGTCTCGGCGGCTTTGATTGGATCAATGTTGCCATTCTCATCGTGGACGCAGCGTCGCTGTGTGAGAGTCAGCTATCAAGTCAGTGTCAATGTCTCAAGTCAAGACTGACCTTCGACTTCCTGCACTCGAAGCAAGCCTTGGTTCGCCCGCGCTTCTGAGCTTCGCCAAAGATTGGTACTCCATTCATCGTCATCGGGATATTGGCATTGACGTATGCGTTCGTGCCAGGTAAAGGTCCATTGCCATGGTTGCCAATTTGATGGAGGCCATTGGGGTCTGGTGCAAAATGATGGTTAGTCTTTGGTGGCGTTGCCGTGATATTTTCGTGGATGTCCTGACCACCGCTGTGAGGCGCACCTGGAGAGAAATGCAGCAGCCCTTCTGGGTTTTGAGGCGTGAGACCATTTTCACCAATGGTGACCACCTCGTCCTTATGCTTGCAACGAATCCTGCGTTTCCTGCAAGCATCACATGCAACGCGCTTGGGCCCTAGTACAGAAGTTTTCGGCGTGCTCAAATGCTGACCGGGCATCGCGTTCATCATGAAAGCCATCGGAGCCACGACCGCCGGTGCCATGGTCGCCATATCTTGATGCGCATGTGTGTTGTTGGCTGTGGTCGATGGTTGACGTGATGGAGTAAAACTTGTCGCGCGATCAGGAGTTGCTGCGCTTGCCACTACGCTATTATTCGGATTCGGCGCGCTAGCCGAACTAGCGCCGGCAGCGGTGTTCCGGACGCGCTCACTCTTTCTGTCCGGCGCAACCCGCGATGCGGCGATGGCTTCTTTGCGCTCCATGTCCTTGAGCGCACGCTGCGAGAGTTTCTTCGGCGTCCCTTCTTCTTTGCTGTTCGGAAGCACAGCATCAGGGTGCGCCCAGGCGGGAGGATCCTCGTTCCCGCGCTTCCATGCGACCCACAAGGCAAAGGTCTTGGCGATCTCCAGCGGCTCACCATGCCCTTTTGGGATGGATGCATTGACGCGCTTCATCCGGTCTGCCGTTATGCCCTCGATGCGCCCCAGGACCAGCATGACGGTGCGGAAGATGAAGTTGACCAGCTCTGGCAAGCCCTCGATCTCTGCTTGACCGTAGTACCGCGCATTCTTCGCGCCGGGCCGATCGTCGTTCGCTGCGATGTCGCCGTCGAAGTCCGCCCAGATAGGTATCTGCCTGTCGTATCTCTTGCCGTCATAGAATGCCTGCGATACCGCCAGCGGTAGAGGGTCATCTCTCAAATACTTGATCGCTGTGTACCACATGATTTTCTGGAAGAACGGGTATCGGAACTTCATGGGTGTCTCGTTGGCCTTTTCGATCTCGACAACCTTGAATTGATTGAGGTACGACATTCGATTCAGAAAGTTGCCACCGATCACCAGACTTGTTGCCGGCGTCCAGACTGCGTGGATCCATCCGGACGGAATCAGCATGGTGTCGCCCGCATGGAGATCCACCCTGTAGCATTCCTTTGTGATGTTGGGTAAAAACGTGTAATTCTGCTGTGGACTGTCGTTCCATTCCTCGTATGCCTTGAGGTGTTTCGACTTGGGTGGGATGAAGAAGAACGTCTTCTGCCCGCGCAAGATGTGATAGTATACGCTGCTACCACCGAAGTCGATGTGGAAGTCGGTGTAACTGTCTGCCGCGGACATGAGACAGTAGTACTGGACCTTCGGCCATTTGCCTTTGTCCTTCTCTTCTTGCGGCCATACTTCGTCTTGGAGGTCGATGTCGCGCACGATCTTCGGTCGCCGCAACATGCGGCCAAGCTTCGATTGCGAAACTTCCAGAGATATGACGTTCTGAATGGGCTTATCTTCGCTCTGCTCTTCGTAGTAATCTGCCCAGCGGCCGAGCGTCCATCTACCCCCAGAGTTCTGTGTCTTGACGTCAATCACATCAAGCGGCGTCTCTGGACCCACCAGATTGCAGACTTGACGAACGGTCAGATCTTCTGGCATAACCATGTCCAGCTTGTCCTGACCGTCATCCGGTACAGTGTCATACTCGTAGTCATTGGGTGATAAGTCGGGATCGGGATCTTCCTGCATCTCTAAGCCGTTTTCCTGGCCGTCGCGTTGGCGTCGTTTCGTCCAAGGTCGAGGATTCCATTGGGCCGGTATGCAAATAGGCTCTGTGAAAGTACCGCTCCTCTCAAAGAACTCTCTCGTCACTAGCTCTGGGCGCATCCGAGGGAAGTTCTCAGGGTCGAAATGGAAGGTTCCATCTTTGATGGGCTGAATGTAGTGATGCTCCGTGCTCTCCTCGCTAGTCTTCAGCACACCTCGCTGAAGTTCAGAGTAGTCCACCTGGGCGTGAGCGCGCGTGCTCTTTCGAACGTACGTAGTCTTGCCATGTGCGGGCTCGCAAGAAGCACAAAAGTATTTGTCCACGTCGCGAACCTCGCTGGCTTTCTTGAAGCCAGCACAATCAATGTGGAACCATTTCTTGCACCCATTGCAACAGACCCAAGCATCAACCTCAGGGTTCCACTTGGTCGTCTGCCGCACAATTTCACATCCAGCACAGATGGTCTCTGACGTGACTTCTTTGGCCCGTCGCTGCGCTTTAGTCGGTGACGCTGCTCGAATGATCATATGGGTATCCGGAGGGACAGATTGTGCGCGAGAGTCTAACTCGCTAGCCAAAGGTGTATGTCCGAGGGCGGCAAGCGAGTCGTTAAAGCTCTTGCGGCGGTGGATGTCTGGTCGCACGTCCCAGTCTGTGTTGGCGACTCGCGTAGTCTGCTTGGCCACTTTGGATCGAGCGGCTGACTTCTTTCGCGATGCCACTCTTCCCGAGGCTGCTTTCTCTGCAATGCTCTTGCGACCGGATGAAGCTCGCGACTTCCCCTTCGGCCCTCCGCGCTTCAGCTTGTTGGCTGACTCCAACGACGCTTCACTCGCAGTTACATCCATGCTAGTGGCCCGGGAAGTTTCCTCCTCTGGGAGAGTCTGCATCCTCTGCGGCGCATTTGACATGTCCGCACCTGCTCTCGTCTCGGATAGTGCCGTGTGGAGAGCGTGTGTCCTTCGTTGTGTTGTCTTCTCAAGCTTCGGGCTGGCCTCGGAGTCCTCCATCGTCTGCTGTGGTGAAGGGAGTGTTGGCCGTGGCTGAGCACTAGCCTGGAGGTTGAAGGGCGGGAGCAATGGTCTTTGGTTAGTGAGATCTGCGGGACGGGGGTGCTGTGAATGCTGCGGGAAGCTATTTGCGTGTGGCCTTGGTACGGCTGGAAGCGGTGCCGCTTGATGTACTCTGGAAGCTTGACTAGAATGGTTCGTGTGCCACCCGCTTGTTCGAAAGTTGAGCAACAATGCAGCCTCTTCTAGCGATCGATCTTGAGCATATGTAGCGCCATGGTGCTGGCTCAGGCTGCCAGGCCACCCGTGCGACTGCTCGTAACTTGTAGCTGGTCTCGAAGCATACTGCCCCAGCATTGGAGAGGGGAATACCTCTGAGCGAGCACGCTTATGTGGTGGCTCATGCTGTCCACGTCCAGTTGGTGCGACTGGCGTATGCACGTAGCCATTGTACGTTGAGCTGCCTTGCGGCGCATGTGATGGGCTCAGCGCAAGCGCGGCCTCCGCCAAAGTGTCGATTGTCGAGGGCGTGCGATGATGGCCGCTCTTGTAACTAGCACTTCCGTCTCTTCCCTTCGGCGTCGCAGCAAAGGGCTGCTCCGGGCGCACTCGGAAGTTGACATGGTCGTTGATTGCCGGATAGTTGAAATGCGGCTCGATAGGTCTAGGCTTCGTCGGCGACAGTGGTTCTACGTATTTGCGCGGCGGAGAAGGCGATCTTCCCTGGCACAGAGCGCCACTCACGGGCTTCTTGAACGTGGTGTTGTAGGTCATGTTCGCAGCCATGCGTACCCTGGCCGAGGGCAGCGGAGAGGGCTCGGTGGTGATCGTGACGGCAGCGTCCAGAGCGACGAGACGACGAGGCAGTATGCGCTCACTGCGCTGCAGATATTCTTTTCAAGCGCTGTCCGCTCAAACACACCTGCCGCCGAGTCTGTCGCAGTCGCTGGGTACGCGCGCGGTGGTTGCAGGTGGGAGCGCAGTGGTGGGGTTGACTGGCGGTGGAGCAATGGGCGCTTCCGCAGCAGCGTAGAAGTACTGCCGTACTGTGGGAGAGGAGCATAGATCAAGCGTTACTATTGTTGGGCAAATGAGGTCCCACGTCACAGTATGTTGCTCTCAGCAGATAGGAGAAATTGTACACACGCAAGTCAAGTGTTGGTGGTCTATAGTTGTCACCGAACCGCATGCCAGTAGTCGCAAGGAGCTCGGATGTGACGGGGCGGGCATTGTGATGCTCGACGCTGCCTGCCTGTCTGTGCCTGGGCTCTACGGCTGTCCACACAGCAGAGCGGGCACTAAATGCGAATGGTGACACGTGACTTTTACACCGCGGCTTCAGCCTACCTCCATTGAAAGCTTATACTCAAGCCCATTCTCCTGCTCCCCTCCACCTTCTCTCGACGCCTGAGACCCCGTCGTATTCGACACATTCACACGCCAGCAAACAAATCAGCCAAGTTATGGGATCGCGTGGTGGTAAACTTGCCCCGGAAGTTAACAGTATGTCCCTCTGCTTCCGCCGACCCTCGGCCTCATCCCACCCTGCGCTCGCGCATCGAAAGGCGGCTATCCTGACCAATGACCACAGGAGCGCTCTTTGTCAAGAACCTCAGCTACAACGTCACGACCGAAGAGCTCTTCGATCTATTCGGCAAATTTGGTCCCATCCGGTACGTCTGACGCTCTTCCGCGCAACGGCCGCTGAGCCCGCATGCGACCGTGGTTGCGTATATCTTGTCGCAGAGCACGGGTACTGACTCGCCTTCTGCTCACAGACAAATCCGTCAAGGCATCGCTGCAAACACCAAGGGCACCGCTTTTGTCGTCTACGAAGATGTCATGGATGCGAAAGGCGCTTGCGATAAATTGAACGGCTTCAACTTCCAGAATCGTTATCTCGTCGTCCTCTATCACCAACCCGAGAAGATGGCCAAGAGCCAACAAGATCTTGCAGAGCGCCAGGAGAACTTAGAAAGGCTCAAGCGCGAGCATGGTATCCAGTAGAGGCGCGCGGGAGCTGTAGCAGGTGAGACCCAGGCTTCGACCGGCCCACACGAGTTGGTCAAGCGTAAGGACTCCGGCATGAGTGGTATTATACCCAGCAGTCCGGAGGCTGCAGCTCCCAAAGCAATCGACTTCGCGGTACGACCACCGAAGAACAACATCCGAAACCCTGACGTGAAGCATGATATACCCAGGAGTATGACTAGAGGAACGGGTATGATGGAGGTCCACAGAGCGGCGACATACCATCACCCGAACAAGGAGAATATGGGAATACTTCGGCGATTGAGAGATGCATTGCCTACAGTCGGTGTGGGCAAGCATGTGTGATTTGACACCTATGACATTTTGGAATACCTGATCACGGCGCTGGTGGGCGTCTCGTGCTCTTACAAACAGCTCAGACTGCTACCTTGGCATTGTTGATCAGAATGACAAGGGCAATCCTTCACATCCTCAATCCCTCCAGTAGACGAGGTCTGCCTTCCGCTAATGACCAAGGCCGCCATGTCTCACACGGTGTCTATCTTGACAAGTCAGACGCAAATTCATACCCACGATGAGTGTCGTTCACCAGTCCACTACTACGCATACCCATATCTCACCTACCCTTGGCTCTCTGGACCCAGGTCATACAGCCCCTCATTGCGCCCAAGCCCTGGCCGAAAGTCCAACTCTTCCCTCGAACTCCACACATGCCGGTCCCTTTCCCCATTTGTCACGTCTATACAAAGGCCTTCATGCACGCCTTGACACAGGCGTTGCAATGGAGCAAAGGTGATATTTTCTTTACCGAATGGTGGTCCGTGCCTCCTTCCCGAAGTGTAATTAGCCCCGGAGTCTGCTCCTTCAGCCGTGATCTTGCTTTTGCTCTTTCATCAACACAGTCAGCAACTATCGCGAGACCCATTTCCGAGGAAGAATGCCCGGCATATGCCACCCCACTATGACATGACCGGACCATCCTTCATATCGTTCGGGGGTGTTTGGCTGGATGATATTGAAAAGAATGGTCAAATCATACATCGTGACCAAATCGGTGGATCTGTCACCTTCGGTAGGTCTGTCTTATACTCTGAAGCCGACCGAGGACTTTTTTCTGTGCTTGATCGAGAATAACATCTGATTCCGAATCTGCTCATCATCGAGCTCTTCTACGCCGGAGACAATGCAAGCGTCAGCATCCGAGACAGGAACCATGCTCGATTATTGTTTTTTCTATGCCAAGTCGATCGCATGGTGGATGTTCTCCAGAAAGAAGCTAATGATCGTCGCGAATTTTGAGACGTCGCAGCAGCACAAATCCGCGTCATTGGCGTCTTGGATTGAAGACCTCCCGAGAAGAGATCATACTAACTCCCTGCAGCAACCATTGGAGCACGGCTCTTCACAACCATACCTACAAGTATTCGCCTCATCGTCCTTGCGGGCCATGACCTTCCCAGTCACGTTGTCACATCATTTCGGGACTGGAGCGTCGACTTCTCCGTGCATTACCGAGAGGACGTTCCTCATGCTCGAGGGGTCGTCCACTACGGTCGACACGAAAATGGTACGTTAGATAGCGACCACCACGTCTCCTCTATAGGCTTTGTTCGGGCTCTGAACGTGTACAGAGAGAACTTATCAACGCCTTACTTCACCGCTGAACACAGACTGGACTTGTATGTCATTCCGAGAAGCACTTTACACCAAAACCTTCCATTTCTTCGAAACTCCACAAGTGCTGAAGGACAACGTGGCCCAGATACTGGACTACCGTACCAATGCAGGTGTAGGCGCTCCACTCGTGATATGGGAGCCCCAAGCAAAATGCATGAAGCCGGATACTCTCCAAGAGCACCTCGAGGCTGCGAAGCTCGTCGACGTTTTCTCACCGAATGATACCGAGTTGTCGAGTTTCTTTGCGAATCAGGTACGTAAGGCTACGCAAAACCACGCGTGAAGTCAACGGGGCTGTGATAGTTGCATCATTCGTGACGAGCCCGCAACGACACATTCGTTGATTATATTGTAGACAAAGGAGGTTGGCACTGAACCCATCTCCCAGCACTTTGACCGCGATACTGTAGAACGGCGGGCAAAACGCTTTATGACTAATGGTCTTCGATCAGAGACAGGCTGTGTTATAATCAGATGTGGAGAATATGGGTGTCTTGTTGTCCGACACGACATGAATCCTCGATGGCTCCCAGCATATTACGCAACTTCTGACAAGGTGGTCGATACCACAGGAGCTGGCAATGCCTTCCTAGGAGCTTTCGCTATCGGCTTCGAGCACACGGGTGACTGCACACAAGCCGCTATGTACGGGCAGGTCGGGGCTAGCTTCGTGATAGAGCAGGTCGGACTGCCAAGAAGGTCAGTGGAGGCCGGGTGCGGACTGTGGAATGGCGTGAACCCTCTACGTCGCTTAGCAGAGTACATGCAAAGGCCCGACGTCGTTGCCTCCTAAGCATGGGAGGAGTTTGGATGCTTCAGGCAGCGGAGGCTCTTGGAGTTGGCCACGAGGACGACGAGAGATAGCATGATAGGCAGCTGTAGTGTAGTCAGGAGACACAAGCCATGAGGCTATGCTGCATAACCCATCTTCGATGATATCCATCCAAGCATGTGATCGTGGCGGTGCTATTTTTGAAGCATTCTAAAGCGGTCGGCTGATCCTTCCGAATGCCTTGGCAGAGGAAGCGAGCAACTGGCGTCACGCATGCCACCTTTCTTGGGAAGACACACCTCGCCATGTCCACTTCTATTGTGCACCAACGCCTGAAGCCCGGCGAGAATTGCTGGTCTGCCTGCTCTATGCTCTCGAAACCGAATGCCAGGATTGCACCATGGAAGCCGCACCACCCTCCTACGAGAAGGCCACCTTGATCGACTTCTGGGATATCGTGGCACGATATATGCCCTCCAATGACCTGTGCTCGGCATCTCTGGTCTGCAGTCGATGGCATACTACCTTCTCACCTCACATCTGGGGCAACCCGGCGTCTCATTTCGGTCTCGAAAACGATCGCGTCTACGTGGCACTGACGCGCTTCAAGCGAACATTGCAGACAGCACGACTCTTGGTGAGAAGTCTAACACACACTCTACACCTACCCCCAGCACATGCGGAGATCTACAATGGACCGCAAGCAGACTGGCTTCGGGATGTTATGGAACGGCTTCCCAACCTGCAATCCCTGATTGTTCGCGGCCTACCTTTCTTCGATTACGCTGCACTACAAGCATTAGTGTTGTTCCGCAAGAAGCCAGACGACCGAAGAGCACCTCCTTCGGGTGTCGTGGAATTACCCGGCTCCAACGGCGCCTTTTTCCAGAGTCCGGCAACGACCATTCCTTCCTTCGGCTTGCGCTTACTAGATGCGTCTAGATGTCCAAATGTGACGTCGAATGGTCTTGCGTCGGCATTGAGTAGATTTGAAGGCCTGCTATATCTTGACTTATCTTTCTCATATCCTGCGCGCGATCCAGCGGTTCTTGAGACCCTACGAAAGTTCTCTGGCTTGCAAGTGCTCAAACTGAGAGGAGTCAGCTTGAAGGACGAGAGTATCGAAGCCCTCGGAAAAGCGGTCGGTGTTCGCGTACGCAGCTTGGATGTGAGAGACAATCAGTTGACCGATCGTGGTGTACGCATACTACTGGATCACTGCTTCACAAGCAGTTCAGAAGCCAGCAATGGCCTCTCGTCACATCCATCGGGCGCGCGATCACCGACGTTACTACCATACCTGGGCTCAGAAATGTTGGAGATTTACCAAGGAGAAGAATTCGAGGGCTATCTCCGCAGCGCTTTTACTGGTCGATTTGTATCTCGACTTGCCATCGAGGACGCTCCAGCTGGTGGCATAACGCATTTGTATATCGCAGGCAACCAGGTTACTGTTGAAGGCTTGTCCGGGCTCGTCAGGGCTCAAAGACTTCACGTACTGGATATTGGCTCAGTTGCCGCCGCAAGAGTAAGACATCATTCATTATCTGCCGGTGAGCAGGAATCGACTGTCGCTATGCCCGGCGTAGAAAAGCTGACGCCGGTCTTCGCAAAGAATGGTGCCGACACTTTGACCTTCCTGCGTGTTGACCATGGTCTCGTCACGAGGGAAGCTCCTCAATCGCATCTCGAAGAAGTCGTGCAAGGCCGAGTGGAACTTGGCGACACATCTCTACCTTACATTCCATCCCACGCTGCCGAGCTCCCAGCAACCTCTGTCCGTCCCGAGACGTTCGAGCTGCCGACTGACCAACAGACACCACGATATGAGCTGGAGTCAAACCCGATAGAATTCGCGCTATCGCCTGCCACAGATGACACCTACAAGATCGAAACACACCAGAAGCCTGATAACTCACAGGATGACACGTATAAGATACTAGACACTGAAGAGTCTTGTAGCGCCGGAGCGGCACGAAGAGGAAGTGCTCTTGCACCGGAAGTGGTTGACAGTCTTTCCTCTGGTATGCAAAGTACACTGCTGAGTCCGGTGTCGGCCTTGGGAGAGGGCACCATATTGAGCATGAATGGATCGCCCTCACCTATTGCGCCGGATAATTATCAACCGTCACCAGCACAAACTCCACGGCCGCGAAGCTACTCCTCTATCGTCACTGAGCGTAAAGCAAGACTGAATGCACACATTGTGGCAGGCCACAATCTTCACCCTGCAATGCTTCCACATGTGTCGACCTTGGTGCTGACTGATGTGCCTTCGTTCTCGCAAGACCAGGATGTCGCCAATCGTATCATTTGCTTCGTAAAAAAATGCGCTGAAGAGGTCGTTCTTGCTCGCAAACAGGCCGAGTACGACTATTCCGCACCGCCTGGCCGTAAAGGGCACGCAACGGCGCTCAAGCACTCCGCAAATAAATTCTTCGCCTTGAAACGTCTGGTGCTGGAAATGGCTCCAGAAGGAAACAGACGCAGCAGCAAAGCTAGCCCGTGGCTGCACCAGGAGACACGATCGGTGACGGAAGATCGAGATAGTGAATCGCTGTGGAACGCTGCTGCCACCGACTTCAGCTTTTTTGGCGAAGAAGAAAACATGTTCCCAACACTGGAAACAGGTCGATTCGCTGGATCCGGAGCAACGGAGAAGGAGGTCAATTTCGGGCAGCAAGTGGAAAGACCTGTCAATCTCAAACCAGCGCCGCCACCAAGAGTCGACAACATTGCTTTGCTGTCAGCTTTCAGGAAAGAGCGAAAATTGGCATATCAGCGAGCCGTTGCTGCCGGCAATGCTGATGCCCAGGTCGAGGGACTTTGGCATGGCGTGGTGCAGGTTGTGCGATCAAACAGCACAATCCGGAGTGACGAAGAAATGGACTACTATGGGAACAAGTTCATCAACAACTATCTGTACAGATGAAGCTACGCCTCTACGAATGCATATGTGTATGAGATGTGTTCAGCTGCAGTTTCGCGCTTTGATCAATGGAACCGCCCATCGTCCGCCTTCACCAGATCTGCGCCCTTTTCAGCAACTGCATACGTAGTACTCATGATGTTTCCAGACACATGGCCAGGGAATACCGAAGCATCGATCACTCGCAGCCCACTGACACCCTTCACCTTGAGCGTGTCATCAACCACTTCACCCATCGTGCACGTGCCGATTAGATGATACTGCGTCGAAATATGGTTCCGGACGTACTCGATCCGCTCCTCCTCGGATTCAATGCTTGCGTCGCGAGGCGGTAAGATCCTCTCGCCTAAGCTCTTGGCCATCACCGGTTGCTGGACCACTTTGTCCATCCACTTGATCCCTTCGGCCAGAATCTTCGCGTCGGCCGCATTGCGAAAGTAGCCTGGGTCGATTCTCGGGTGTGCGGTCGGGTCGTCGCTCGTGATATGCACCGTGCCGCGCGACAGCGGATGTTCCGAGCATACGAGCATGGAGACGCGGTGCTTCCCTTTCGGCCTGAATAAAATCATCATCAGTGAGTCAGCCAGCGTAAAATCAAACCATGGTTCTTCCAGGAAAAGATGTGACTTACGGTGCAGAAAAAAACCCGATCTGACTATCCCCACGACTGACATCGAGTTGCGCGCCGATACAGAATATCTGCAGATTCGCAAACGTCGGATCGCTTAGCTGCTTCACAATCACATCCTCCTGCCTCTTCTCAAACTCCGTCCGGGCCAAGGAATCCTTCCGGATATCCGTGATCGTCTGTTCCAGCGTCTCCTTGTCCACCAGACTCGCGTACGAGACAAAGCCCATCAACATGCCCGGTGACCCGAGGGGCCCGTTGTTCGTCTTGTTATAGAGCTCTTGCATCGCCGCCTGGTATTCTTCTCCGTGCAGCGCGTCGAGGCTGTTGAGGCCGTCTTGAAGATCGTAGAGCATGCCGCCCAGGACGTGGTCTTGGAAATTGGCGCCCACGCGGTCGTTGCGGACCAGACATGGAACGCCAGCGGCTTGGAGGATTTCTGGGTCGCCGATGCCCGAGAGCTCGAGGAGTTGGGGGGAATTGATAACGCCGCCGGACAGGATGATTTCACGCGAGGCTTGGATTTGGTGTTTCTGCCCATTGTGCAGGAATTCGACGCCTGTGGCAGTGGTGCCTTCGAGCAAGATGCGTGAGGCGAGGGCTTCGGTGAGGACTTTGAGGTTGGGCCGATGGAGGTTGGGTCGGAGATAGCCTGTGGCGGAGTAGCTGCGTTTTCCTGGGTCATCGGTCCTGTTGACTGCGGCTAAAGAGGAGTAAAATCCCATATGGTCTCCAGACCAGGCATCCTTGAGACTGCGGTCTCCTCCAACCGTGGCATACGCAGCTTCGCAAAAGTCGTATTCAAATGGCTCGTAGTAATCGTTGAAGGACGTATGGATCGGTCCATCAGTGCCGTGGTACTTTTCCTTCGCGGCTACCCACCCACGAATCAGCTTTTCCACACCCAGATGTGAGCACGCTCACAACGTGAAAGCCACGACATACCGATCGGCATAAACTGCACGTTGGGATTCTCCTTCTCCGGCGGATCCAGAGTCTGATGCTTCTTGAAATACGGCACCATATCCTCCCAGCCCCAGCCCTTATTCCCCAAACTCGCCCACCCATCGTAATCATTCTTCGATCCACGCACGTACATGAGGTAATTGATCGCCGACGAGCCCCCGAGCGCGCGACCCCGAGGCATCGAGTAAGTCTTGTTCCCCGCGGTCGGCACGGGCTCGGATTGGAAACACCAATCGTACTTCTCGCGGCCGATGAGGGTGGGGTAGAGCGACGGGGTGGAAATCTGGGGGTCGTCCATCAGGTTCTTCCCGGCTTCGAGGACTCCGACAGTGACGTGCTCGTTTTCGGTGAGGCGTGCGGCGACGCAGAGGCCGGCGGTGCCACCGCCTGGGGAGAGGGAGAAAATGTTAGTGGGTAGTTTTGCTTGGAGGACTGTTTAGAACCCGTACCGATGACGAGGTAGTCATAATGCTGCGCGAGGAATTCGTCTAAGTCGCACAAGGCAGAGCCAGAAGAATGGCCGTTGACGCCGTTCGTCGCTGATGGCATCTCGTTCGCAAGGGGTCTTTGGAGATGAAGGTTCTTTATGTCTGAACCTCGCCGGGCCTGTGATGTTCGTATTTAGTATCTGGACATTGACTAGTCATTGTGGATGTCCGATCAATTTATGGCATTTGTTTTCGGCGAAATGGATGGTGTTAATAGCGTATACCCCTCCATCCTTCAAAACTTGTTATGCCATGGCTACCGAGATGGAGCTCTCGAACCCTGCATATAGTTGCTGTACTCCGCACGAAGGCACGGATAACTGCATGTCAATGTCGGCCATGCATGACCATCAAGGCACGACATTGTTCACTCTTTGGTTCTGCGTTGCTACGCGGATATAAGGTCAGTCACTCAGGATCAGACCAGTTAGCACCGAGAGCAGGAATCAGCGAAAACTGAGACCGGGTTAGCAGTAAAGATTTGTAATGGTCTATCAGGCTGGTCTTCCCGGATATTCCAATCTCGCTATGCAGTCATCAAAGTTCAGTGCTCAAGATGCCGAACGTCGTGGGAGGCCGCATCCTCCATCAATGACCGTCAGCCGGTTCCTTCTTGACCCTCTTGTCGCTTGCAGAAGCTGTTGGCAATAGCTCGAATCAACTCAATCGTCACCTCCTTCCCTCGCTCAATCATATCGGGGTCGCTTTCTGGTGGGACATGCAAGAACAGCACGGGCCGTGCCTTATCGTCGCCGTCTTCCATATGACCGCTCCGACGGCCGCAGTGCGCAAGACTATTGAAGTAGATGTAGTCGCATAGGTAATGTCCAGCATCGCTAGATGGTCTGGCTTCAGCTCCGCTGCCGGGATGGCTCTCAGGTATGCTGAGAAGATTGACCTGCCAATCCAGGAGAACAGCTGCGTAATCTAGTGAGGTGGTCATGACCGGAGGACAGTCGGCAAAGGTAGTCTTGCCTTCATCCTCAGAAGGCATCTTCCCGTCTAAATCTTTGTTCTTGTTATATCCATCTCTATGTCCATATCTCTCGATTGCATAGAACTTCCGTCCAGATGCCATACCGATGTGAAGGACAACGTCTGCTGTGCCAACATATTCGTGATGAAGCTTTGGCACAAGCTCTCGGACTTCATCGTATGCGACTCTGACAGGTGATCCGTAGGCTATGATCCTCACGCCCCTATGCGGCGACTTTGCCGGCAAGTATTCCGGCAGCCTCCTGGCAATCTCGTAGGACGGATTGACAGGGTATCTCTCCTGAAAAGGGCCGAAACCAGTGACCAGTAATGTAATATCCTTCTTGTGTTCGTTATGACCATTCGCGAAGACCTCCTGGGCACCGTTCGGGAGCTGCACTGAAGGTGCCATTTTGACATTCACCGCATCAACTCCAGTATCGAGTTGTACTGTTCTGTAAGTCACTAAGCGTGTGTTACTTGGCCCTCCAAAGTGGGATTATTCTGAACGGCGGAAAGAGAAATATGAAGCACCGGTGGTTGTGTAATCGCTGGGGCAATGCTTTTGTCCATCATGATGCCAGAAGTTCGAGATCCCTATTTTAGCCGGCCGAGGTGTGAGTTTATTGGCTGCCGATGCCAAGATCTGAGATAGCGGTTGAGATTCTCGCTCTCAATCATTGATATGAATCTCAGCAGCTTTTCGCAATCGATTCATGATGGCCGCCGCTGTGTCACCCTCATTTTCATCAATTCCTTCTACGAATATCGCAGCCACATCTTCTCTGTCGAGATCGCGTAGAGCAGAAAAGATGCCTCTGGCAATGCTTGACGTGTCTGGCCCAAGCTTTACATCTAGTAGAGATAGTGATGAACCTTGAAATTGAATCTCGTGCTTTTCCCATTTCACCCTGGCCCAATTATTGGCACGAAGGCTCTGCAACATCCCAGCAAATCCAAGTGCATCTTCACAACCTATCCCGGCAGTAGATGTTTTGACAAAATCGTCTGACCTCTTGTTCAGTGGTATCTGAGCGTCGTCCGATGTCAGACTCCATGTCCTTGTACGCACAACTCCAACCTTTGCGTTCAGTCCAGCGTGGGTGTGAAGGTCAGACGGAGTGGGGGGAGACCTGCCTGTTTCGTACAGTATGACTGTTGCTTTTGGCGAGTAATGCCGGTATTTCATCCCAGGTGCTCTTGGTTGACTTCCCTTCTCAGACACATTCTTGTAGCCGATCTGGGTATTTTCCCAACCAGGACAAGCGCGAATCTGCTCCAAGCTTACGCCCCCTGGCCTGAGCACAAGTGGCGGATTTGAAAGGCCGTCGACAACAGTACTTTCCACACCCACGTCGCAGGGACCCCCATCGATGATGGTCTCGATCCGTCCCTCCAGGTCGTAGGCAACATGCTCAGCGGCCGTGGGAGAAGGCTTGGTGGAGGCATTTGCAGAAGGAGCGGCTATAGGGACTTCTGCCAGCGAGATGAGAGCAGATGCCAAGACATGTCTAGGTATCCGCGCTCCGAAGGTCTGCAGTCCAGCCGTAACTTCTGGTGCCAGCAGGGAATTTGCTGGGTTGGGTAAAATGATGGTCATCGGTCCAGGCCAGAATTTTCGTATTAGTGGCCTGTAAATTGGTGGTATCGGATCTTCTGCATGTCCATTCTGGTGAATGCCATTCGCATGAGGTTGCGAATGGCCGCGCAACAAAGATCTCAACTGTGACAGAGATGAGAAATGAACTATGAGAGGATTGTCTGCAGGTCTTTGCTTAGCCTTGTAGATGCCTTTCACAGCAGCGCTGCGAGTCGCGTCTGCTCCTAGGCCGTATACCGTCTCAGTAGGAAAAGCAACAGGAATGTCAGACGTTTTCAGCTTCTCGGAAGCCTCTCTCAGATACTGGGTATCGCGAGAGCTGTTGTCAAAGTCGAAATGGAGCTCGTCAAGTACATCGCCAGCAGCTGGCTCTGCTTTGACTGTGCCAATTTTGGTCACGTCGACCGGGAAAATCTTCGTCTCCATGGTGTAGTTGCAGCGGCAGCCGGCGACCAAGGATCTGAGATGCGGTCTCGTTGATAGCAAGGGATGAGTACTCGGTATAACGTATCGCGAGTGCAAGAGTGAGAAAGGGCTGGGCATCAATTCTCATGTTGGAGGCCGGCGCTTGATTTGCGGTCACGCTAGAGATTCCGAGTCACGTGCAGAATTTCTGCTGGTTTCTGGCGACTTCGTATTGCAGGCGTTTCTGGTCATCCAGAGGCGGCTGCACGTGTTTTCCAAGTATTTCGGTGATGTTTGGAGAGACAGAGATCAGTGAGGAAGAGGGAATAGAGACTTTTCCAGGGAAAAGGGTTTTGCTAGAGCCAAGAAACGCCCGGGGGCCCGCGCCTCCCAGCACTTTACGCGCGACGCGTCTCGCTTCCAGAACATGGACTTCATCTTTCATCCCAACCCATTGAACCGCTGAACAGCAGGCGATGTGAGCCCCCAGGTCCCGTTCAGACACCTGTAAACCAGCCAGAGTAATCACATCACCCACACCAGAATGTCTTCCCGGCCGGAACTCAAGGTCGATGATGAGGCCGGCTTCGTCAAGACATTTCATCTCCTTGAGAAGGACAAGCCCAAGGACTCCATCCGCATATTCGACCGTGGCGACTTTCTCTCTGCACATGGCGACGATGCCGAGTTCATCGCTCAAGTGCAATACAAGACGACTTCAGTTCTCAAGACCTTGGGAAGAAATCCAGGCTTGCCATCCGTGACAATGACAGTCACTGTCTTCCGGACGTTCCTTCGCGAGGCTATTTTCCGATTGGGGAAGCGAGTAGAGATACTGGAGAGTTCTGGTCGAAGTCAGTGGAAAGTGACTAAGCAGGCCTCGCCGGGCAATCTTCAGGACATTGAAGATGATCTTGGCGGACATGTCGAGTCTGCCCCTATCATTCTGGCAGTCAAGGTATCGGCAAAGGCCAACGAAGCACGAAGCGTTGGAGTGTGCTTCGCTGACGCCAGTGTGCGCGAGCTTGGTGTGAGCGAATTCGCGGACAATGACATTTACTCTAATTTCGAATCCTTGATCATTCAGCTAGGCGTGAAAGAATGCCTGATACAGTCTGATCTTGCCAAAAAGGATGCAGAACTCCACAAGCTCAAGACCATTGCGGACAATTGCAACTGTGCCGTTTCGGAGATGCCGATTGGCGACTTCAACGGCAGGGATACTGAGCAAGATCTCACCAGGCTATTACGGGATGAGAAGGCGACTGGCACACTGCCGCAGACTGATCTGAAATTGGCCATGGGATCTGCTGCTGCCCTGATCAAGTACTTGGGTATCATGTCCGACCCAAGCAACTTCGGCAACTATCAGCTTTATCAACACGACCTGAGCCAGTACATGAAGCTCGATTCATCGGCGTTGAAAGCTCTCAATCTCATGCCTGGACCACGAGACGGCTCCAAGACTATGAACTTATACGGCCTTCTCAATCACTGCAAGACACCCGTCGGCAGTCGACTCCTGGCGCAATGGCTAAAACAGCCTCTCATGAGTCTGGAAGAAATCGAGAAGCGACAGCAATTGGTCGAAGCTTTCGTTAACGACACTGAGCTCAGGCAGACATTACAAGAAGAGCATCTGCGGTCCATACCTGACCTGTATCGCTTGGCCAAGAAGTTCCAGCGCAAGAAAGCGAACCTGGAAGACGTCGTACGAGCATATCAAGTCACCATCCGCATTCCTGACTTTATCGGCACGTTCGAAGGCGTCATGGACGAGGCGTACAAGGATGCACTCGATGCTACATATACCAATAAGTTGCAGGAGTACTCCAACAGCTTCGTCAACCTGCAGGAGATGGTCGAGACTACTGTCGATCTGGAAGCACTTGACAATCACGAGTTCATCATCAAGCCAGAGTTTGATGACACACTCCGTGTTATTCGCAAGAAGCTCGATACACTACGATACAACATTGACAAGGAGCACCACCGAGTCGGCGACGACCTTGGCATGGACACAGAGAAGAAGCTCCTGCTCGAGAACCATAGAGTACATGGTTGGTGTTTTCGCCTTACACGTACCGAAGCAAGCGTAATTCGTGGCAAGAACAAGCAGTACCCAGAAATCGCTACGCAGAAAAATGGCACCTACTTCACCACACCCAAGCTCACGGAAATGCGACGCGAGTTCGACCAGCTTTCCGAAAATTATAACAGAACCCAATCCGGCCTTGTCCACGAAGTCGTTAACGTCGCGGCATCTTACTGCCCTGTCATAGAGCAACTTGCTGGGGTTCTAGCACACCTCGACGTGATCGTCAGTTTCGCTCACGTGTCAGTGCATGCACCTTCAGCATACGTACGACCCAAGATCCATCCTCGCGGCACCGGCAGCACCATCTTGAAAGAAGCCCGGCATCCATGTCTAGAGATGCAAGACGATGTCCAGTTCATCACCAACGACGTTTCCCTTGTCCGAGAATCCAGTGAATTCCTTATCATCACCGGCCCCAACATGGGTGGAAAATCCACCTACATCCGCCAAATCGGAGTCATCGCCCTCATGGCCCAGATCGGCTGCTTCGTCCCTTGCACCGAAGCCGAACTCACCCTCTTCGACTGCATCCTGGCCCGCGTCGGCGCCAGCGACAGCCAGCTCAAAGGCGTCTCCACCTTCATGGCCGAGATGCTCGAAACGTCCAACATCCTGAAAACCGCCACCAAAGAATCCCTCGTCATCATCGACGAACTCGGCCGTGGCACTTCCACCTACGATGGCTTCGGCCTGGCCTGGGCCATTTCCGAACACATCATCACAGAGATCGGCGCCTTCGCTCTCTTCGCCACACATTTCCACGAACTCACAGCTTTAGTCGACACGTACCCCCAAGTCCAAAATCTACACGTCGTCGCCCACATCTCCGGCGACGACGACGATGACGATCAAGACACGACCATGACCAACAGCCACCATCACCCCTCCTCCTCGTCTTCAAAAAAGCGCCGCGAAGTCACACTCCTCTACAAAGTCGTCCCCGGCATCTCCGACCAATCCTTCGGCATCCATGTCGCCGAGCTCGTACGTTTCCCACCCAAAGTCGTGAACATGGCGAAGCGCAAAGCGGACGAACTGGAAGATTTCTCCGGCAAGCGGGGGCAAGAGCGCAATGGCCAGGACGCGACCAAGGAGGAAATCGAGGAAGGGAGTCGATTGTTGAAGGAGGTGCTGTTACGGTGGAAAGAACAGGTCGAGGCGGAGGGCTTGAGTAAGGATGAACAGGTGACGAGGATGCAGGAGCTGGTGAGGGGGGATGAGAAGTTGTTGGCGAGTCCGTTTTTCGGGAGTCTGAAGGCGCTGTGAGAGATGCAGCGGGATGTGTGATATGTGCAAGACTATGGTCATGGCTGGGGGGTTGGTGGCTTGTAAGAATAGCTGGAGAAACTGCATGTGTGCATAGGTAGATCTCAGTATCCTGTCGAAATTGCCTCGGACCATAGGTAGCTGGTGCATCCTTGCAAGGCCAATGAGAGAACGTGATGGCATGGCACCTGTGAGTAACATTGAGAGAGCTTGAAGGTATGACCGATCGACTCCAGCCGCTCCGTGAAATTCGCTGCGTATCTGGTCGGAAACTATGCTCAAAATAATGTCCAATTCATCAGCTAGCTCGCTAAGCCGCTATAACAATCAATTTTCCCTTCCGTATCGCCATGCATACGACAATCACTCGGATGTGCCCAGCCCAGATTTCCAACGTCGATTACACTGCTGTGGTCGGGAGTGCATCCACACCAAACCTGGTCTCGAAAGCGGAATAGTCGCGTATGTGTGTGATTCGTGTAGTCGACACCATATTATGAGTCGATCTTGGCCTTCTCGAGGCTCTCGGTGGTATCAGCAACAGTAGCGTCCTTCTCGGCGCCGCCATTGACCTAGAAAACTGTCAGTAACCAGTATATGATGTAGTATAATGCTCATTAGGCTGCAGGGTCAAACTGTAGAACGGGAGCATCTCTCGCGCACTTACTTGTGGCTTCGCGGTAGCTGATTTGGCAGGAGATTCCTTGGCTTCGACCGCATTTGCCTCAGCCTCGAGGCGGTCGATCTCGGCCTGGGCAGCTGCGATGTTCTCCTTGGTTTTGCGATCCTGGTCGCCCTTCCAGAAGGCAAGCTTCTCCTTGATCTTCTCAACGACGGCAGGCACGTCCGCTTGTGACATTGGTGGATCGACTCCGATTCGTGCGAGGCTGTCAATAGTGCCGAGGTCCAAGTTGAATTTCTCAGCCGTAGCAGGAGTGCCCTTGCGCCCTTTCTTTTTCTTGCCTCCTCCACCGATGAAGTAGTTTTCGGCATCATCGTCGTCGCCCTTCTTCTTCAGCGCGGTGCCCTTAATACCTGCGTCGTCGATCTTTCTGCTGGCCTCAGCAGCGAACTTGCCAGGTGCGGAGACCTCCTGCTTAGTGATAGATGAAGGATCGAAGTGAGCAAGAATGGATCGAGCGGTACGAATCTCGTCGTCGTAGGCAGGTGCGCTGGCGTCTTCAAGCTTCGCCTTGGCAGCTTCCTGGCGTCGGCCGCGGTGAAAGGCGTCGTTCTCAGCGCGTCGCTTCTCCTCACGTATGCGGCGAGCCTCTTGTTCATACCTAGATGGAGCGGTCAGTATTTTGCTCGGCTCTGAACTGGGTGACCGCGTTGGGAGTGCTGTGAACGACATGGCGTACACAGCCATCAACCTTTCACCGGGTCACTCACTCTTTAGCAGCACGGCGTTGCTGATAGTAGGCGTCCTTGATTTCCTTCACAGCGGCGTACTTCTCCTGCTGCTTCTTGTGGGCCTCCGTGCGCTCGTCGCGGAGCTTGTTGAGATTCGAGAAGGATTCGTCTTGTTCGGCCTTGATCTGATCGAGTTCCTTGGTGATGGCAGTGTAACGATCAGAGAGTGCCTTTGATTCTGGGTCGTCCAGCTGCTTGCGGAGCTCTGCGATCTGGGCCTTGACGTCGTCGATTCCCTTTTGAGCCTATATTAAGAATCGGTTAGTAACTACCAGATCAAGGTCACTTCGAGACCAAGCGATCAAGCACAGTGTAGCCTCCTCCGCTCACGCTGTCTGATCGAAGTTGATTATCGGCACTCACCTCTTCGAAGCTGGCAAAGCTCTTCTTGACGCGGTTCAGGGTAGATATCTGGTCAAGAGCCTTCTTCTCGTTGACAATTGTCATTTTGCCAGACTCCACATCCTTCTGCAGACGATTGATTTCCTGCTGGACCTCGTCCGCGTTCTTATACTGAACCTTTCCACGGGCTGCTTTTGACTCGCTGATGCGCGATTTCAGCTGTTCATCGAGACGCTTGATCTTGTCCATAATCTGGGTACGACCACTTTTGCTGGACTGTTGTTGCGTACGGATCTGCGTCAATTCGGCTCGGAGCTCAGTGCGGCGCTTCTCAGCTGGCGAATCCTTGTTGTTGGGGCGGGCATTGTCGACCTTAGTCTTGAGGACTTTCTGAAAGCATGGTCAGTGAATGCAGTTCGAAGTGAGTCCCAAGTAGCGCTGAGGTCCATTTCGCTCCGGAGTGCTACATGAGTAGCCATGCACAAGGCCGACTTACCATACGCTCTTCAGCAGCCTTGAGCTCTTTCTCAGCAGCCGCCAAGCTCTTCTTGTAGGCTTCCTCGTCGGGACGCTCTGGCTTCACGACCGTCGATTTCTCGGCGGTCTTCGCAGCGGTGTCGGCCATGGTGAAGATGATGGACAGCTCAGTAGCTGCTGAAGGACAGTGCGATTGGGTATCGGGTTCGAGGTGTTATAGATGAGTTGCCATCCAGATTCGGTGATGTGGAGAGGTGTCGACTTGAGATGTAGAAAGGCCGAATAATAATGTCGAAATGGCAGCTGCAGGGTTCTATACGCACAGACCAGCCAAGCTAGGGCCAGAGAATGTCGACTGAGATTCGAGAACTTCACTCTTGGCCTTCCACGTGCGTGATGCAAATGGAGTCGCTCGTGAATGATCTGGATAAACACAGCCACGGAGACGGGGCTCACGAGTTTGATAGTGCTCGAGTATTAGGCACAATCACCAGACAGTTCACCGATGTGACTCCGGTTGATTGTGGAGACTATCAATCACTATGAACAATCCACCTATTGCCAACATTTTTGGAACTCTCGGCGCAGTCTGCTGGTCAGTGCAACTCATCCCACAAATCATCATCAACTACCACCGTCACAATGCCACTGGCCTACAGCCGACAGTGATGATGTTCTGGGCATGGGCAGGAGTACCTCTTGGAGTTTACAACATTGTATCGAACTTCAACATCGCCCTTCAAATCCAGCCGCAGCTCCTCGCGGTTCTCAGCTTGGTTACTTGGGTTCAATGCTACTACTACGAGCATAAATGGTCTATTTGGAAAAGCTTAGCTGTGGTTCTGCCGATTGCATCAGTCATGGGGGCTGTTGAAGTAGGACTCATCTATGGGCTAAGCGCAGGCATTAATCAGGGGACCAACTGGCCTGTTACGCTCATGGCTGTGCTTGCCGCGATGTTCCTCGCCTTGGGTGTGCTTAGGCACTATTACGATATCTATGTGCACCGCACTGTTCGTGGTATCTCTTTCTTGTTTGTTGGTATCGATGCGCTTGGCGATCTAACAAGCATCGTATCTGTGATATTTGAATCAGAGTTGGACGTACTTGGCCTGGTTATCTATGGCGTGGAACTCGTGCTATGGATTGGAGTGTTCGCAGCTGGTGGATACTACAATTTTTTGCCTTGGGCACAGAAGCAACTCAGGAGCAAGCGATCGTCAACAGGATCACACAGCGGAAGGACTATACAGGCTGGCTTCCAGACGGAACAAATTGCGACCCATGATTTACCTTCCTCAACGTCAGTCTTCAGAACACCTTCATCTGATATTGAGCTGCGCTCCAGGACTCATGCCGCCACCGCTGATGCGTGATGCTGGTTAGTGGTGAAGTGCCACACTGGAACCCTAGAGGAGTCTGGGCAAAAGCTGCTGCCTTGTAAGAGTGTGAGAGACCAGCGCTACGCGAGCATAAGGTTATTGTGAAACGTTTCCGTGAATCGAATATGCTGCTGCTTGGGTTGGTCAAAGCAACATGGATCAGGGTTCGACTCAATTCTGCTACAACCATTTAGCGTTGATTCTTTTCCGGAGCAAATCTTATGGCTGTCGAAGCGTGAACTAAAAGCCTGGTCTCACATTCAGCGCAGAGGAACAGCTTGAGTCCCGATGTCTCGACGGCTCGTACAGCAGTATAAGGCTGGATTGAATAGAGGTCGGCTACGGCGAATAGAGTCTGATGAGCCCCCTTCAGCTGCACTTGCAAACTGGTCTTCCGGTCTCTTCCGTGGCTGTCCATAGGATCCACGCTAGAGCCGCTGCTTGAACAGCCGATATGCGCAGGTTGTTAACCATACTTCAGACTGAGCGGTGCCGCAGCAAGATGAAGTTCAAGGCAGTATTCTCCATGAAACTTGACCTATTATGACCCTCGGCAACAGACAATCGTAGCATGACCGGGATTCGCATGATATGCCGTCAGGCTGCGCCAGTTCAGCAGCTTCATGGCTCAATCTGGTCGGACGATGGCTCTGGAAGACTTTGCCGTTCACATGCCACTTGCTCTCAAGAATATCACACTACATGGCATAATTCCTCTGTGGCCTTGGCCGTCAATCCGGTCGCGGAAAGTTAGGCGTAAAGTGAAGTTCTATACGAGCAACCTCTTCCACAACTCAACATTGCCTCACGGGACTGTGGAATTGAGCAGCACGCCCTCGATGCGCTAGCAGATCTGGTTGGATGCATAGCGCTAAGTTGAGATCGAAGCTGCAGCCTTTGGACGAACGCCCGCTCAAGCGGCGTGCCTTCATGAAGCATTTCAGAGCTGAGGGCGTGCAAGTGAAAGGCGTTCCTTCCTGAACTGTCACTAACAGCTCATTCACTGTCGCACGCATTGCACATCACATGCAGGGTCCAAGTCACTAGTGCACGCACATTAGGCATATGTGAACCTCACCTTGACTTACGCCTGCCAATTCGACCTTCTTACCATATGACAACAACCTTGCGGTCACCAACAACACACTCGAGATCTACCGAAACCATGAGCGACACCTGTAAGAGCGCTTTGACATCTTTGCGCGGCTCAGGCTAACCTTCACTTCGTAGCCTCAATCAAAGAAATGACCTTCAGAGAGTCAATCACGCGCCCCACAAGCATCAGTGGCGATACCGAGTCGATCATGTCTGCGGCGCTCCTGCCTGGCGCACCACCACCAACGCGCACCCACACCGTTGCTGGCGCGGGTGAGGTGCCCGATTACGATTATGTGCAGTCCAAGCTGGCGAATGCCAACTTGAGCACGCCACCAACCTCCGTTAAGGCCGGAGACCATGGTAGGGACCACCTTTTCTCCTCTTTTGGCTGAATTGAAGACATTTTGGCGCAGAATTACTTGCGCAACGCTAACAGGAGCAGGCGCAAAGCTCGAGACAGTGACTTCGGTGGGAAGTGCATCATTCATGGAGGCAAACAACTGGGCCGAGAACGCGGAGGAGGACTTCATGCTTGCTCTGAAACGCATTGCGACTCTCGCCAACGATGAGCACCAAGTTGATCCCAACAAGAGCGTCGAGTACTATTACTCGCTTCGCGTCGCCAAGCTGCTCGAAGACGGACCAATCAAGTTCGACATGGAGTGTCTGAAGTAAGAGTGAGGAATTTGGAGTGAGGATTACTGATTATCTTGGCATTGTCACATGCATTGAATGATTTTTTGATGATACCCATGCGCGAGAGACATGCGCTATTGAGATCGAGACTTAAGCAATGAATGGAATGGCTTGTGACAGCCTAACACTTCTCCCTCGTACCCCTTTCTGGGCTTTTCAAAGGATTGTGCGACGCTTCATGGCAGGACGACATCACGGGAACGAATATTGGGGCGACTGTATGGGCGGCTGGCCGCGCGACTCCATAACGCCTCGTTTACCTCGAGATCGCACAGCTAGATGAGAGCATCGTATCGAACCGTGCAGCCTCCCTTCCAGCACCATTATCTGAGGGTCTCAATGACCTATGCGAGGCTTCATGGCAAGACGAGGTCGTGAAGCTGAACGTTGAACCGGATGAGCGGGCGAAAGGTCAATCAACTGACCAACTGGCTGCGTCACGCTGCTTCTGCCATCTGAGTCGGGCCACATGAAATCGCACAGCCGGATGCATGGAAGCACAGGCCACGATGCGTTTCTTTTCCGTGATCGAGGACTTTATATGTTGCGGTTCTGCTGTGTCTTGACAATCTCGTGCTCCAGGAGACGGTGGGCTCGGGTTCGAAGCTGAAATTTACAAGTGCAGATCGTATGGCTGCGAGACCAAGAGCTTCACGCAACAGCCACGCCTATCAGCAGCAAACCCAGTCTCGGGCTGTAAAGACAATGTGGAATCTAATAATCAAAAACGATTCAACAATGGCTCAGTCCACCGAACTATCCATAATGTATAGCAACGTTCCATCAGACTTATCCGAGCAGCCAGTCGTTAGCTGGAACATGCAATCCCGGTATGCTCTCATGAACAGGACTTCGTGACCCCATCAATCCCTCCATTGGCTCTCCCGAACAACAGCAGCAGCGTTCACACGTTTCATGAAACGTCGTTGCCTTCCTCCTCTTGTACCCATGATCAACTAAGTCTCGAAACGATCCCGCACAACACAGAACGCCGTCCAATCCAAAGAAAGTTCCTACTCCGCTTCATCCGGACATCACATCGTTATCGAAAAAGGGATCGTGCAGTTTCATCTTCAACCAGTGTGGCAACAATGACAATGTCGAAAGTTGTCTTGTTCGCTGAATAGAGCCGTCCAGGGTAGCGCACAGTCCCACTAACATCTGGTTGATTTCTTGCATTTGAATATGTCCGGAAATCCCACGGTAGGTGTGACAGAATCCCTCGTAACTGTTCGTTGCCTTTTGAAATCATTAGTTTGACAGGTCGAATACTAGTTTTGAATACAACTCACGTTAATCATAATCTATGTAGTTGCATTGTTTACAGAGGTGTGCGCCCCCGTTGAGGCATGAGTCACTCGCATCGGCGCTGCATATCGTGCTGCCCAGTAGCAGAAGTAGGAGAGTTGGATAATGGGACCATGGTGGGAAGCAGCGTGATTTCGGTCGGGTTTTGGTCTTCGTCGAGTGGGCAACAAGTGATGTGACGCTAGGCAATAGAAGGATGGCATGTGTCTTATAATGATCATAATGATCATTGTGATCAGTGACTTGCCCACCAGCATCCGACCGGAGAATCTTCCCATATCGAGCCCAACCAGGTCTCGGTGGCGCGACATTTAACATGTGATACGACAAAACATTAATGACTACTGGCGAATTGACCCGGACTGGGACTGTCCTCCTGCTTGCGTGGTCCCGACTCCAGAGCCCGGCTTGGGTGCAATATCTGCCAATACGCCTTGCGATACGTTGGAATATTGCTCTCTTTCTTTTCTTTCTCCAGATCCTGGGCTATATGCCGAGCTGAAACGGCTTTCATTTCGTCGCTACAACCCCAGCACTACGCACTTTCCCTTCCGTCAATCAATCGCGATGACAACAACAAACAAACCTCGCAGCCGGACGACGATTTATTAAAGTTTGGCATTCAGCCGGACGAGGACATTATCCATGCTGTCGCTTACAATGCTAACATAGAGAAAGACGGAAAAATGGGGATTGCAATCCTAGAGCACGGCTGTCCTGTCGAACAGTCCCTCGGGAACAGACCTCGCCCTTGCCATGTCCTCCCACCCATCCGAGGGACAAACAGAGACGAAGTCCCTGTATCAGCATGGCGGAAGATGGTTCCCAACTTCCCCAGGAGCTCCTTCGCCGTGGCGCGGATTCGCCGGCAATATTGACAGGAGCCCAAAACCACCAAACTGTCTGCAGCCGTCCACGGACCTAATCAGGAAATTGTTTCGGAGAAAGATGCTGACATGAAGTTCCAGGCCATCGTCTGCCATGCATCAAAAGCGTTTCCGCAACACCCTTCCAGCAAAGTCGCTCCGGGGCTTGACGGGGAAGCCAAAGGCAGTGAGGTGTGGGCTACACAGTTCCCTTGTAATGTGTGAAGCCGCTCCACGACATAAGCCAAAGGGCCATGGAACGCAGTGATATTCACGCCCCCCCCCCCAGCATTTCCTCAGCAGCTATTTTTAACCTTCCCCATCGAGCCCCGCATGCATAGCCGCGTGAAGAACCCCAAATAAACCCCCCTCGTTATTCTGTCAGCGGTAGGTAGTCCAGACAAGCTTCTCCTTTCGGAGAAAACTGCTCAAACGAGTAGTCTAGCGACGACTGCCTCATCCTCCAGTGTCCGTACATACTTCAGAATGAAGTGAGAAATGCTCTCTCTCTCCATTGGCTCCTGTGCCCAGAATGAAGGCCGCGGTGAACAGCATCCTAAGAGCTGTCTTATGAGAGAGATGGGACGGGACGGCGTTGCTTGAAGTAATAAACTCGAATATAGCTCCTACTCCCACAGTACGAATGAATATACGTAGATACCAGACAAAGCGAGCACTGCATCCCCAGCGAAACCACGAGAGAAGAACAGATCCCTACCTAAGTACTATAGTATAAAAGTAGAACTCGTCGCGGTTTATAACAAAAAAAACCCCCCCAAGCATAAACTGCTATAGACGGAGGACGCTAGCGGAAACTGGCTTTCTCGCTTATCGGAAATGTACCTTACTGTAAGGTAAGGTAAGGTAGACATATATCCGCATGCGCATCCCCTATAAGTAAGATCGTAGATACCTTAGAAAGAGGAAGAACGGTAGTATGTAGGTAAGGGCAGAAGATAGGAAATACATGTACTGCTACGGTAAGGGAGCAAGATCTGACTTCATTACCTTTCCCATTCTCACGGGGGAGGAGCACATGAGATATCATACGGTGGTGTGTGTAGAATAATAACAACATTCATCAATCGTTCATTCTATACATGGAGAACCTAACGATCATAAGAACAAAAAAAAACAAGGGACAAGAGAACAGACGGCCTGGGTATCACACTGCAATCGCAATCAACACAATCTCTTTTGCCCCCATCCTTTCCCCCCTTCATCTCATCAATTCAATCCAAATTTGGGTATATATCCAAGTTCCTACTCATCCGACGGAAAAAAAAATGATTGCATGTGGTCCCCTCCCCGATCACATGTTCTCGACGACTCGTGCGTTCTGGGCAGCGCCGAAGCCCGGGATATTGCTGCCCATCTGGAAATCGTCGTGGACCGTACCGTAGTCCTGACCGTACTTGCTGGGTCCCTCGCCGACGGAGTCCGCCGCGGCCAGCTGAGCCTGCATGCTCTGGTTGGGGGCAGGGAGGAAGATGACCTTGCTGTTGGCGCTCTTGGCCATGGCTTGCATGGCCTCGAGGTATCGGATTTGCATGGCGGGAGCGCTGGAGAGGATGTCGGCAGCTTGTCGCATCAGCTTGGCGCTCTCGACTTCGGCACGCGCGCTGATGACCTTGGCTTCACCAGTCCGCTTGCTCTGTGCGGCCATGGACAAGCTGTCCTGCAGCTCTTGACTGAATATGATGTCCTTGATGAGCATGCTCTCGACCTCCGCGCCCCAGCCGGTGGCGGTCTCATCGATGATTTCTCGGATCGACTGGGCAATCTCCTCGCGACGCTCGATCACGTCTTGGAGCACACGAGCGCCAAGAACGTGTCGTAGGGTGGTCTGTGTACGCTCGACGAGCGCGGTGCGAAGGTTGGAGATGCCGAATGCAGCCTTGTGCGGGCTGGTGATGCGGTAGTATATGACGGAGGTCAAGGTTAAGTTGACGTTGTCCTTGGTCATGCACACCTGCTTGGGCACTTCCACAATCTGGATCTTGACATCGACCTGGATGAGGTTCTCGGACAGAGGGTTGATCTTGACGAGACCTGGGTCCACAGCTCTTGCGAATCGTCCAAATTTGGTGACGAGACCCACGTTTCCTTGTGCGACGGGCTTGTATGGGTTCGGGCAGACGATGCAGCATGGGATGGCGCCGAGGGTACCGACGCAGCTTCCCAAGGCGTTGACCATGGAGCCGTACCATCCGTGCTGGGACGCATCTTCGGTGTCTGGCTTGATGACCTGAACCATGCGAATGTTAAGCAGATGCTTCTACAAAGGTCGTCGCGCGGCGAGCAAGGATCATCCAAGTCGTCGTCGAGGTTATCGCAACGCTCCGCATTCGCGGTGAGACACTCCAACACTCGATCTGTGATTGCAATGCCGCGTCGCTCACTTCATACGGCGGCACACGAGAGTTGGGCTGGGTCGAACATACCTGAGCATACGATGGCTGCAAGTCCTCGCGTCGAGGCGGTTGCACCTTGACCAGAGGCTCGCCGGCGATGCGCGAGTTGCTGCCACTATCGAGCGGCGCCTTGCCGTTGATGTCTGCGGTATTGCCGTTCATGCTGTCTGCGCGGTGGATGCGATTTGAAAAAATGGTGGCGATTGGCGATGTGTTGATGTCGAGCAATGCGGGGTTGTTTGGATGGTGGAAGTGATGTTGTACACCTGTCGAAAGGCGAATCGCAATCGTCAATGGATGTATCACTCAATCCCCGGCCGATGAGAGGCGAACGCGATGAATATATAGCACGTCACGGAAGGCACGAGCGCGAGTGGGAATGCAGCACCGTGAATGCAGCAGCAGCTCATGACCCTTTGGACTCGACTGCATCGCCGCTTCCTGGCTCGTGTGTGGAAGGACGCTTTGCCTGTTGCAGCTCACAGCTCATGGGCTAAGCTTTGCGCATGGGCAGTCGATGCGGAGCTAAAATGCGACAGTGGAATGGAAGGATTCCTATGGTGCCGATCATGGGCGAATGTATCACGGTGCACTTGGCACATCTACAGTACAGTGCGCGAGGAATGACAGAACAAATCTTCGCTTCTATCGCGATGTCCCCGGGACAACACGGAGCACAACCGGTACATACTGTAGTCAGCACAATACCGATGCGGAGATGAGATGGAATGCGGATCGTGGCGCGGGCGGTCAACTCGCAAGCGAAACTCGATGACCAACGGGTAGAATATTTGGGGAAGTCTGCGCCTACTATTACAGTACCTTCTCCCGAGCTTCGAGAAGCCGCTTCACACGGCACGGACGGCTGGCAATCTTCACAGTGGTCCTGCGATGCATCAGACGGGAGCTCGGCACAGATCCCAAGTACATACCGTATGTACAGTACGGTACACCTGTCCGATGTATCGCTCGGCTCTTGGACGCCGAGACCATCGCCCCCGCAGAAAGTGGTCCGATGATGTAGGGAGAGGCCGAACCTCAGCCTTTGTGCTCCTCGCTCGTGTGCACTGCCTCGACGGACCCAATCCTGTGCGGCGTCACATGAGCCATGTGCTTCGCGTTCGCAGTCCAGCCAGATTTCAATGTTCGTGGGTGACATAAGGAGGCTATTTACAGCTGTTCAGTACGTACTGAGGCATTAAGTGCCTCCGCAATCTGCTGCGCTGGACTGTCGGAGGTTCAGGGCTCAGATGCCACTCGCAACTTTTCCCCTTCGGAATCTAGCTTATCACCAAGGGCGGGTAGATCCCATGGCATGGCGTGTAGCCGTAGACCTAGCGACGGATGGAACACTCCGCGCGCTTTCCTTCTCGTCTGCGCGAATATCCCCACCACACGATGCTCGCGTTTGTTCACGTGTTGACGGCAAGCGACGAACCTCTCAGTCTCGAAAGAGCCGCGGCCAACTCGAAGCGCCGAACAGCGACGAGGTCTCCGCCGACGAGCGAGGTGGGCAAAGTCGTACTCGTCCCAATATATCTTGTGAGGCGCTCGCAAATGTCAGCTAGGCGGAGTGCATCCTCCTTGGTCACTGACGCGATGTGCTGAAGAAGGACTGCGATAATTCGTGACTGTCCTATCTCAACAATCTGATCCAGTCCTCCCAGATCGACACCGGCCTCACCACGCGATGGATCATCAACAGCATCTTTTTGTTGCGGATTCATGCTGATGAACTTCTTCCGACTCGCAAACGGTGACTTCACGCCTTCCAAGTCTACCTTGAACGCCCGCTGAGGAACACTTCCGTAGCCTTCGTCTTGGGTGACCATGGACGGGTGCTGCCCGAGAAGCTCCTGAACTTGCTGGGTGATGAGACGCGGGGTGTAGGAATCCATGGCAATCACATTGTCCGCAATGCTTAGCCAGTCGCCGAGACCTCCAATGACAATGACTGTTGACACACCACGCTGCTGCCACAGTGCCCGAGCCTTACTGATCAGAGGAGTGATGGGCTCATTGCGGATCAGCGCCTGCATCTTCCAGTCGCGAACGAGCAAGTTCGTAGCAGAAGAGTCCTCATCAATCAATATTGTCTTGCAGCCCGCTTCCAGCGCCTCTTGGATGTTAGCTGCCATCGATGTCGAGCCAGAAGCGTCTTCTGTAGAGAAGGCATGAGTAGGCCTCCTCCCTGGGAGCTGGGAGATGAATGGGCTAATGTCGGTTTGGCGGACAGATCTGCCGTCCTCCGCCCGAATCTTCACAGCCGTCTCATCTGTCACGACCGCTTCTCGTCCATCGCCGGGAATGTGGTTATATATGCCCAACTCCAATGCCTCGAGCAGAGTCGACTTGCCGTGAAAGCCTCCTCCTGTCAGGAGAGTCACGCCCGTGGGGATCCCCATTCCTGTATACGCGTTAAGGTGGGCAGAAGTCAAGGTGACTTCAAGCTCTGGGGGAGACTGGAACTCGATCACATCTGAGCTCGTCATGGGCGCCTGCGATGCACCAGACGCCCGTGGAAGAACGGATCCATTTGCGACGAACGCGACCAATCCTCGCTGTACGAGTTGCTGACGGAGCGAGTCTTGCTGCTCGGCAGACGAGATATGGTGTTCAAGCCTTTTCGCATCAAGACTGGAGAAATACAGTGACTGCTTGACAACGTCAACGAGGTTAACTCCAAGAATCTGCCAGGCTTGTTGACCGAGGACAGTCCTGCCAGCAGCAGGGAGTGCAACCGTGAAGCGCAGCTCTAGAGTATCGTCACCCGAGATCATGGCAGACGTCCTGGGCAGAATCTCCTGCCCAGGCAGGTTGATGGAGAACGCGCCACCTTTCGGTCCACTCCAGCCGCCATTTGCGTTACCGACATTACGGTCGAGGTGCTTCGATTGAATGATCGATCCCGCGATACGGGAGACATAGTCGCAAAGAGCCACTCGGCGAGTATCTTGTTTCAAACAGTCGTGTGGAAAGCCCGTGTCCGACCAAGCTACAATGGCACGGACGCGAGACGGGGCTGCATATGCGTCGCCTTGGACGTGATCAATGCTCAAGGTGAAGCGAGGTTTGGCATGTTGATACCTGCCGAGTAGCCTCTTGTACGCCCCTGTTTGAGCGTCAGACGATCATCAAGGGACTCCATCTGTGAGGACAGTCGATCGGGGTGAGAGACGATGAAGCGAGAAAGTTTGTGGAACGAGACGTGCTCTGATTCGGAGGCCGATCCTGGAGCGCTCAGATTGAGCATTGTTGCACAGCTCTGGGCACGCGAACGGGGAAAGAAAGTCTCGGTCGCTTACCGTACTGTTGAGAGTCGATGGATACGAGGTCGGCCTCCAGCTGTTGCCAGCTTTTCGCTTGTTGGCCGCTGCTTGCACTGGCCTGGTCTTGCGGTGGCTGGTGATAGGCTGTTTGATTAAGTACGTGGCTATCGCCGGTAGCACCACGACCGCGGCCTCGAGATCGACCTCCGCCGTAGAGGTTTTGGTAGTAGGCACCACGGCCACGGCCACGGCCACGGCCTGCTGCTCCTCGTGCTGCTGGGGCTCCGGTGTCGTCGTCAGCATGGGACGGCGAGGATGGGGCAGCACGCACGGCTAGTCTTACCACTCATGCTCGTGGATGATATCGGGATGCACCAGAGCTTCTGAAACTTGTACTGTCGAAGCGATTTAGCGTTGGCGCTAGCCCCGACACACCCTGCCACCTCGCCAGCAAACCTCAAATCATCCACGCGGAGCCACGCCAGAAAGGTCGCGTGGTGGTCTGCAATAAAGAAGTGTAATCGGAAAAGGCTATCGTTACCATGATCCAATCACAACCGGTGCAGTACGCTCGCGGCGGTGCTGCCTTCACCCGCCCTCCCCATCCCTTCTCGAACCCTTCCACGCAGCCGGCCAGCGACCAAGCATTCTCTTCCGGCCACACGGCCGCGGGACAGTACCATGGCGTCAACGTTGGTACGAGCATGCAGCAGATGCAGCGTAAGTCCATCTTCCTAGCCCTCTGGCTTACCTCACCGCTCCGCCCGCGCAGCGTCCTGTACGATCGTGCCTGTCACTGGCTGCCACCGGCTGGCTGACGGGCTGGCTGGCGGGCTGGCCTCGCCATGACCCCGAGCGAGTGTGCGCTTTCCAGGTCTTGGCAACGATGGACACACTCGACGCCGCAGCGCAGTAGTTGAGGCTGACAGTGCTGACAAGCGAGTGCAGCACCGCAACCGCCGTATCAGTCCGTACCTGCACAAGCGCAACCGCCCGTGGGACAGAGCGCGTCGCCGCAGCACCACCTCTCACCACATACTGCAGGGAGCCCAGCTCCTCACCAGCACCACAACCGAACACCGCCCATCAAGTACCCAATGGCCGCCCCTCCGCTCCCTCAGACACCCGCCAGCCAACCGCAGACCAACAATGGCAGCGCCGCCCTTTCACCCAGGTCGCCGCAGTCACCGGGCTCGCAGGGCAGAGAACAGCAGCGGATTGACCTCTTGTTTGAGATCAACGTAGAGCTGCTGCAGGAAGTCAACAGGCTCCAAAATGAGGGCAAGGGCGGCGCCATCAGCCCACAGCAGGCTCAGCAACTCCTCAACCAGGGCAAGGATGCGAAGTCCGCGTCGGACGAATATATACAGTGCCTCAGACGAGTGCAAGCCAACCTCGCGTACCTCATGCCCAAAGCCCAGCCAGAGCAAGCGAACCAGTCGAAGGCCCCACCAGGACCTGCGCACATGACACCGCCACCACACATGTCTCAGCTGCAGGAAAAATACGAGCGACTGCGAGATTTGTTTCCCGGTTGGCAGGGTCTTGATCATAGGATGGCTGCATCTTCCTCCTCCCCCAAGCCGCAGCAAACATTCGGAAATGGGATGGCGGGAGCACCCAATTAGACGAGGGCAGCCGCGCATGAGTGGATATTCAGATCTGAACACCGTGCTCAGAGCCTCTCAGTAGACAAAGAGCTCTACAATCATTCCCCGAACAACGTTTCGCCCATGGGAGGGCCAAATCAGAGCTGTGATGGAAGTCAAACAGAGATATACGCACTGCACACAGCTTCGGAACAGACTCAAGTCATCCGCAGGAGCAGGTTCCAGACCACCTGCAACATGTGTTCCTCCACATCACTCCAGAACCGCAGCGCTCGTCCGCATGAACGGAGGTAAACGTCCGCCAGAGCATATACTGAGAGGACATGGCTTGTGCCGCGATCACATCGTTCGGTGCTTTCGAAAACCCACTTCACAGTAGAGACGCACAGGGCAGGAGGTGAGAGGCACGAACAGTTGAACAGTCAAGCCTCCGTAACCGAAAGAATGAGATGGTTGGGGAAAGCATACGGAACGCATACGGCATGGGTGTATGGCAATAGGGTTGCGAAATATTGCTAGGTGGCATAAATTTGGAAAACGTTCAGTCAGGAACATGACATAGGTGGATTTCTCCGCTCCTGGGCCGCATGTATTATACTCGAGACTGCATCTCACTCAGGGAAAGAAAAAAAAGCATTCACGGACAGAATAGAAATAAGTAAAACGTAATACGGAAACTCAATTCCAATGCTGTCGACTGTACAGACCATTGGAATCATCACGATATTTACACTCCCCATTTCATACAACAATTTCCCTACCCCTGCGCCCTCGTCGTCCTCTCATAAAATTCCAACGTACACGCCGCCAGGAAACATACGATCTCCTTCCTCCCCTCGACCCAGAACTCGACCAGACCCGCGATCTCATTCGCGAACGCGCTCCGCTCGCCCCCACTCACCTTCATCGTGCCCGCCTCGCCGTCGAAGACGATACTGTTCTCCACCTTTCCGCCCTCGGGATCGTGACTCTCGGGGTACAGGATACTGGTGAGCTTGACCTTGCCGTTGGGGAGGAAATCGACCTTCCAGCCCAGGAGGCTGCTGATGGTTTCGCTGAACTCGAGGCCCTTGGAGCGGTAGAGCTGGGTGAGCCGGAGTTTTTTCTTCTCCGAGAGCTGGAGGTCGGCTTGGAGGGAGGAGATTTGGAGTTGAGCGGATTCGAGGGTCGCGAGAGGCACGGATTGGGGAGGGGTTTGGGAGGTGTGGAGTTGGGCGAGGAGGGCGGCGTTTTCCTCGCGCAGCGTGTGGAGGGTGGAGAGTTTGATGGCTTCGGTTTTGGCGGTGGGGTTGTCGCGGTATTCGAGCACGCGGGTGCGAGTGGTGTCTTTGAGGGATTTGATTTGGGAGAGGCTGGCTTTGAGCTCGGCTTCGAGGAGTTGGTTGCGTTTTTGGAGCTTTTCGAGGTCCGTTTGGAGGGAGCGCGTTTTGCGTTTGAGCTCGCCCAGGCGTTCGTTCTCGGCTTCGTCTTCTTCTCTGACTCGTTTCCGGGGGGTTTGGAGAGCTGGGGTGGGTTGTGCTTCGAGTTTGGCGAGGTCGGCTTGTAATGTCTGGACTTCGGTCCGGTATTGATCTGCGATTTGTTCCAGATCCTGAACGCGCTTTTGGTGCGCCTCGTCGACTTTCTCGGGCGAGAACTCTGCCTCTTCAGCTTCAAGCGTCTTCATCTGGGCTCGAAGGTATTCCACCTCCTTCGTGAGCAGATTCTTCTGGCGCTCCAGACGAGCTTTCGCCTTTGCATCGCCTCCAGAAACAGCCGTACTGCTGGTCTTTGCGTTCTGTCGAAGCTCTTCCAATTCAGCCTGCAAACGTGCCTTCTCTTCTTGCACTTCTTGCAGGTTCTGCTCCATGACGTTCAGCTGCGGTTGTATGGATCCAAGCTTGTCCATCAAGGCCACGCGCTCTATTCGTTCTTGCAAAAGTGCCTTCGCCATCTGCTCGGGAGTCTCGTAGCGCATGTCCTCCTCATCGGCAGCATTGGCCTCGAGATAGGATGTCCAGCTGTGCTTCTCATCCTCTAATATCCGCTTTTGGAGTTGCGCCTCCGCAAGCTCTTTGCGCAAATCGTCCAACATATGCACCTTAGCCTCTAATGCACGCTTTTCTTCCTCCACGATTTCAATGCTCTTCTGCGCGTTGCGAGTCTTCTTAAGCTCCGCAAGCTGTTCGCGGTTCGTCGTTTCCAGTTTCCTGATATACGACACCTGCTCCGACAGCTCTTTCTTGATCACGGCAAGTGTGTCTGAATCTCCAGTCTGCGCTTTCAAGCGGAGAACTTCATTTTCCTTCTCGCCGAATTCTGTTTCCATCCGCGCGAGCTTTTGCTGAGCAGCTTGTAGGGCAGCCACTCTACCACTGAGGTCCTGCTGGCACTCCTCAAACGATGTCTGTAGTGCAGCATATTTCTGCTCCAGCTCACTGAATGCATGTTGGTTCTGTCGTCCTGCAGATTCGAGGTCCGCTTTTGCTTCTTCGAGATCGTCTCGCAATGACCGATTGTCGTCCTGCAGCGATCTGACTTTCTTTTCGAGTTGGAGTTTCTCGTTCGCCGCGCGATCCTGCGTTTCCTGGTAATCTCGCGATAATGCTTCGGCTTTCTTGGTAGCAGTGCTGCTCGCGACTTCCGCTGCTTGCGCCCGCTTAAAATCTGCTTCTGCTCGGTTCTGTACTTCGCGTATCTCCTGCTGATGACGCAGCTCGTTCAATTCCCGCTCTTGCTTCAGCGAGTCCAGCTCGTATTGCACCGTCCGTAGCTGCGCGCGAAGGTCTTCATTGTTGATGTCTGCTTTGGACACTATGGACTGTTTCATCGTTTCTCGCAGCGGTACTCGTCGTGGCGGTGATACCTCTCCTCCAGCCAGGAAGTCGAAAGTCGGCTGATTGCGCGCCATTGCGCTCAACGTTGCGCTGTGTCCGTTGCTATGAAGTTGTTGTAGAATTGATCGACGTAAACAAAGGAAGCCGCAGATGCGGTTCACGCCGCATTTGACCCGGAGAAAGTTCCGTCGGCCAGCATGCCCTCATCATCCCACTTCCTCTTCTACGTCGACTGAACAGCATCTAGCAGTCATCACAAGCATGCTCAACCAAGCTACTATATCCGCACGAGAGGTAGCGCAAATATAACCCGACTCCTTTCACACCCAAGCACTCCAGACTCACACTGGCGCGCAGAGCCACTGCATCTCGAACCGTTAGAGTCATGAATTGACTGACCATTGCCTAGCGTGAAGTGATTCCAATGCTGCCTGAGGTGATCATAGCAACAACGAAGACCAAGGAAACGCGATTTTCCACGTCCCTCAAGCGCATCTGCACCGAGCCCTTTCCGATCGCCTGATTCCCATCAGCGTGAAACTCATACATGGAATGCCCGTGTCCTCCTCGAGGCCTCCACAAGCCCCGGGACGCCTCGCCGCCGAGCGAAGGTTAAGAACAATATGCCAGTGTAGCTTGTCCGTACTTGAATGGATCGACTTCTGCTCATGATGATAGTTCTCATGTCCTGACCTTTAGTGCTCATCTAACATATGGGGGTTCATTAACTGCTAGCTAGGGAAGGGTCTTCCGAGATCGATGTACCCAGCAGCAATGGAACTTCTTCCAGGCTGCCATACTACAGAGAAGACAGTGAAGATAGGGACAGCCACGTTGGAGGTCTGCTCCATGCCTACGACAGCGTCAGTGATGGAGGGTAGAACTGTATGATCATGATTCAAGATCTTGTATGACAGTGCGCTGCAGCCTTCTCAACATCCTCATGCATTTATTTTACCGTTGGTTAGATACAAGCTTCTATCTTTGAAATCATCATATGGCCCAACAGGCATCATTCATGATCCTGTCTAATCGCGACTGGCACCGTGGAAACCAACCGAATGCATCATCAACTTGGCCCGCTCGGGCTAGATATGCTATCTCATGCAGCGGCCCACAGCCGTATAGTGATGCACCCAACTCTTTTCAAGCGCTCGCTTAAGCATTGTAGGTAGAAGCTGAAACGTTGCCACCACGGCCGGTCCAGTTGACGTGGATGTCCTTGCCCTCGGGGTACTTCTCGTTGGCAAACTCGGGCTTGATGCGGAACGTGTGAGCGCCGAAGTAGTCACGCTGGGCCTGGAGGAGGTTGGCGGGGAGGTCCTTCGTTCGGAAACCGTCGAAGAAGGAGAGAGCAGTGGAGAAAGCTGGAGTTGGGATACCCCAAAGAGCACCCTTGGAGACAATATCTCTCCAGCCTTCCTGAGCGTTGTGAATGGCCTTGTTGAAGAAGTCGTCGAAGAGCAAGTTCTCGAGGTCTGGGTTGCTGCGGTATGCCTTGGTGATGTCCTTCAAGAAGACGGAGCGGATAATGCAGCCACCACGCCACATGAGCGCGATCTCTGGCTTCTGAAGCTTCCAGCCGTACTCTTTCGCGGCCTGTCGATGTGTTAGTACATCTCATCATTCTCGTAGCTCCCTAGATGACTTACGCTCTGCATGAGCATAAAGCCCTGTGCGTAAGAGATGATCTTCGATGCGTAGAGGGCCTGCTCGAGGTTCTTGAGGAACTGCTTCTTGTCGCCCTCAAACTTGGGTGTGGGGCCGGAGAGCTTCTGGCTGGCTCGGGTACGCTCGCCCTTGAGCGAGGAGAGACATCGCGAGAACACAGCCTCACCAATGAGGGTCACTGGCTGGCCCATATCAAGAGCATTAATGGCGGTCCACTTGCCGGTACCTTTCTGTCCTGCAGCATCCATGATCTTCTCCACGAGCGTGGTTCCGTCATCGTCGTTGAAATAGAGGATGTCGCGGGTGATCTCGATGAGGAATGAGTCGAGCACGCCCTTGTTCCACTCGGCAAACACATCGGCCATCTCCTTGCCGCTCAGGCCAAGGCCACGCTTCATGATATCGTAGGCCTGCCATATGTCAGTCTTCGCGCTCTCCCATCTTCCGCCACGTCCGCCACGGTCGACACTCACCTCGCAAATGAGCTGCATGTCACCGTACTCAATGCCGTTGTGCACCATCTTGACGTAGTGGCCCGCACCCTCGTCGCCCACCCATTGACAGCATGGCTCGTCGTCCGACTTGGCAGAGATGGACTGGAGGACGTCCTTGATGTATGGCCATGCCTCTTCGTTACCACCAGGCATGATGGATGGACCATAGCGAGCACCCTCCTCACCACCAGAGACACCAGAACCGACGAAGCGGATGCCCTTGGAGGCGAGGTACTTGGTGCGACGGTTGGTGTCGGGGAAATGCGAATTACCACCATCAATGATGATGTCGCCCTCCTCCACACCACCTTCCGTAAGGAGAGTCTCGATGAAGTCGTCGACCGGCTTTCCGGCCATGACGAGCAACATCATGCGTCGTGGCTTCTTGAGCTTCTGGACGAATTCCCGAATGCTGTGTGCGCCCACAATGCTCTTGCCCTTGGCCTCATTTTCCAAAAAGCGGTCGACCTTGGCGACGGTACGGTTGAAGGCAACAACTGTGAATCCGTGGTCGGCAGCGTTCAGGATCAGGTTCTGACCCATGACGGCCAGACCGATGAGACCGAAGTCTCCGCTGTGAAAATTCCATCGTCAGCCGACTATCGCGTGTTCGGTGAGATGTTCTCTGTGAGAGTGATTGGGCACAGTGTTTGTCTGAGGCGGGCATGTGCTATGTCTCGGCCTGTAGACAGCTTCGCGATATTCTCCATGTGGTGTTACTTTCCCGTGCGGCCACTCTTTTTTTTTCTCCATTGATAGCTGCCTCTGACATGGTGAATAATTCTTCCGCACCAGCAAAACCTTCATGGAGGGGCACTGTGACGTGGGATGGGAGCGGGATCAAAGACGCCGACGATACATACACTGCCTCTGGTGCGGACATGATGGCGGAATCCGAATGCTTGAAGTGGTTGGAAATGCTGTTCACTCGCTTCTGCGGTGAAGAAGAGGAAGAGAGAGACGTTGGGAGTGATGGCATGGTAGTGGGGCAGGTGCGGCTTTGAAAGGGCCTGAAAGGTCCGACTTGCGATCGATTGCAAACCCTTCGTCAGCACGCTGCTCATGCACGCCCACGTTCAGATGCCGCCTGCCCAGATCAGTGCTTGGTGAATGGCGGGCCGTGGAAATGCAAGACAGACCAGGACGAAGCAATTACACCTCATGTAGCCAACATGGAAACCGACAAAAAGCCTCGTGCACCTTCTTTCTTTCCTGCCAATCACCTCCGCACTCGTCCTGCTATCGGCAGCGGATACAATCATACCTCACACACTGTCATGGCTGGCCGTCGTCGGCGGGCTGTTCGGCTTTCGCTCGGCAATAGGCAATCGAGACACACACCAAGCGTTGCGTCAATGGTGCAGGCATGTTGCATCATACTCTTGCTCGCCGTGTGACGATGTGAATTCCATGAACATGAACATGAACATGAACATGAACATGGACATGAACATGAAGCTGGGACTCCTCACCCCTCGGCGAATATCCAATATGTCTACGAGAAAGACACGGATGATATGAGAGGCACGCAGCACCATCCATCGAGAGGTAACGTGCTGGTAATGGGGAGCCGGCGACTGCTCAACAGCAATCTCAGCGTACATGTTCATCCTAGCCAATTCATGACCTCATTCCCCAGCCCGAATCTCAAGTTCGCCGACGGTACGCCGCTTTGCGTGATCTGGTGAGAAGCTGTTCTTCCGTTGCAAGACATGGAAGTGCATCATCATCCATCATCATCATCATCATCATCATCACCATCATCCGTGACAAACATGTATATGGCGGCAGTGGCGGCGACCGAGCATCTCACTTCCCCTCTGTTCATGCGACGCTGCAGCACAATGGCAAGGGTCGCCTGCTCGAGGCCGTCGTCGAGGTCGTCCCCAATAATGAGCGGCTCGAGCACACATCCGGCGGGAGAATCCACGGCATTGGTCAGGAAGTCTGATGTAGATCATTCAAGAACTTCCGTCGCTGTCAAGCGCTGGTGAAACCATTCCCAATATCGGCATATAATGCTTGCGAAACGCAAAATTCCTGCACCCGGCGAAGTGCTCCAGTCTCCAGTCTCTTCTTGCGAACGTGGAGCGCCGGATTCCAGCCGGGGGAATCGCAACAGGTGTCGCACGCAGGAGCGGAATCGTGGACCGTGGTTGCTGGCGCGGAACGATAAGGTGTATGCAGTGGCAGCAGGCTGCAGGTGCTTCATGGCGATTCCCCATTTGTTACCCCCCCCCCCTCTTGTGTCCAGCCCCATGGATCTCCATATGACATGCAGATTGATCTCAGATTCTGTGCGACCACGCAGGTCACCAGAACGGGAAGAATGCGTTTGTGCGGGAATGTTGAAGGGCGCCGTCGCAAGCGTTTCTGCAATCAATTGCGCAGAGCAACGTGTAACAGGCCGCGTCGAGACCCCCATCCATTGGCTTCACCGGCGTGCCTCCCTCCAGCCCTACTTTCCCGCAGAAGATAAAACGGGCACGTTGTGCATGTGGTGAGACAGATGATCTAGCCCGGACCACGCCTCACTACTGCTCACGGAGACCCTGCCAGCCTCGCTCCTTTCCCGTTTCAACAGAGAATCCAACTACCGCTGCCGCCCTCGGACCTGTGCCGCGCTCATCAACCGGCATGACAGGCACTACTACACACCAAGAAGCCATCGTCCGACAGAAGCCGCAGCCCTCTCATTAACGAGCTCGACCTCTACCCCTACTTCTTGCTCAAGCGCGCAAGCCACCGAGATAGGGTACGCGAAGCCCATGCCAGGACTAGCACCAAACTCAAATTGTGCAGGCACTGGAGGAACATAAGATCGAACAACGTGCTCCGTCCGCGTGGACGTGTTGTATGACCCACAAAAGATCCAGTCGTGAACACCGCATGAACGACAGCAATAGATCCAGATTGGAAAACGGCCTCTCCTCCATTGACGACAAAGGAATAACGCCACATCGATAACTGGCTTCCGTGCCGAGCGAAGAGCTCATCCGCTGTGTGCGGCCTTGCAGCGCAGCCTGATCCTTGAAAAGAACAAATTGGCTGCGCACTTCTATGGACACACACCGACCCTTCTGAGAGCATCACCACAATGGAAAAGATGAAGTCGTTCCTGACCCGCCTTTCTGCCTGCAATTGCTTCAGCGCTGGTCCCAAGCCCTTGGCTATCGACCCGAACACCAAGATCCAGTCGCCAGCACCTTCGCCACGCAGCACTCCTTCAGACGCAGAACCGGGCAAATCGAAGGAAACAGTCGTGGTGATCGCCCATGGCGCGTTTCAAACGGTGTGGCATTACCAACCCTATCTGGACGCCATTCGGGATCACACCACGATCGATCGAGCAATATGTCCACAGCAGTCCTCCTCCAACCACCACCCTCCAGCAGACTCCTTCGAACGGGACATCCACCTGCTTAGAGAGACCATCGTCGGCGAGCTCAAGCAAAACAATGACGTATTGCTCGTCTGCCACTCATACGGTGGCATCCCAGGCTGCGAAGCACTAACCGACCTCCCGGAACCCATGGAAGGGTAAGTCAACCAACCAGATTTCTCTTCCATCTACCATTCATACCCATACACCCCCGAGCCAGCAGAGCACACCTCTCCGTCTTCTCCCGTACTCTTATTCACATCCCAAACCCCACCGCCAACCTCTCTCCACTCCACCCATCCCACATACTAACCTCATTCCCCAGCTCCACCGGTACCCTCCTCGGCATCGTCTTCATCTCCGCCTTCGTCGCGGAAGCCGGCCAATCCCTCGTGACCTCCAAACTCGCCGGTCGAGCCTCATGGGTGCGCATCGACGGACCCCTTTCCCACGTCCTCAACCCCATCCCCACCCTCTACAACCACACCTCCCCGCCTCCCTTCGCCGCCGAACTCGCCTCCCGTCTCGTCCCGCAATCCAGCCAATCCTTCCTCCGCCCCACCCACCACGAGACCTGGACCCGCCACGCCTGTGTCTATCTCCAATGCACCCGCGATCAGGCCATGGTCATGGACGAGCAGGCGTTTTTCGTGCAGAGGTTACGGCGTCGCTTGCATTCTGGTAGCAGTGGCAGCTTGACGGTCCGGGAGCTGGAGAGCGATCACGCTCCCTTCGCCTGTGTGCCGAGACGTTTGGCCGAGGTGACGGAGGAAATCGTGAGGGATTTACGTGGTGGGCAGGAGGAGGAGGAGGAGGTGAAGAAAGAGAGGATTTCTTAAATCCACGCTCCGGAAAGAAAGTAGAAAAAAAGCAGGAAAACGTGAAAAAAAGAAAAGAAAAGAAAAGAAGTTAAAGAAATCGGTCACGGGTGAAGGGGGAAGAAGACGCTCATGCGGTTGGAAATTGTATGACCTGCTGTTTTCTTTTTCTTTTTCCAATCGCGTCCTTCGAGCGTGGGTGCTGCTGTAGTAGATGCTGGTGGTCATTCGGTCCGAAAATTGGGTCCTCCTTGACATGAGCGAACGGGGGAGTTTGTGCACTGTCTCTTTCGAGGTGTTCTAGGGACGCTCGGAGGTTGTATGATTATGGATGAGCATGTACGTCGATCTGCGCGAGCAAAGATCGCGAAGAAATGTCGGCTTACGCGCCGTTGAGCATCGAAATAGACGAGCTTCCAAGACTTTTTGGCGGTGTGTCTGCTCTGGCCTCAAATGTCAATGACGAGTTGATCATGACAGACGAGGTCGAGAAAATACGGGCCAATCCCGAAAGTCAAAAAAAAAGATTTCCATTCATTTCTATCGAGCGCGAACTTCATTCCCGTCACGCTGCTCGAAAGATGTTGGTTGAACACATCTCCGAACGCCGACGCTAAATGCCAGATTCCACAACCAAATGCGACCAGACGTGTCGTTATAGCAGTCTGCCTGCCCGTGGTCTATGTTGAATACAAAACTTCGTTCCATTTTTCCATGCCGCGAGCAGGGCCTTTATTGGGTATCATTGCGCTCTCCCGAAACCTTTTTTGCGAAGACTCTAATATGACATCTCCTCGTTCATCCATCATCCCTCCCCGGTATGCCGTGTAAACGCCGAATGTGATCAGACCAAAGGTGGAGCTTTGGCCTGGTTAATGCTGGCTCGTGCCGTGAGGCAGAGCTGATTAAGGGTATTGTTGTTGAAGGACTGACGGCTCAGCAATCGCTTAGTACTTGAGCGTCTTCGGCTTCTCCCAGGCGAAGTCCTGGTTGGTGAAGTGACCGTTCATGGCAGTCTTGCGGTAGACTGGCTTGGCAAGGTCGAGCTCCTTGACGATGACACCTGGTCTCATGTTGAAGTTGTTACGGATGATCTCCACAAGCTCTTCGGAGCTCTTGTCGGATGTGCCGTATGAGTCGACGAAGATGGAAAGTGGCTCGGCAACACCAATGGCGTACGAGAACTGGACGAGGGCACGACGAGCAAGCTTGGAGTGGACCAGAGACTTGGCCACCCATCGAGCGAGGTATGCGGCGGATCGGTCGACCTTGCTGTAGTCCTTTCCGGAGAAAGCGCCACCACCGTGAGCACCCCAGCCACCATAGGTGTCAACGATGATCTTGCGGCCAGTGAGACCAGCGTCACCCTGTGGACCACCGATGATGAAGAGACCGGATGGTTGGATCTGCAGAAATCAGCGACCGGAAAGCGAAATCAGATCTGGCATACTTACGTGGTAGACAGTCTTGTCGTCGATCAGGTTGGATGGAATGACCTTCTTAATGATCTTCTCGAGGATCTCCTTCCGGAGCTCTTCGGTCGTGATGTCTGCGCTGTGCTGGGCCGAGACGACTACAGTATCTACCCTCTTGGGAATAACAGCTCCGTTATCGTGCTCGTATTCGACGGTGACCTGAGTCTTGGTGTCAGGTCGCAGCCACGGGAGGGATCCGTCCTTGCCAGCAGTATCGAGAGCTGCGTTCAGCTTGTGTGCAAGGAGAATGGTCAATGGCAGCATCTCGGGCGTCTCATCAGTGGCATAGCCGAACATGATACCCTGGTCACCGGCACCGAGATTCTCGAGACGCTCCTCGTAGTGGAGACCTTGGGCAATATCCGGGCTTTGCTCCTCAATGGCAACGAGAACGTTGCAGGTCTTGTAGTCAAAGCCCTTGTCTGAGCTGTCGTATCCAATATCCTTAATAGCATCACGAATGACTTTTTGGTAGTCTATCCGAGTCTTGGTGGTGATTTCGCCGAAGACCATAATCATACCCGTCTTGGTGGCAGTCTCGCAAGCAACCTTGGAGGCGGGGTCATCAGCCAAGCAGGCATCGAGAACCGCGTCCGAGACCTGGTCGGCAATCTTGTCTGGGTGACCACGACCGACAGATTCGGAGGTGAAGAGGAAGGTGCCCTTGCTGCCGGTGAAAAAGAAGGTCAGCGAGCTCCCACATGCCACGACAGCTGGGTCAATGGCAGACTTACGGGCCCTGGTGAGGCTTGTGGTCACCGTTGGTCTGACTCATTATGGGCGAGTGAAAATGCTGTGGGTTTGGGGAGGCTCGTGGAGGATTATGCCGAGCAATTGAGTGGTATGAAGGTGGTCTTCCGTGGTTGAGAAGAGAGAAACAATTTAAGAGTGAGGGAACCGCCCGCTTTCACAGACTGCCGATGCCCCACCAACCTACGCACAGACTCCTCACCTCCTGGCAATATCTCGCAGGCGTGATTCGGGAATGCTTCGCTATAGGTGATTGTTCTCACGCTGAGGTGTAGCACCACCGCGGACGGCCACATCGATTCTGGATCCATCTCCTCCCACCGCCGACCAGTTCCTGTCCCCTCTGGCTCTGGGGGACGATGCTCGAGCTCACGCAGAAAACCGCTGAGCACCGCAAACACTCTCATCTCATCCTCCCCCTCAGCCGAAGTCGCACACACCTTGGCTCCCGAATCGCGTCATTTCGGGCTTCTCATTCCCTTCTTGCACGCACGTGTTGCCGTGCCACACGTTCATCACTTCATCAAGCGTGTGTAATCCCCGACCATAAGAAGGCACCTGCCCCTTTCCAATTCGGCTACCGAACGTGAGCTCTATCTCGTGCTGTCAATCGTGCGGGCCGAGAGAAGACGAGCTCGAGGTCAGCCTTGAGACAGACTAGAGTGCGCGAAAGGACGGCAATCCTCTAAGAAGACTAAGAAGAACGAATTCTGAGACTATGTACAGTAGTACAGTTGTGCTCCTGGGTGTCTCGGGTTGTGTCCGTCAAGACCTTCATGCCGTCGAGAAGTCCTTGGATCGCTGAAGTAGTCCCGTGAGCATGAGCAGTGGATGACACATGAGCCGCCGCTCTCGTCCAATTTCCCGCTTCAGACAAGTCCAGACATGAATATATGCCCAAGTAATCAGACCGCACATCAGATACGTATGCGTTTGCTCTGTGGAAATGCCAGTCGGCGGGCATTGACGCCAACAAGGCGCGAGTTCTGCGGCGCCCAGGGACTTGGTACTGTTTTGGGGATGTGATTCCCGAGCTCCAATCTACATGTCCCCGCCACAAAGCCGAATGCTAGACAATAATCACAAGGATTGATCTCTCCTGCCCTCGCCCTATAATACCACCTGAACAACGAAAATGTCGTCGATAGGGGCCACCGCTAGGACATCTGGCTCGCTGTTCTGTCGAGCATGCAAGCGTCCAGCAGTGACACAGCCATTCGCGCTGCAGGCTTTGCGCGCACTGTCGACAGACAGTCAGCAGAAGGTAGCCTCGCCAACAAAAGGCGTCTGAACGACGGATAGCTGATGCACTGTCCAGCTACTGTCCTCTCACCTCGAGCAAGCCGATTCCACAGTCTACGACATCATTCGAAAGGTTGGACTCACTCGTTGCAGAGAAAGTACGATTTGCGCTTGGGCTCGGCCTAACCATGAGTAGGAGAAAAGACGGCAGAAGCACTTCATCAACCTGATCCCTTCCGAAAACTTCACAAGTCAAGCAGTGCTGGACGCGCTTGGCAGTGTTATGCAAAGTAAGATGAGGAATCAGCGCCTGGGTAGGGCACGGACTGACGAAGGGACAACAGACAAGTACTCTGAGGGATATCCTGGAGCACGATACTATGGCGGCAACGAGTTCATCGACGAGGCAGAGACGCTATGTCAAGAGCGAGCATTGCAGACCTTCAGGCTGAAGAACGATTCATGGGGAGTCAACGTACAGCGTATGCACGTGGAGGACGTACACAATCTTGCCTTTACTGACACCTTCCCCAGCTCTCTCTGGCTCACCCGCCAACCTCTACGCATACTCCGCCGTCCTCAACACGCACGATCGCATCATGGGACTGGACCTTCCTCATGGTGGACATCTGTCCCACGGCTACCAGATCCCGAACAAGAAGATATCCATGATCTCTAAATACTTCGAGACTCTGCCATACCGTCTAGACGAAAACTCCGGCCTGATTGACTACGACAGATTAGAAGAGATGGCATTGCTGTACAGACCCAAGATCATCATTGCAGGCACAAGCGCATACAGCCGTCTGATCGATTACGAACGATTCCGTAAGATCGCGGACAAGGTGGGTAACTGCTACTTGCTCGCAGATATGGCGCATATCTCGGGCCTGGTGGCTGCGGGCGTCGTCCCATCACCATTCGATTATGCAGACATTGTTACAACCACGACGCACAAGAGCTTGAGAGGGCCGCGAGGAGCTATGATCTTTTTCCGCAAGGGTGTTCGAAGTATAGACAAGAAGGGCAAGGAGGAGTTGTATGATTTGGAGGGCCCTATCAATGCATCCGTCTTCCCAGGGCACCAAGGCGGCCCGCATAACCACACCATCACTGCGCTCGCCGTCGCACTCCACCAGGCGCAGCGGCCGGAGTTCAAGGAGTACCAGCAGCAGGTCCTTGAGAATGCAAAGGCACTGGCTTCACGACTTGGCGATACGAAAGAGGCCGGTGGGCATGGGTACAACATCGTGAGCGGAGGCACAGACAACCATCTCGTATTGGTCGACCTCAAGGACAAGGGCATCGACGGCGCACGGGTGGAACGCATTTTGGAACTGGTCGGTGTTGCCGCAAACAAGAACACAGTGCCGGGCGACAAGTCAGCACTGAGGCCTGGCGGCTTGCGAATGGGTACGCCCGCAATGACGACCCGGAATTTCCAGCGCGATGACTTCAAGCGAGTGGCGGATATTGTGCATAGAGCGGTCAATATCACGAAAACACTCGACGGCAAGGCCAAAGAAGCGGCTGAAAAGAGTGGGCGCAAGAACCCCGGCAGCGTCAATGCTTTCCGAGACTATGTGAAGGAGGGTGATGAGGTCGTAGAAATCATGGAATTGCGGCAAGAGGTGGAGGCATGGGTAGGCACATTCGCTCTACCATGGTCAGATACCGAAAAGTCGTCATAGTGGACAAGCCTGGGATTTCCGCATGGGCAATAAGCATGGACAGGCGTTCCCGTGATGGTAGGCGGCACTCTTGAGCGGTTTGTATATACCTATTCAACATCGAGTACGACAATTCTGTCGTTTGGCCAAGTTTCCTACTAAGTCACAAGTGCTTCTAGGACAAAGATATACATGTACTCTTGGCGAAACGTACATGTCCACGACTGGATGGGAAGCAGCGGCCAGTGCATTCACTCGCTCTTGCCGCTTGTGAGTCTTGGCAAGCAGGTAATGGAACGTGCGTCAGGGTCCCTGCATCGGCGTCACTACTTCACCTCGAGCTTCATCTGCACTCCATCCATGTTGTCGAGGCCGACCCAAGTCCAGTTCGATACAAGATCATGGCGCCGGATCCTGCCAATGGTCTGATTCTGCCTACCACCATCACGGTCTCGCCCATGCCGCAAGCGCCTACCCTCTTCGCAACCGCTACCATGTCGATTCCAGCTACCAATATAGATGCCGCACCTACAAATGCTTCAGCTCCGATTGACACCACGACAATCAGCCATCCCTCGAGCCAGCCCGCACATGTTGAGTGGTACGAGACAAGTTGCATCACGGGTATCACGGTGGCGCTCTGCTTCTACGGCATCCTCAGCTTGTTCGTCTTGACATGGCTTTGCTTAGGAGGTCGCTTGGATCACCGTCTCCAAGTATGTTACAGCCTACCATCGAATGACCAGACCACTGACCATCTTGACTCCAGCTCCGTCCCTTTATTCATCATCGTCGTTACTACCGTCAACACCGCTCCGTCCGCGACTTCGACCTCTGGGAATCTCTGGCCTCAGAGCACCAAGGCCGACTCCAACACCCCCGCCCCACGTCCACCGCCACAGTTCTCGGCAACGGCGACGAGGCCGAACTCGCAGCCATGAGACAGGAACTCCAAGCCGCAGGCATCGACATCTCCGAACGCACCCTCCGTGAGCAGCGACGTCGACACGGTGAGCTCGCCGAGGCCGAGAGAATCATTGCTTGGCCGGGCACGCCGCAGCCGAGTGAGGCTCAGGTCGATATGGGAAATGATTCCGAGTTGGAGAGGGTTCGGGAGAGGAGGGAGGCGAACGAGCAGAGGTACGTCAGTAGGTTGACGGCGGAGCAGAGACGGGCCAGGGCGGACGAAAGGATTGTGGAGAACATGAGGGCGCTGGGGATGTTATAAATTGAAAGGAGAAGGAGTGTGAGATGACACAGTCATAAGCATTGTTGCATGAACCTTACTGCATAGTTTTGGTATGTACAAGGTATGTGTGCGCCCGTAATTCTGAGAGCTGATATGTGGCAGTCCGGCGGGCTCAGAGGGCGGATGGTATGAAATAATAACTTGAACTCTGATTCAGAACATGCCGTTCAGTTTCTCGGTCCGCGTCAACGTTCCTTCGGGCCGCTTTCGCCAAAGTCGCCATTCCAATGTCCGTATCGAGAGCACGCAACATTGCAGGACGACGTCAGAAGTGCTATCTGGGATTTTGTGGAGTCCGCCAGCTGGATCGCATGATTTTGATCGATAGCATGAGTGAGCACGACAGCAGCGTTGTCACTTTTGGTCTGGTCATGTCCTTCTCCTTTCGTCGCTTGGCTCCGAGAGGGTATTTCCAGATAGAATCTGCACTTCCTGGCGGGCCTGTTACTCCTGGTTCAGCTCTTCAGTCGACCACAACCCACGGATCCTCATATTGAACATCTTCTGGTTCCTGCTGTTGATGACAATATATCATCTCAACTTCTCGGAACCGCGGCTCCACCTCTTCCGGGTCCTCGTCCGATTCGACCTCACTCCCACTGGAGAACTTGCGTCCATCGTTCAGATCCAAGTCCGAGATCTCGCTCTCGGATATGAGCCCCTGCTCCTCTTCATCATGGCTCTCACGATCGATCTCAAACTTCTGCCCGTCACCCTCCGCCTCCGAACCCATTGTGCACTCACTCTCATCCTCCGACGCTGACGAATCCATTCTCTCATACCACCCCATCACCTGCTCCTCGGCTTGCACAATCTGTTTTGCCAGCATATCCCTTTCCTCCTCCAAGTCAACGATCTGTGCCATCACACGAGTCTTTTCATCTTTATACCCTTCTTTGAGCGCTGCGAGACGTTCCTGGTGGTTCTTCTGGTGCATGGCTTCGGAGAAGATGAGTTGGTGCCTGCGCGCGCGGACATCGGAAGACTGTTGTGAAAGTTGGGTTGAGAGGCGGCGGAGGGAGGGGAGGGACGAGGAGTCGATGTTGGTGGTGGCGATGGTCAGGTCACAGGTGGACGGGGCCGGGCAGACTCGAGATCCTTCCGCAACACCGACACACTGCTGAAAACTCGCAGCCCCATCCTCCTGCCTCCTCTCCCCTTCCACCTCATCCAACCGCCCATAAAGCCACCCAATCTCCTCCCTCAACTCCCTCAACTCCCTCACCACCCTCCCATGCCCCTCCTCCACCCTCATCGCCCCCTCCCGCCTCTCCTCGTCCTTGCTCCGCATCGCCGCGCAAATGTGATTGAACGTCTCCAAACTCAAAAAACTCTTCTCCGCCCTCACCTCCTCCACCTCCGCCCTCAACCGCTCCTCCTGTGCCGCGTGCTGTTCCCGCAACCGCAGGTTTTCCCGGAAACTCCGCTCCAGCCGATCCTGCTGCGTGTGGAGTTGGCGTCGCAAGGTCTCGTTCTCCACGGCTCGGGATTCGAGGTCCGAGAGGCTTCGTTTCGACATGTGCGTGAGGGCGTGGAGTTTTCTTTGGAGCTGTGTGTTTTGGGTGGTGAGCGTGGTGGTTTTTTCTTGCAGTCGTTGGGTTTGGGTTTGGAGAGTGGCGAGGTGGGTTTTGGATGCGGTTGCTTGGGAGCGGGATTTGGTTGTTGAGAGGTGTTGGATTAGAGCTGCGGTGGGGATGAGGAGGAGGATGCTGAGGAGGAGGAGGAGGAGGAGGTGTGAGAGGGTTTGCGAGGGGAGGTGGTCGATCGAGAGGAGCATGGTTTGGATGGTGGTGTTCATGGTGGATGGGCTGCGGTGGTTGGTGGTTGTCGTATAATCGCCCAGAGGGAATATGCGTGGTGCGGTGCAGTTGCGTGGCTTATAGCAGTGTTGTACGACCACAGCCTTGTTTTCAAAATGAAGAGAAAGCAAGCTGGGGAAGACTGCAGTATTTGAATCTGTCTCGGAAATTCTGGTGTCCTCAGGAACCTTACCTGTGTCAAAAACTTCTTTGTTGGGCGAAAAAGGTTCCATTTGTTCGGACGGAGTTCCAGCCAGCGAGGGTACGACTATTCTGGACGTGTTGAGAATGTGGGTTGCTTGATTGGATCGTTTGCTACGTCTTGCTGCTAAGGGGGCGGAGATTTTGATAGCTCAGCCCGGTCTCTGGTGTTGTAAGGTCTTCGGCCAGGACAGATTGGAGTCACAGCCTGATGGATCCCTTCGAATTTTGAACGAAAATTCTTCTTTACGTTCTGTCTCACTGGCTGAAGCTGTCCGGGATCTAGCTCAGCCTGATCCCGTAAATTATTAGAGTTCACCAAAGCTGCTCTCGGCGTACCAAGTCCCATCCGTAGCCTCGCGCAGGTAAGGCCGCCTCGCTCTCTGGGAGACGCTGCCGCCTCAGCCTCGCGCCAACGGCCAATCCGCCATATCCACCATCCCTCACTCTATCCCCAAGCCCCTCCCGTTCACCCTCCAGACTCTGCAATCTCTCCTAGCCCTCCCTCTCCAACGCCGTCGTTTATCTGTGCGAGGACGGAGATGCGGGCTGAGACTTGAGATGGCTGACGTTTGAGCTGCTCGTCTCGACTGTCGACGATGTTTTAACGCCCCCTCAGCCTTGCGCTTATCTAGCTCCTGATCCCTCTGCCGCGTCTTGACTTCCCGCACCCACGTGGATCCATCCTTTATCACGAGCGACGTTGCATAAATCTAGGACATTCTCAGAGTGATCGTCATCCACGGTAAGAAGGCAGAGGAACATTCGTGATATCGGTTCAAGGAGACTGTCATCGTGTTGGCGATACCGACTGGGCCAATCGCGTGGACGCTGAAATCGAAGTCATGGGCTTGAGTTGTCAGCATTCGGAGCTCTTCAGATGTAGACTCATTTCGAGATGGAAGATGAAGTAAGGAGACAACTCGGACCCTATACCCCTGAAAAAGCATGTTGGAAACCCAATGGGTTGTTCGTGAACGGGTGCGACGTGTTCGATCATTCTGTTTGCGAGTGGAGTATTGAACATAGCGGCCAGCATCTTGTCCGTCTCTCGGTGGTCTTATTGTGGTTGGTCTGCGTTAGTTAAAGTGGTATGGAGATGTTTGTTGTAATGAGAACGAGCTCTACCAGGTAGAGAGGATTCAGGTAGATCTCGTCTCCTCCGGTGATGTTTTGCTGGTCCTCGAAATTATTAGTGCGCGGACTGTTAATGAACTGCGAGTTAGAACTATGAGCTAGAGCCTGCACCTTGATAGCGGTGGCACATCTACCTCTTCTCTCATGCATAGCATGTGGTCCCCAGCCTTGTCTGCGCGCTACTTTCCGATTTCTGTGTAACAGTCCGAAGGGCGAGGACTCGGACCATCACAATGTTGGTCGACTGGGACCTCACCAAACCGCTCAATCGCCTGGCAAGTCCATATTCTCGGACGCCTGGGGACCTTGGGAGAAGAGACTGAGAAATCTGAAACTCATGATCCCTCCCTAGCGCCCATTTCTCCATGGCGCATACTTTTCGCATTAAGTGCTCAAAACGCGAACGAGCGTCTTTGCCTGCGCTCTCGCCAATGTGTAAATTACATCATTGTAGCTGCATCTCCCAACAGCGGCCCACATGATTCCATGCAACGAATCGTAGAATGATGTTTAATGTCCAACTTCCTCTGTTCTTGCGGCATGCTGTCATCGCAGCATCGCATCGTGATCAACTACCGACTCCTCCATCTTCTCGTCTCTCGTAACATAGTCCTCTTGGTCTTCGCCGTCCTTCTATGTAGCGATTTGCGTCTCCATCTGACCGCTCTCCTGATGAGACTCGGCGGTGCCGTTCGTGGCCTGGTCGGGCTTGATGAGCTCCTCACCATCTGCAGTCTGCGCCTCCAACCCAGCAAACCTGTGTGCTTTACTGCTATCCTCTGCCTTCCACACCTTATCCTCGAAATTGCCGCGTTTCTGACCTTCGGCGTGCTTGAACGTGCAGTTGGCGTTCAGGCATGGGTTGTACCGACACATAATCTTGCTGTGTCCAAAGGTGCAGCCTGGCGTTGTGCAATCTGCGCCATTTCTGCACGGTGGCGCTGTCGGATGGCGGAAAGGGCAGTTCTTGTTTGCGCAGTTGGGATAGAATTTGCAATCGGTTTGATTGTTGTGCGCGCCTCGCTTTGCGGGCGAGGGATGTCGGGCAACGCAGGAGTGGTTTGTGCATGCGGCCCCATGGGAACACGTGGCTTCCATGTCAAGGCTTGTTTTTCCGTTGGTTGCAGGACCGTGATGCGCGAATCCACACTCGGGAACAGTACATGATAGATCGAATCTGCAGGCGGTCGAAAATTTGCTGCCCTTGTCGTCTCCATCAAGATCCATGCTATCGGTGTGCGGCCCGCCAGGTCCAGCAGGTAGTGCGGCATCAGGAAGCTTACCATTGACGGCTTTGAGCTTGGGTTCTTGTGCGTGTCCGCCACGGCCTCCTCGGTGGCCTCCTCTACCACCTCGTCCAGCGTGTCCATTCTGAAACTGACCACCATTCTGGTTCATCATCTGGGTGAGGAGATTTGCCTGCATTTCCATCATCTGCATGAACTGCATTTGTTGCTGACTGCTCATATTGCCGTTCATGGCGCCCATCATTGGATTTGGTGCGCCCATGTTGGTGTGATGACCACCACGACCACCGTTCATCATCCGTTGGACTCCGGAGGCGATATTCTGCTGGCTCTTAGGTCCTCGTGGTGGATTATCGCGGGTAGAATGTGCATTGATTCGACCGCTCAGGCCACCCGCAGCGCCCTTTATTCTTCTGAGGTTATCAGGTAGATCTGTGGAGCGATCCATTGATCTGTTCATCTGGCCGAGCATGCGGCCGCCACGTCCTCTCTGGGGGCCATTGCCGTTGCGCATAGACTTGGGACCTGTGGGACTATAGCCGTCATTTGTCAGTTGCTGATGCATAAGAACATGTCGACGCGAGGGGTGTACAGAGCCTCGGCCATACTCGAAGTACTGCGAAGGCCTGTAGGTTTGGGAAGAGGGATGCGACATGGGCCCGGTGAAGTGCACCGAGTCCATACCGTGATTGCTATGGTAGGAGAAAAAGTTGACGTACGGTGCGTCAGCAGACGCGGGAGTGTCTTCCATGGCAGAATCCTGCACGGTGGGAATTGGCTGCGGTTGCTGCTCGTGATGTGCTGCTCCATTGTCTTGCGCGTGCTGCGGTTGAGACAGAGAGCGCACGTGGTCGAACAGCCAGCGCGCAAATTCACCCACGGCCTGGTCATCCTCGCCCACACCCAGCAAGTCGCTGCCCAATTCTGACTGGACTCCCTGCATGTCCTTGCCGTTGACTATCATCATGGTCACGTATTCGGCGAGCGTGGTGTCGGTCTCTTCAGCCACCCATCCGTTCTCCATCAGCTTGGGCTGCACGGCTAATTGAATCTGCTGCGCGAGCGCGCTGCCAGCGTCGACGCCGGACATGTTGGTGGTAGAGGTGGAGGTGGAGGTGGATAGGGATGCGGAAGTGGATCTGGTAGAGAATGTGGTGGTAGAACGATAGGAGGTATTCGTGGAGGCTTCGAGCCTCAGCTGTTGGTCGCGATTGTTGCCACTGGCCGTCTCGCAGCGATGAATAATGCACGCGGTATGTTGATCGTGTCGCCCGCGCGTGAATGTGAATGTGGTGCGGTACTGCCGAGTGCAAGCTGCGGCAGGATTGTTGGTGGAAAAGGAGGATGTCGCGTGTGGTGCTGCGCTGCTTGCCGTTCTTTGTCACTCGCTGTCTCGCCGCAACTTCCCTGGCGTCACGCCGGCGCCACACCCGCCGACCCGCGTTAGGGTGCAGCTTCCCTGACTAAGCCACAGAAAAGTTATGGAAGGTGTGGAAGTTTGCATGTGACGGCGGCCATCAATGTACAGCGAAGGTCGATCGAAGGAGAAGACGCCGACGATGGCCAAGTCAAAGCAGTCAAAGCAGGTGAAGGTCGCGAACAAGCAGGAAGTCGTGCAGCAGCCCACTCCGCCTGCACAGGATCCTGAGATGGAGGATGAATCGGATGTCGAGATTGTGGTAGACGGAGAATTGGAGAAGGATGAGACGGAAGAAGAATTGGAACGATTGGTCTTTGGTGACAGCGTTGGATTCCGAGCAGGCTTGAAAGACTTTGCGCTGAGCGAACAAATAAGCGACGAAGAAGATGAAGAAGAAGATGCCAATGGGTTAGAAGGTCTTGACGATGCTCAGGTGGGTTCGAGTACACCACAATACCTGCCATACACATTATTGACGCACAATAGCTATTCTTCACCGACACTGGCGATACCACAATAGCTCTGCCACCTCAAACCGCATCAGACGACGAAAGCGAAGATGGAGCGTTACGATCGAAACAAGCGCCCGCGTGGGAAGACAGTGACGACGAACGGACTCTGGTATCGCTTGCCTCGGTTCCCAGACTGCGAAAGTTGCGACGAACAGAAGTGGAAGATGTGGTTACTGGGAAGGAGTATGGACGAAGACTGCGCAAGCAGTTTGAGCTGCTCAACCCAGCGCCGGACTGGGCGAGAACTGCCCTGCAGAAACCCGCGAAGAAGAAGCGACGGACCTCTGAGGCTGCTTCAGATGAAGAGCTGTCTGACATGGAGATGGACATTGACGCTGACCTACCGTCTACTGCGCCCCTTTCACAACTGTTGCAAGACGCCGAGGCTTTGGTGCGGCAAGCAGGACCAGGAGCTGGCAAGAAGCGAAAGCTGCGTCCGGAGGTCATCGAAATACAGCGCCAGAAGGATATCCCGGGCGTACAGCCCAGCGCCATCACATCATTGTCCTTTCACCCTAATCTGCCTCTATTACTTTCATCCGGACCATCCTCGACCCTTTATCTGCATCAACTAGCACAATCGCCGCCGGCACCTACACCACATCCCCTTCTGACGAGTTTACACATTCGCGGGTCTCAACTCACGACAACTGCATTCCACCCATCGGATTCCCGCATTTTCCTGTCTGCACGCAGGCGCTACTTTCATGTTTGGGATCTGTCGACGGGCCACGTGGAGAAGATCACGCGGGTATATGGCAAACAGCATGAGCAGAAAAGTATGGAGCATTTCAAACTGTCACCCACGGGGCGTTACATGGCTTTGCAAGGGTCGACGAAAAAGGGCGGTGGTGTGATCAACTTACTCGACGCATCGACTTTACAATGGGTATCTCAGGTGCGCATCGAATCGAAGGGAGGCATTGCCGACTTCACGTGGTGGCGAGACGGTCGAGGTCTCACCATCGCGGGCAAAGGCGGCGAAATCACAGAATGGGATGTTGCTGAGCAGAAGGTTGCGGCGAGGTGGCAAGACGAAGGAGCGGTAGGCACCACGACTCTCGCATTAGGAGGCCAACATGAAGTCACGCGAGGTCCGATTGGTACAGACCGATGGGTTGCGGTGGGAAGCAGTTCAGGAATTGTGAACGTCTACGATCGCAGGGCATGGCTTGGCAATAATCCCAAATCTGCCTTGGGCAGCGATATCCCTCAGCAACCCAAACCCACAAGAACGCTCGACCACATCACCACGCCCACTTCGCATTTGGCCTTTTCTCACGATGGACAGATTATGGCCATGGCCTCGAAGTGGAAGCGAGATGCGATGAGATTGGTACACCTGCCCAGTTGTACCGTTTTCAAAAATTGGCCCACGAGCTCAACGCCTCTCGGACGAATCACAGGCGTGGCATTTGCAGCTGGAGATGTTGTGCACGGTAGCGATGCCCACAGTGTGCTCGCAGTCGCCAATGAGCAGGGCAAGATCCGCCTTTGGGAGATAAGATAGCCCTCGGTGACTCGGCTGTTGACGCCTGGTATATAGGAACTGCGAGGAGGTGGCGGCGAGGTGCAAGGTCCGTGGAGGAATCATTAAGCAGAACTAGAGTGGGCACCAAATGCTCTAGGCGCTGACTGTGCCCAATACGCCGCCAGAAGTTCGGTCGTCAGAAGTCAGTTGTCGAGAGCCGGTTGTCAAAACTCAGTCGTTGACACCTGGTGGTACCAAATGACAGCTTCCGCCAATGGGGTCCGGAAGTTTGCGTGCCCCCACAAGATGTAATTTTGGCGTCCCATGAAGACGAAAAGTTCCTCTTCTCTTCCCCAAGCTTCTACAGTAGCGACAACTTATACCTTGTACCAGACGGCCTTATCAATCGACCTCGCCCTCAGTGACCAGCTAGATGCTTTGACGATTTGTTGTCTCCAGCATGGCTCTCGCCCTGGCGCCTGATATGGGCGCTTTGGCTATTCGACTTGGTCAGCTACCGATCTGGTGGCAAGAGATCCTCGAGGACGCTCGACGCACTATGCGAGCGCTGTCTGACCAGCCTCGCTCTGCCGCAAGGAAGGACCAAGAGCACCTTTCCGACGATCCCGAGACCTCTAAGAGGCCGAAGCCGGATTGGGTCGACGTCGATATCAACGGAGTTAAACACCAGGCCGACGTCGACCCTGCTAGGTTAATGCCTTGGAGTTGGAATCGAGTACCGGACGTCAACGGCGACAACGGGCGAAAATCGCCCATCGAGCGTCTCAAGAATCGACTTGGGGTTTCTCCTACTACTTCGGAAAGTACCACTGCTACGAAGTCGACGAGAGATCATGAGGATTGCTCTAATGTGGGCATCGATATTCCTGGATGCTCGACTCGCTTTATCGACTGTCCTTCTGCAACACCATCTAAGCATGAGCGCTGCACTGGAGTATATATCGAAGTTCCTGGACTTTCTACGCGATATACGATTTGCCCACCATCGGCGACTTCTAGTACTGGAATCAACAATGCGAGACCCACAGCCACAGAATCTCGTGCAGCGGACGATAAGCAGAGTCCAGTGCCTACCACAAGTTATCTTATAAGAAGAGCCTTTTTATCGGAAGTCATCAAGTCCTGGCGCTCACCTCATGCCCGCGAGGATGCTTCCGAGCCAGCCCAGACTCTAGCTGCACCAAATTGCGTGGCAGGATGTGCAGCTCGGGCGTCTCAGGCGATTCCTCCTGGCTGGCACAGAAGACAAGCGGAACAAAGCGTAGAGTTTGAAAGTGATGTTACCGCTGGAGGCGAGGTTGATGCCGGCGGACACAACGTGCCCATGAAGAGTCATAGCAGCGAACACTTCTCAATTGGAACTTCCGAGAGCGGCAGTAGGATATTCTCTCACCGCAAATTCACCAGCGAGGACAATGAGAAAACGACGACGGAGCTTTCGCAAGCCTGGTCCACAGAGGGCGTGAACCGGGGTATCACGCTCAAAGTCAATGGTACATCATGGCACTTGGCCTGGCGCTCCTGGACGTGCTCCTGTGACGAAGGCAAGATGAAAGAAGTCGCGAATTTGTCCAACATTGATTTCGAAGCTGACGCTCTCGGCAATCTGCTCGCCGGGTGTCCAGCTGACCGAATCGTACACCTCCATGACCCTGTCAGCGATATGTTCGGCATGGCTTTGATGGGGACAGGTCAGACGGTCTTGGAATCGTTTAAGCATTCTCTTCCTTGGGATGAGGCGCAGTGGGGACAGGTGCTCGACCATGTCAGCCATCCTTTTCCCTCTCCAGGGAAGGTCCAATCACTTGATGATGTGGTCGCCGAAGCAAATGCGCCGAGCATTTTGAGACCAGTGATTCATCGAGGTTGGGAAATGTCCGGTTCATTGGCTCAAGATTTTGAAAAGAGCCTTGAAGAAGAACAGCCCGCCATCCGGCGAAGGGTTGACGATCACCTCACAAAGACACTACACAGGACTTGTCACTCCCTACACGCATTATTGCCGAAAATCATCGTTGCCTGTATCCTGATCTGCGTGATTTTGACTGCCGGTGCCTGGTTTCTACTAGAACTTTTCTTCTTCTTGTGCTTTGGGAATGTTTCGTCCCACGGCAAGACTGCTGCCGTTGATCAGAGCAAAATTAGCGAGTACGATAGTGATGAGAGTGATGACACCGTGGATGCAGATAGTGAAGATGATGGCGATGACGATAGCAAATACGGCGACAATGGACTATTCCTTCATCGGTCAATCTCTCGCGACGAGCCAGAACAGAGAATTCTCGCGTGGGCCGAAGAAGCCCAGGTTGCCAAAGGAAGATCCGCCACAGATTCCCTCGCTCTCAAACAAGAACTACATCGAAAAGACACAACCATCCGCATCCTCGAACATCAGCTCAAGAAGGAAATATGCGAGAAAACCCTCGGCCGCAAAGAAATCTCGCAACAGGCCGAAGCCCTTCAAGCCTCACATAACGACATCGTCCACCTCCGTCGCGAGAACAACGGGAAGAATAATACCATTCAAAATCTCCAAACCGTGTTACACGGCGTCCAATCCCAAGAGCGCGCTCGCATCGAAGAAGATTCCGCCAATGAAGACCACCTCCTTCAGGAATACTACGCCCACGTCCGTCAAGACTCCCAACGCAAACTCGCACAAGCGAACCAACGCATCACCCTCCTCGAACACAATCTCCGACTCCAATGCCACCACATCCAGAAAGCCAACCAAAACGCCGCTTCACAACTCTCTACCATTGCATCTAACCACCGCATGATTTCCGAACAAGCTCAGAGAATTTCTGAACTAGAAATCAGCATCCGGACTGCGAATGGAGATCTCCGCGCCGCTCAATCTCATCTTGAAACCTCTTGTCTCGCTCACAGCCGGAAAGTCTGTGACCTGGCGCGTGAGCTGGATAGGACAGACGGTGGGAAGGTCGAGGCGGAGAGGGAGTTGGAGGGGGCGAAGGAGGTGATTAAGAAGCTTGAGGGGGAGAGGGAGCTGAAGGAGGAGGGGTGGGAGAAGTTGGATGAGGAGAAGCAAGAGGATGGGCTGGATGAGGTGCAGGTGCTGGAGGATGAGGAGGAAGAGGAAGATCTTGATGAGGAGCTTGAAATTATTTCAGGACCGCATCCTGATGATGTGGAGAATTAGGTGGGCGGGCTGAGTCTGAACATTCGAAACATGGGCTCCATATCACAACATTCCAAAAGTCATAGGCTGGTAGCACGGTAGCGAAGAAGATGGGTTTCGTGTCATATATTGATATGCCTGGTATTCATCATCCAAACGCACGTCGTTCTGCCCCTTTCCCATTTTCGTTTTCCCATCTTTCCTCATTTATGCTTCTCCCGATCATCCTCCATCCCCTGCATGACCCAATTACTATCTGCGAATCCCAAATCAGCATAGCACACCCACACCCACAAGCACTTCTCCTCAGCTTCACTTACGATGCTTAGCATACTCCTCCTCGCCCTCCTTCGTCTTCATCGCCTCCTTCATCTCAAACTTGTCCGGGATATCATTCCCTTTCCGCACCGCAGCGCGCTGCTGGATCGTTTCCAACCATCTCTGCAGCGCGGGGAAAGGACGCGTTTCGACTCCCGCCCTTCAATGCGATCCATACGTCAGCAGAGGCCTATGAGGCAGGGAGGATGTGCGGCATGAAATTTTTCGTCCTTACCATTCGGCCCAATTCACCCAACTGAAACAACAGATATCCGCGATCGTATACTTCCCACCGACGATCCAGAGTCCGCGTCCCGCGTCCTCTTGCGTTTGCAGTCGGTCATTCAGGACGCGGTAGAGGCGTTTGGTCTCGGTTTGGTAGCGATTGATGGCGTAATCGATCTTGGTCGGCGCGTAGCGGTAGAAATGGTTGGCTTGGCCTTGCATGGGTCCGATGCCCGATTGCATCCAGACCAGCCATTCTACCATTTCCCAGTACTCGGGAGAATCGTAGGGGAAGGAGATGGTGTGGGAAGGGTCGTATTTGGCGGTGAGGTAGAGTTGGATGGAGGCGCCTTCGAAGATGCGTTGTTGGGCTTGGGGATTGGTTTTGTCGACGATGGCGGGGATGCGGCCGTTTGCTGGACAGAATGGAGAGTTAGGACTGTGGTGATGGAGTGGCGATTGCGGGATTCGCAGGATATGGATGGGAGGTGACTTTGGGAGTCGGCGAGGTGTTACGATTGATCTTTAAGAACCATTCTTCCTTCTGGACGTTTTTGGCAATATCGATTTTGTGCACGGTATAGTTGAGGCCGAGCTCTTCGAGGGTGATGTTGATCTTTTGGCCGTTGGGTGTGCCTGCTGTGTACCTTGGAGATCAAGTTAGGGTTATAGAAAATTATGACATTCGACGAGGATTGCGTACAGGTCGACATCAGTCTGTGGAGGCATTGTTGCTCTGTTGTTGCAATAAGTTCTGTTTGAATAGTGGTTATGTACACTAGGAAGAGACAATGGATTTGGAGTTGATGATGTTGATGTTGACGGTTAATCGACGTCATTTGGCTTCTGAGCTGCTAGACAGAACTCTCTCCGGTTCAGTTCATACGCCAAATTCCAGTCGTGGTAATGACTTCGAGAACGAACTTTTGATGTACACGGGCTGTTGAAGCGTCTACTCATGCTGTTTAGATCCCATTCGGAATTGGCAGTCGGGCATGCTTATACTTCTTGCCTCCGCTTCCAGAATACGAGGCCGCACACTGCCCATTCCCTGATATCCGATACTCGTGGATTGTCAAACCTTCCAGACCAACAGGTCCTCGTGCGTGCACTTTGTTCGTGCTGATGCCGACTTCTGTCCCGAAGCCGAACCTCATACCGTCGCAGAATCTCGTTGAAGCATTCCAGAATTTGCACGCGGCATCTACGCCGTTGCAGAATCGATCTGCAACATCCTTTGAGGCCGTGAGGACAGCGTCTGTATGATGTGAGCCGTATGTGTTGATGTGCTCGATGGCGGCGTCCACGGCGTTGGTCGGGACGCCTGGAGTTGCCGGGATCGTCTTGACGGCCAAGATGAGGTCAAGGAACTCTGTTTGGTAGTCTGACTCCACGGCGTCTTGAATGTATGTGGCGTCTGCCACCGAGGCAAGAGCAGCCTTAGAGTAAGCATCGCACCGGAGTGTTACGCCTTTGGAGATCAACGCTGTGGCTACTGATGGTAATATTGTGCTAAGAGCATCCTCATGCACCAGAAGAGTTTCCACAGCATTACAGGCTGCAGGATAGTCTGTCTTTGAGTCTACGATGACATCCGCTGCCATCTTCGGATCGGCATCTGAATGCACATAAATTGCGCACAACCCGTCGGCATGACCTAGCACTGGCATATGTGCTTTGCGCTGGCAGTGTCTGACCAAGTCGTTGGATCCTCGTGGGATGCATAAGTCGATGTACTGCCCCTGCTCCAACAGCGAGTCAATAGCATCACGGGTAGCAACAAGCTGGATGGAGTCATTCGGCACCTCTGTCGCATCGAGTGCCTTGCCAATGATTGATGCGATGATTTTGAAAGACTCGGTGGACTCTTTACCGCCCTTCAATATGGCGGCATTGGCAGACTTGATAGCGAGCGAGGCGATGTTGGCGATGACCTCTGGCCTGGCCTCAAATATGATCAGGAGCACACCAATGGGGCATGTCTGGCGCTGTAGAATCAGTCCATCATCAAGCTCTGTGCGTAGATCCACCCTGCCGACTGAAGAAGTCAGCAGGGGGGTTTCTGGCTACTAGAGAAATAGGCGAGGCGCGACATAAGTATGAGCTTGTGCACCAAGATTCACCTACTTGGATCTGGAAGTGACCGCACATCACGAATGCCTTGCAGCATGTCATCGAATTTGCCTTTTCGCGAAAGATCCAACCGTTTGTATATGCTCGGGTTCAGCTGCCCGTCGCTGGTTGCTTTCTTCGCCTTCTCCAGATCTACAGCATTTGCTGCCAATATGTCGTCCCGTGCAGCAGACAATGCATCGTGGATAGCATCCAGGGCTTGGTTTCTGGCATCATTGGACAGCACGGCAAGTGTTCTTGACGACACCTTGGCGGCACGAGCAGCCTCTTCCGGGTTGGCGTTGGTCAAAGACATGATATGATGATGTTTCTGGGTAAGACTTGAGCGTTCGCCCTTCCCGTTGTTCTTCTGGCCTTCGATAATTTCGATCGACTCTAACTGCTCGGCCAAAATTGTCTGGAGCCGCCTGAGACAGCGTCAGGGTATCCGAGATGGCGGGAGCGGGCCGCGATCTCGCCGCTCGGCCGGACGACCAATCGGGTCAAGGCTACAGAACTTGGCGATCTACCAGCCATCACCAGCCTCCTCCACACCACCACCTTTTGCCCTCCTCCGTCGCGTCAGCCAGTCGCGTACCACTCGACAGGGAATTTCCTGCTAAAGTGGCGCCCGAATGAGCAGCTTGTGATGCTCTTACGAACAGTGCTGATTGCGCATAGATGACGAGTCAGCTCAGAGATGGCTGGATGACAGCACACTAGAACCATACATTAAGTAGGTATACACTCGACTGCTTAGTCGTTGTCTCTTTTACCACCCTCGCAAACCTCCTTCCTCACTGTACAGCAAATAGAGGTCAGGGAGGCCGCTATATCCAGCATCGACAGTTACAACAGACAGACACACAGAGCATGTTGACACTATCGAATATCCTCACCATGCGCTCGCCGCTTCGCCTAGCGACGTTCGCTACCATTGCCGCTTTGGCATTCACCAATCCAGCTGCAGCTCAGACGTATTCGATCTGCAATCCCACGACACAATCGGGTTGCCCGGCCAATCCAGCCCTCGGCAAGTCAATTACGATCAACTTCGCGGATGGCGCTTCAGACCAGTTCACCACACAAGGCGAACCCACCTACGATTCGGACGGAGCAAAATTTACCGTGGCACAATCAGGCCAAGCACCAACATTAGTATCGAAGTGGTATATCATGTTTGGCAAATACTCGGTGACAATGAAAGCTGCTCCAGGCACGGGCATTGTCAGCTCTGCTGTGCTACAATCGGACGACCTCGACGAGATCGACTGGGAATGGCTGGGTGGCAAGAATGATGAAGTGCAGAGCAATTACTTTGGCAAAGGCGCGACCACGACCTACGATCGTGCTGCCGTCCACAGTGTCAAGAACTCGCAGGGAGAGTGGCACACCTACACCGTCGAGTGGACTGAAACTCAGATCGTCTGGTCTATCGATGACACCACAGTGCGCGTTCTCAACGCCAACGAAGCGAATGGACAGTATCCCCAAACACCCATGCAACTCAAGCTTGGTGCATGGGCGGGCGGTGACTCGTCCAATTCCGCGGGCACCATCGCATGGGCTGGCGGTTCTGTCGAATACTCTGCCGGTCCATATTCGATGTACGTGAGCCAAGTCGCGATCGTCGACTATTCTACAGGCTCAGAGTACACTTATGGCGACCAGAGCGGTAATTGGGAGAGCATCCAATCCAAAGGCGGTGAGATCAATGGCAACGCCGGTGGCAGTGTCACTGTGACGGATGCACCAGAAGTCACAACGACAGCGAGCGGTTACCAAGGCTGGAGTGGCACGCACGACACACATACGGCGACCGTCTCGTACACCACACTGCCGGGCCTCCCTTCAGGTTGGACGATCAGTGGATCCGGCAAGGCCATCCCACCGTCGGCGGCCCCTGTGAGTAAGCACCATCCCAGTGCTTCGATCGGTCCAGAACCACGTGCTAACATGTCGCAGAGTCCATCCCTATCTACTTCGTCCTCACCATCGCGGCCTGCGTCTGCAGCGGCAGCCTCCTGCACGGACTCTGGGTATAAGGTCGTCACCTCCTACAACCAGCAAGGATTCCTCACGACGGCTACCATCCCCGCAGGAGCTTCCATCGGCTGGAACGACAAGGGGTTGGCTACGACAGTCTACTCAGCGAATTGCGTGGCATCGAGCCAACCCGTGGCTGTCGGCGAAGTTCTCAAAGTCATCATCACCACTCGAAGCGGACTGGTCACCTTGTCCACAGCGGATGCAAGCCCTCTCATTACTGATCGCTTATCCCATCATAGCGGTGCCTCGCGGACACCTGCTTCATGGATTGCATTGTCTTTCACAGCGTTTGCTGCATTAGCGACGGGATTTTGGGTACTTTGATTTACCATTTGCATAGCGATCAGAGCTTCGACGAAAAGGTCGGCATTGTACAGAACGAACAGAAAAAGTCAGATTTTATAATGAATGAAACGAGGAAGCCGCATAAGACGCCGGATCGCGCAGCCGTGCTATGGGGTTTGGGGCATGAGAGTAATGTCTGTAGAGTCACGAGATACCAATGAATGCTGGCATATTGTCTTTGCGGTTATCCCTACATGTACCAGTCGCGTCGAAGGTGTTTCGGGAGTGGTCGTGACGCATGTATGATGGAACCGCCGAGGTTATTCCACGGTATGACCATTGCCTGAGCGATACTGCGGACAGGTCGGTCAGTGAAAATTCTGTCGTACCCCAAGACCTCTGGCGTGTGACAGGCAGTGCCATCGGTAGGCGTCCAGACATAAATGCACGGCTTACACTAGAACCCCGCGACCGACGAACGAGGACGATCAGCCAAGTCGAGCGGCCGGGCCCCTAGTCAGGTACGTACCGAGTGTGCACTTTGTTACGCCGCCTCTTGCCGCAGCCAGGTGCATGACTTTTTACCAAATCGTTACGAAACCCCGTCCGGGACGAGCAATTGCGTCTTTTGCTTGTCGCCCGGACGTGCTGTGATTCGTGATGTACGGGTAGATGTAGATGCAGATGCTATATCCGTCGGTGCTGCCTCCCGACCTTCTCGTATGGCATTATCAGTCATAGGCGCACGCGCGAGCACCAAAACAGCGGACGGCCAACGAGGTGAGTGGGTGGGAGATGCGAGCGAGGCTGACACTCATGCGAGCCATTCCGTGTCTCACGATGGCGTAAGCGTACGTAGATCGTAAGGTCCAGTCCTGTCCTGTGGCGACGGTGGGCTGCTGATAACACTTGCTCTGTGCTCTCTTTGTCCAGCTCCTTGCGGCCCTCTGACAACACACCACAGATTAAGTCACTTCCACGCCAATCCTTCGATACCACACTGCTGCGATTTCAAAGGAGGAGCTGAACCCGGAGCCCTCCGCCTTTCCCGTCTGACGCATCTCGATTTTGATCGCATTCATCCAAGATGGCTTCGCATGAGGCCAATGGCACCGCGAATGGCGTTGCGAATGGAGCAGAAGCTGCGAAGAATAAGCTGCTCGAACAGGTGGTGAAAACGCCGGGCAGACAGCCGTCTCCACAGCCCACACATCTGTCCGTCCCAGGCCATGCCGTCCCGCACCGTGTGCTGCACGAGAAGGGCTCGGGCTATGTCGCTCCCAAGTTCGACGGGAAGGAGCAGCAGATGGAGGAGGTCATGGATAAGGTGGAGGAGAAGGGCTTCATTCCCGCCGATCTGGTGGAGACGGAGACGAAGTGGTTCTATAATGAGCTCGGAATCGACGACATGTACTTCAGCACGGAGACTGCCGATGCTATTGTGAGCCACATCCATTCGCTTTACGCAGCCAAAATTGCCGCCTTTGCCCGAGACGACAAGAGGCTCGAAATTCACCTCGACAAGGAAGCGACGGATCATGCGGTCTACATCGATACCAGGTAGGACCAGTTGAGATCTGACTCTATTACCTTGCTAATTGTGCACAGCGTCCCCGGAATCTCGGCCCCCAATGGCTCGGGTTTCGAGCAGAGAATGGAGACCAAGTACCTCGACGGCAGCAGAGGGGTCAACAGCTATCGCATAGAATCCTTCCGATCACCCAGCAAGATCCCAGGTGGCAACGATCAGTCGCTGAGATGCTACTTCGTGTACCAAGCGAGCTTCAAGAACAAGTCGCCCAGTCCAGACGAGAACCGAGTGGAAGAGCTGGGAGATGAGAGGTTCTTGCAGAAGACCACCAACAATACCAGACAAATCTATCAAAGCGTTCTGGACGCTGGCATACGCAGAACGGGCCCGGTCATTGACATGTACGATGTCGAAGGCTCGCGAGAGAAGCGTCTGGTCATCGGATTCAAGCAAGGCTCGGCTTTGGGCCTGTTCGCGGCGTTGAGTGACTTGTACCACTACTACGGTCTGACGTCGACCAGAAAGTACGTGGAACAATTCAGCAACGGCATCACCATCATGTCCATCTACCTCAAGCCGGCGCCAAATGTCTCCTCCAAACACCCTCCGATCGAGGCCAGCATTCATCAAGTCATGAAGGAGGTCTCCCTGCTCTACTGTATTCCACAGAACAGGTTCCAGGCACATTTCAGCAGCGGTCGCTTGTCTTTGCAGGAGTCCATCTATGCCCACTGCGTGTGGGTCTTTGTGCAGCACTTCTTGAACAGACTCGGAAACGAATACAACACGCTCAAATCCGTCCTGGACACCAACAACAGCGTCCACGCGGAGCTGCTCTCAAAACTTAAGAAGCGACTGCGCACCGAAACCTTCACCGCCGACTACATTCTCGAAATCATCAATCAATATCCCGAACTCATCAGAGCTCTTTACTTGGCATTTGCGAGCACTCACTACGTGCAAACACGTGGAGAGCAGGACGATTTCCTCCCGACCTTGTCCTACCTGCGCTTGAAGGTAGAGCGCGTGCTGAGTGACGACGAGCTCAGGGACCTGATTGCCAAGACTGCCATCAACGAGCACCACTTGATGGTCATGACTGCATTCCGCATCTTCAACAGCTCCGTGCTCAAGACCAATTTTTATACACCCACGAAGGTGGCGATCAGTTTCCGCTTGAACCCGAATTTCTTGCCGGAGGAGGAATACCCACAGCCTCTGTATGGCATGTTCCTGGTCATTGGATCCGAGTTCAGAGGCTTCCACCTCCGTTTCAGAGACATCGCTCGTGGCGGAATCCGCATCGTCAAATCTAGGAGTAAGGAAGCGTATGCCATCAACGCCCGATCTCTGTTCGACGAGAACTACAACCTTGCCAACACACAGCAGCGGAAGAACAAGGATATTCCCGAGGGTGGTAGTAAAGGTGTCGTCCTGCTGGACATGGCGCACCAGGAAAGTGCTACCATTGCGTTTGAGAAATACATCGATAGCATCATGGATCTGCTGTTGCCACCATCGAGTCCTGGTATCAAGGATCCGATCGTTGATCTCCACGGTAAGGAGGAAATCATCTTCATGGGTCCGGATGAGAACACTGCGGATCTCGTCAACTGGGCGACACAGCATGCCAAGGATCGTGGAGCCCCGTGGTGGAAGTCGTTCTTCACAGGCAAGTCGCCCAAGCTGGGTGGCATTCCTCACGATGCGTACGGCATGACCACTCTTTCCGTGCGCGAGTATGTCAAGGGCATCTACCGAAAGCTCAATTTGGACGAGAGGCAAGTTCGCAAGCTGCAGACCGGCGGTCCAGATGGCGATCTGGGCTCGAATGAGATCCTGCTGGGCAACGAGAAGTACTGCGCGATCGTTGATGGCTCCGGTGTGCTCGTCGACCCCAATGGCCTGGACCGAGCGGAGTTGACGCGCCTCGCCAAGGAGCGTAAGATGATTGTCCATTTCGACATCTCCAAGCTGTCGAAGGAGGGTTATCGTGTCCTCGTGGAAGACAACAATATCACGCTCCCAAATGGTGAGGTCGTCAACAACGGCACGACTTTCCGTAATACCTTCCACTTGCGCAATCAAGAGCAGTTCGACGTGTTTGTGCCGTGTGGTGGTCGGCCGGAATCAATCGACTTCACAACCGCCAGCAAGCTCATTTCCCAAGGCAAGAGCACGATTCCCTACATCGTCGAAGGCGCCAACCTCTTCATCACTCAGGAAGCGAAGTTGCGGCTGGAGAAGGCCGGATGCATTGTGTTCAAAGATGCCTCTGCCAACAAGGGTGGTGTCACCAGCTCTTCATTGGAAGTCCTTGCATCTCTCTCGTTCGATGACGAGGGCTTCTTGGAGAACATGTGCGTGCACGCCGACGGCACTGTTCCGCAGTTCTACCAAGACTATGTGCGTCAAGTACAATCGGTCATCCAGCAAAACGCGGCTTTCGAATTTGAAGCCATCTGGCGCGAACATGAGCAAACCGACGTCGCGAGGAGTATCTTATCGGACCAGCTCAGTCTTGCTATCACCAAGATGGACGAGGAATTGCAAGGTACGGAGCTGTGGAACAACATCGCGTTGAGGACGAGTGTGCTCCAGGACGCTCTCCCCAGTTTGTTGCTGCAGAAGGTCGGTCTCGAGAAGATTTTGGAGCGGGTAAGTCACGTTCATGGTCTTCCCGAAGGCAGGGATGCTAACCATGTTAATGCAGGTTCCGGACTCATACCTTCGAGCCATTTTTGGCAGCTACCTTGCGAGTCGATTCATCTACACAATGGGCATTTCTGCTTCGCCAGTCAGCTTTTTCGCATTCATGAGCCAGCGCATGGCAAAAGTCAACGGCGTCCACTAGGGTGTGAGGACTCGGCTGGGGGGATCACAATCACAAGGCGTTTGTTGTGGGAGCGCAATTCTGGAACGAGGAATGAGAAGTGGAAATGAGAAAAGTTGGACGCTCAGGCGCACATTCCAGCGTGTGACGATGGTGTAAACAATGACGCTACGCAGGTTCAAGACATAGATTTGGCATCACGTTCTGGATTTTGTTTCTTGTGTTGTTGTCGCGTGCAATCAGCATCATCGCCACCTTGGCTGTGATTACACCTCGTTCACGCAAACATAACAATTATTCAGGTATGTCGAACTCATCAGCTCAGAACGCGAACGCGTTATCCTGACCACACCCTCCCAGTCTCCATCCACATCATGGCCAAGACCAAGACCGCCGCCGACCCGGGCTACCGACGTGAGCCCAGCAGTCGGATCAAAGCCGCCGCCAAAGTCAAGGCCGCGAAACTCGCCAAACAAGCCAAAGAAACCGTTCAGGCCAACACTTCCAAACCACGCGACGCGCAAGAGAAGCCTGCTACTACCACGCCCACGACCACTACTACCGCCGCAAAGGCCAAGAAACCTTCTGGCGTCACGAAGAAGAAGAAAGCTCCCGCGACGAAGAAGAGATCCTCCTCCTCCGCCGACGCTACTGCCGCTGCTTCGAAGAAGAGCAGCAGCAAGAAGAAGAAACCCACGAGCACGACCACCAGCAAGAAAACTTCCGCACCTCCCAAATCCAAATCCCCCGCTCCCCATTCTCCCTCCAAACCCAAATCCCAATCCCAATCCAAATCCTCTCCCGCTCGTGCTCCCTTCCCCCTCACCAAAGCCGCCTCGACTCCCGCCGCCACTGCCACCTCGCCGCCGAAGAAGAAGGAGGCGGCTGCTCCGTCGCCGAAGAAAAGCAAGACGAAGATCGCGAGCGCACCGCCGAAATTGGTCAAGGGGGCGGGGAGTTCGCCGGGGAAGGTTGGGGTTTGAGTGATAGGATGGGCAATGGGGGAAAGAAGGAAAGGGGAGGGGGACGGTTGTGAGGCTGGGATTTTCATTTGTTATGTTATGTTGGGGGAGAGAGGGGGGGAGAGAGAGAGAGGAACGGAAGACGCCGCAGCGGGGTCATCCAGTGTCGTACTATCTTCAATGTTCTTGTGGTTGGCCGTGGTGGAGAGCTGTGATGTCGCGGATCTCGTATGTTACCATCTTTCTTCCCTTGAGTTTTCTCAGCAGGAAAAGTTGGGGGGGGTTGTCTTTTTTGATGTATCGCAGAAAACACTATTTCTGCGAAGAGGTCGATTTCGATTTTAATTCGGAAGGGGAAAAAGAGGAAAGGAAAAGACAAGGAAGTAATTGAAATGCCAAAGCGAGAAGCAGTAAAGTCTGTGAGAGCTCTTTGGTCACTTTTCATTCTCATTGCAAAGATCTATCTGGTTTTTTTTTCTTTTGGCTTCATAAAAGACCGGAATTGGCAGTGCCACGATCAATCGCTGCTGCTGCTGCTGCTGATGATGCTATACGACGCTTTTCGCGTCTTCGTTCTTCACATCCTCCAACTGTTCGGCATGGGGATTGACCTTCTCTCGCAAATCAGTGTTCTCCGCCGCTCCCTCGGGCATCGTCTTGGCAATCTTGGGGGGCTGCAAGGGGTTGGTGGCTTTGAGGAAGAACTACAACGTGTCAGTCGATGGACGGGAAGGATATGTGAGTGTGTGTATGTCTGGCTAGGACCAGGACTTACAGCATCGATATCTTCCAGGGTCCGGTTTTTCGTCTCGGGCAGAAACAGGTAGAACATGACGACCGAGAGCAGATTGGTGCACACGTAGACCAGGTAGTACCTCCACGAAATGGAATTGAAGGCGATGGGCGTGACTTCGGCGACGAGGAAGTTGAAGATCCAGTTCGAGAAGCCGGACATGGCTGTGACCTGGGCACGGATGCGGAGCGGTGCGATCTCGGACGAGTACATGAAGGGGATGAGGAAGAGGCCGATGGGGAAAGCGGCCAGGGCCAGGAAGTAGAAGATGAGGGAGCATCCGGCGGCCGTCCTGTTGTCGGTATGGGCTTGGAGTCCGGCTAAGCCGGAGTTGGCGATACACATCAAGAAGGCGCCGGTGATCAGAAGCTTTCGACGTCCGACTCTGTCGATCAAGAACACGGCCGAGGTGGCTGCTAAGAATTGCCAGGTCTGCAGGCAGCTGGAGATGATTCTGGACAACACGGCCGAGTAGCCGAGAGTGTGCTATGCGCAGTCAGTACCTAATGTTCGTGAGATATGGTCGAGGCGTGGATACCTGAAAAATGGTGTTGGAGTAGAACGTGATGACATTGACTCCAGACATTTGTGCGAGGATGTTGACGCCGATCGCGATGAGTGTTCTGTTGAGATGGCGGTTTGGTGTCCTCGCGAAAGGATTACTCGAGTGGCCTTGCCCACTGAGCTCGATGGATCGATGAATCGTTCTGAGCCTCTCTGCCACTACCTCCGAGTCCTCGTGTCCGTCCTCAAGTTTCGAAAGTACTTGCTTCGCCTCTTCCATCCGGTCTTTCGCCACAAGCCAGCGGGGCGACTCTTGAAGCATCGGTACCATGATCAGGACGATCAATGGAAAGAATGCCTGGAAAGCGATCGGGAATCGGAAGCTCACGGAGCTGTTCTCGACAAAGTAGAAACCTGTCTGCAGTCAGCTCGTCAGTCGCTCCAATATAACCACCTCCCGGGGACTGACCAAATTCAAGCCACCCGACGAACATTACACCAAAGATAGCAGCTGAGCCCTCGATCATGATGAGACTACCTCTCTGATGCGCCTCAGAGCTCTCACCCACCCACGTGGGGATTGTCGCCGTGAACGAGCCGACTCCCAAACCAGTAACGATCCTAGCTACAATGAGTTGCGCAAGTGAATAGGAAGTCGACTGCAGGATCACGCCAATCAGAACGACCACAGCACCCGCGAACGTGACCCATTTTCGTCCAAATCTTTCGCCCAAGAAGAAGCACGACAAGGCGCCAAAGGCTGCTCCCACCTCGTACAAGGCTACCGCGGTGCCTTGCAGAGTCGAGTGCTCGGCTTCGAGCTGTGGTGTCGCAGTGCTGATAGCTGGAAACTGCTCCTCGAACTCCGGCAGAGTCAAAAGACCGTTCATCAAGGCCTGGTCATAGCCTACAGAGCCGCCGCCTCGTCAGTTTCTCTCCGATGGCATACGAGCGAGGCCCGGGCATTTTTTTTCTCTCGCACCTTGCAGAACCCACGCCGCCGCACCCGTCAACGCCAAAGCATACCGCAGCGCCCTGCCTCGAAACTCCCGTTTTACCATGTTGGCTAGAGATAGGGTATAAGACGAAAGAAAGAGAAGAGACGCGCGCACAAAGAATCTTCTCCCGCCGTGGAGCGAGACGCTGCTTATGATCACCACCTTTAGTCCTGATCCCGTACTGTATGCAACCACGATCGTCTTCTCACGGCAGGGCAAACGTCACTTTGTGGGAAGCGTTGAAAGGAAGAACCCCCCTCCCCGAAAGCCAGCAAAGCACGTAGCCTGCAGGTACTAGGCAAATGACGGGAAGGCGTCAACGCACCGGAGGCTGGTGTCATGTAATAGGTAAGCCGGCAACCGGTGCGTGCAGACGGGATCTCAGCTGGCTGCTACGGTACGTACACCACAAATCGTGCGCGCGGGTGTCATATGTCGATCGGATCCCTCAAGGCGTGCCGCACCACTAAAAGCGGATACCACTACCACCACCACCACAGGGCTCCATATATGCAGTGGAGTTGCTTGATGATGACGTGGGGCTGAGCGATTCAGATGAGTTTGCTTGACCCTTTCGCCTGATGGCTGTGGGGAAGAGACGATGGGCTGTATACAAAATACAAGACATTTTGGGAATTCCATCATCACGAAAGAGTGAAGTGGCTTTCGTCGTGACGCTGCTGGCGTGAAGTTTACGTAGAGTGCAGTATCATGTAAGCTTCCACCAAGCTTTCGGATGCCGGCATGGCGGCTTGGCGTTGGGACTGGAGGGGTCTTGTTCAAATGTGTTTACATACAGTACCGTACCCTGCAGCATGCCGAGATTGTTGATGAGTATGTATTGGCTCAGCAGGTTCCTCGCGGCATTGCGTGGCAGGATGGGACGGAGCTAGATGTGGGATGTCCCTGTGGTTCGAAGGAGTCCATTTGCACACTGCCTTGGTCTGGCTACTCCTGTTGAGAAAGGACGGGAAGGGGGGGGGAATCCTCCGTGGATTGTTACCGTAGAAGTTTATGGAGTTGAGAGGGGTCTGTGCTCTGATGAGTAGATCATGGTGCAGGTGAGTCAGCAAGTCGGCGCCGGTCCCGGCTTGCAGCTGACTGATTACGATTACCACGGCGAGGATACACAGTCTACTTCTGCATGGACCAGTTGTTCCAGTCACTGAAGAACTCGCTGGAGATCTTCGACGCCAGATTTTTCCGCCAACTCTTCTGCAGCTTGCTATACATATGAGCGATTCTCTCCCAATTGTCGCCCTCGTCCATTCGATCTAGAATCTTTGCTAAGAAGAGGCTAGATCTGCTGCAAGCTTTCGTATGGAGCTTGCTCCCTCCCAAAGATGCCTCCTCATGTATGGCAGAGAGGACCTGGAACAGATCTTCAGCACTCTCGAGCTCCGGGGATGATTTGTTCTTCTTGGACGCTTCGAAGAGGCCCTCGAGGACACCAAAGGCCTTCTGTGCGGTTGGCGCACTGCCCGTAGTCCTGGTTAGCGTTGTCAATGGGTGGAGAAGGTCGAGCACAATCGGGTTGTCGTATTGCGACTTCACATAGACCACCAGAAGATCCAGAATACGGTTCTTGAGGTTGACGACATTCTCCTTGGCGTCCTTGTTCTGCTGCTTCTTATTGCCGCCGAGTTTCTGCTCCTTAAAGATGGAAGTCAACTTCTCGTCGACCGCATCCATCTCCTCATCATCCATGTCAGAGCCGTCGTCATCGGAAGCCATACCCTCCGTACCAAGCGCTTCAGTCAATTTGCGTTCAAACTCGGTCAGCTCGTCACCTTCAACGTCGTCATCTTCGTTCTGAGAATCAGAGTCCGACTCGTCGCTGTCATTGTCTTTGCCGTTCACAAGCTCGACATCAGAGCCGAGCTCAATGTCTGATGCATCCTCGATGTCCTCTACCTGATCATCGTTCTCTTCTTCGTCTTCATCATCATCATCCTCCTCCTCCTCGGCACCAGCTGTTACGTCCTCCTCCGCTCCAAACAGCTCTTGCTGCCCAGCTAGGGATTCCTTCTGGGAAAGAATATCTATCATGGCTTGGAGTCCTTCTGCGGTAACATCAGGTGCGAAGGCAGTAAAGACTTGCTCGGCGAGCTTCCGGAACAACGCCGATTGCTGAGACACGAATTTGATGAGAAGCTCAACCAGCATGAGGGATGAATCTTCCAAATCCTCCGGGCTCTGAAAGCAAGCCGTGATATCTTCCAGGACCAAAATGCTGTCTGGCTGCTGCAAGTAGACCTGCAAAGTGCCCAAGGAAAGAAGCAGCTGAAACGCTTGCGGGACTAATGACGAGCTGTCCTGACCTGCTTTATCCTCCGCCTCCTTGAGAGCTTTTCGAGCATCCTTGATTGCTGTTTTCGAAGCCTCGTCGAGTTCAATTGAGAGCGTCTTTCGGAGTGAGTGTAGTCTGTCCACCACAATGAGAGGTCCGCAAACCGCTTGCTTCAGAGGTAAGCTCACGAGGTGGCCAAGCGCAGATTGCAGTCGCTCACGGAAGACGACCCGGCTGCTGTCCAGGATGGATGGTTTTGCTTTATCATCTAGATTGACGAAGCTGAGATCCGTGAGGCTGCGCAACAGTAGCTTGAGCCACTGAGCCGGCGCATTGTCTTTTCCGAATAGCTGGGCAGGATCGCTTCTTCGCGACCTCACAGTCGTGAGCAACGCATCAGCGAGCAAGCGTCGTTTCTTGTCAGCCTCACCAGCTTCGAGAGCTCCTGGTGCGAGTGCGAGCTCGTTCAGGACCTTGACCACCTGGATCAGGTTGTCTTCATCTGCACAAGCGATAAGATTATCGATTGTCAGTTTCGTCTGCTTGTCCAAGTGCGGCGGAACTACTTCCAACGTCTTGGTGACCATTTCAGCAGCCGCCCAGGGATCACTCTTCGCACGAGCAGTCATCTGATTGAGCGGCACTTTTGCTGCTTCAAACAAATATCGGTCTGGTTTTGCACGTTGATCGACGATGCAGCGAATAATATTGGCGTGGACAATGTCACCAAGCAAGTCGGCAGGCGCTGATGACACTGCTTTGCCAAAGATCTGGAGTCCGAGGGATTTCCGTTCAGCGGACGAGGATGCTGAAAACATTGGTTTCGCAACGCAATCTTCCCAAAAAGACGAGAGATCCTTCCCGTCGTCCTTCTCGTACAAGTGCGCTAACAGCACGTTCCACGCGAAACTTGGAGTAGCCTGCCGCGTTCCAGATGCGGTCCTCTTCTTCTTCCCTTTCTCCTTTCCCGCCTGACCATCCTCTTCTACCACAGCGGCATTCTTTAGAAGCACATTGGTAAGGGTAGATCTTTCTTGCGCGTGTAGGGGATTGCTGTGGTGCCATTGGCCCTTGGGAAGTTTCATATCCGGGAAATGCTTCTTCGCAGTCAACCACAATGCTACTCCTTCGGGCGACTTCACAATTCCTTTGGAGCACCATGAATCAATCAGCGGCTTGACATGAGCAGCCTGCACCTCCCTGCCTCTCAGAAATTCATGCAAGATGATACCGCATTCACCACGCAACCAATCCTTCTCACACGCAAGCTCTGCAATAGCTTTGAAGGCTTTGTCGAGATCCTCCGCTGACGCCTGGCTCAAGATTCCACTCTGCAGCAGGGCTTGGTAGGAGTAGACGCGACCTAGTAGATACTCCTTTTTCTTGTCGTCTTTGCTCTCTGGCGTGGTCAAAGCATTGATGTGATCGATGACGTTGATTACCGGAAGCTTGGTGTCGCCCTTGCTGGCCAGTCTGAGCACTTCTGTCAGAGCGAGTGAGAATCCATGTCTGGATGCCTTGGCGCCACTGCAAACACCTTTGATGAGTCGCGTGTTCGCGTATGTGATTCGTTCCTTGTAATCATCTGTCTTGGTCGCAAGAACTTTGAGCAGTTTCCGAGCAGCCTCCAGTCGATTCTCCAAGATCGCATCTCCTAAGCTGTTAAATAAAGGACTGAAGATCTTCGCATACTCTGCCTTTGGGTCTCCATTCTCTAGGCGCCGCTTCCGTGATGGATGTATGTTGTCTTCGTCTGCTTGGTCGCTTCCGTCGAGCGGGCGCTTTGTGCCAGACATCTTGCAATCAAAATTCGCGGCGATGCAGGAGTTGTCGAGCCCCCAAAGTTTCATGTGCGAGAGAATACTGCTAGGTCGTTAGAAATTAAAGCTGTGGCACGGCCTTCGGCAGCGGACAGAAGTGGATGTCATGGCCGATCTCTTGGCAGTTGTTTCGTCCCTCAAGTCTGGCGAGTGAAACGAGGCTCCTCCACTGCAGAGCCAACAGAGCTCATTTGTATTGGCACACTACGCACCAAGAGCGTTGGCAGCTATATTGTACCGTAAGACGCGCAGCTCTCGCCTTGTACTCCGAGAAGTATCGACCTTGCATAGTCTCCACCTTCCTTTCTCTCTCCACCCTCCAGCCGCCCATTTTTAGTTGACTACGCCTTTTCCCACTGGTAATGCTCAAATGGCCAAGATAGCAATCATCGGTGCAGGCACAATTGGCCTGTCGTTCGCAGCGCTACACCTCACCAAGAACCAGGACTGCACCGTCGTGATATACGACACGCGAGACGACCTTCAGGAATATGTCTCACAGCACCTACCTGGATACCTTGTTGATGCGGACGAGATATCATGCACACGTCGTTTATCCTTCTCGCAAGATCTGGAAAGCGCTGTGAAAGATGCAGCCATAGTACAAGAGCAAGGCCCTGAAAATCCCGTATTCAAGATCTCCATTTGGCCCAGGATTGAGCAGCATGCTCCCGGTGATGCGCTGTTTTGGTCAAGCACATCGGGCATACCGGCAAGCGAGCAAAGCCAGGATATGAAAGACCGAGCGAGGCTAGTGGTGTGCCATCCTTACAATCCTCCTCATATTATGCCCCTGCTCGAAGTTGTGCGATCACCGCAGACATCTGATGACGTCGTGGAAAGGACGTTGGCGTACTGGCGTGGGCTGGGCAGAACCCCGGTTGTCGTGAAGAAAGAGTGCATTGGATTTGTCGCGAACAGGCTTGCATTTGCGCTGTTCAGAGAGGCTTGCAGCCTGGTGTCTCAAGGTGTCGTTGAAGTTGAGGACTTGGACGAAATTGTACGAGCCTCAATGGGACCAAGATGGACTGTAGCAGGCCCTTTCAAAGCCTATCATGCCGGAGGAGGGGAGGGAGGGTTGGCGAGCTTTCTGGACAAGATTGGGGGCACGGTGGAAAACTGCTGGAATGCTAGCGATGAGGACGTGCGGACAGGAGACATTCACATAGGTCGACCATGGCAAGCAGGCATCTGCCAGCAGGCCCAGAATGCCTATGGCATGACAGATACGGCAGAGCGAGATCGACAGACTAAACGCGTCCTCGAGGCAGTAAGACAATGAATTGTATGTCAGTGTTTTCTCATCGATGCAGCGTGCACGCGGGGTTCGCATGGAAGAAACGGTATGGAGTTTACCGCACTGTATCCTGATTTCACGGCGAACGGCTTGATGCGTGCAGTCGAGAGCTGTTCGGTGCTGCCGAGAAATGAAATAGGAAGGTGATTATGCAATCCTTCACGCCTGCAGCGACCACCTGAGCTTACCTTACATGTCCTGTATGCTGCACAGCGCGGCTGAGGCCGATATCAACGTGGCCACGCGATATGCTGATCCGCCACTATCTGCACGCCCCTCGATCTCCTGGGGAAGAGCTCCGCAGGCATGCATAGTCGGAGCATGCCTGGAAATTGGAGACCAATGGCAGCTCAGCTACTGACACCGTACTGTTTGTCGCTCATCTGCGGTGCCACAACCAACCAGTCGAGGCTGTTGGACACCGTCTGCAGAGCTCCGTGCGGCTTCAGCGGCTGCCACAGACGAGCCCCGTCGCTCGCCATATATTCGAACGGTAATGACCCTCGGGAAATTGCACAAGAAATTGCCGCGTACGCCGTGCAACTCGTCCGGCACAATCACGTCTCAATTGCTCCGGCTCTCTGTAGTGCTTATTACCCTGGTTCAGCCGTGATCGTTGAATGTACCAAAGAGCCCTCCAAGAGGCTGTGAAGATGCTCTTGAAATATGCTATCACGCAACGGCGATATCAGAGCTGACATCAAGCATCCAGAGGCGATGTCCGCTGAACGAGGATCGCATTGTCGGTACAAATCCATCGGTCAACCCGGATACCAAGACCGTTATCGTGGAGCCAAGGCTACCGTTGCTCGAGCTGTAGCTTAATTCTTACGCAAGAGGCAACGTGCCCGGCCAAGGAACATTTGGACTGTGCGACCTCCGTCGCTAGAACACAAAGCGCAGCTCAGGCCCAGCAATTTCAACCATACACACACCAGAGACTCGACGCTGCCAAGCTTTTCCGAGCTCCATGCAATGCTGCAGTGTCACTTTGGAGGCAATATGTCCGTCGCGGCTGCTTCCAATGCACCCTGGACGCTCTGGAAGTTCTATGCGCCGAGTGGTGCAGATAAGCTAGGTACCACGCTCAGGTCCTCGGTGTGTTAGGTCGGAATTGAGATTTAACTCGTGCGGCGTGCGCACTGCTGCTTTTGGGTGTGCGGTCTCTCTTGCAGTGGATATTCTTACTCGATCACAACTCCTTCTTGCAATGGACGCCCCCCGCGATGCGGCGCTCGACCCAGCGCATCAGCACCAGCACGGCCATCTCCATCATTCGGAGCATGCGGCCCACGACGGGAACGATGTGCCCTCCTACACTGCGGGCACCACCGCCGATCGGAGTATCATCCCAGATCCTAGTCCGCAAGATCACATCCACACTCATGCCCACCCAGGTGCTGGCCATCTCGACCACACGGCTACAAAAGAATATGACGAGAAGGCAGACGACTATGGAGGGAGGAAGCAGGACTACAGCATAGACGTCGAGCAAGGCAAAGCTTCACCGGTGTCTGGATCTGCAGTGTCGCCGGAGAACGAGAAGCACCCATCGCGAGGCATTTATCGCCGATACAAGCCAATATGGCACTTCCTCATGTGGTTCCTCGTTACTGCGTGGTGGGTGGCAGGTCTGGTTCTGCACCATGATGACAAGAACTGGATCATTCCATTCTTGATCTGGCTTGCAATCAGTATCAGATTTTTGACGTTCTATGTACCCATCACGCTGGTCACGAGACCAATGCACTGGACCTGGAATCAGACCGGTGTTCGGGTCAACAACATGATCCCCGAAAAGTTCAGACTCTATGTCGGAGCTGCAGTCGCCGTTGCCGTGATCCTGGTCGGCACCTTCGTTAGCGCCGAATCTGCAGACAACACCCGAGAGAACCGAGCGATCTCACTCTTTGGAATAGTCGTTCTGATCTTCGGCTTGTGGGCGACGTCCAGAAATCGCAAGGCTATCAACTGGCATACGGTCATTTCTGGATTCTTGATCCAGTACATCGTGGCTCTTTTCGTGCTGAGAACCCAAGCCGGATATGATATCTTCAACTTCATTTCCGGTCTCGCGCGCGATTTGCTTGGCTTCGCAGACGATGGCGTGGCATTCTTGACGTCGCAAGACGTTGTCGATACGGTCAGCTGGTTCCTCATTACTGTGCTCCCGGCCATCATCTTCTTCGTCTCGATCGTGCAGCTCCTCTACTACGTGGGTCTGCTGCAGTGGTTCATTGGCAAGTTCGCTGTATTCTTCTTCTGGTCCATGCGTGTGTCCGGTGCGGAAGCAGTTGTCGCTGCTGCCAGTCCTTTCATCGGTCAGGGCGAATCCGCAATGCTGATCAAGCCATTTGTGGCTCACCTGACCATGTGCGAACTGCACCAAGTCATGACTTCCGGATTCGCCACGATCGCCGGTTCAGTCTTGGTCGCATATATTGGCATGGGTATCAATCCGCAAGCTCTGATCAGCTCTTGTGTGATGTCCATCCCAGCGTCGTTGGCTGCATCCAAGCTTCGCTACCCGGAAGAAGAGGAGTCCCTCACCGCTGGAAAGGTCGTGGTTCCAGATGATGACGAACACAAGGCAGCCAACGCACTGCACGCTTTTGCCAACGGTGCTTGGCTCGGTCTCAAGATTGCGGGCATGATTCTGACTACTCTGCTCTGCATCATTGCTTTCGTCGCTCTCATCAACGGCATCCTGACCTGGTTGGGACGCTACATCAACTTGACGGGAGACTATGAACTTACCATCGAATTGATTCTTGGCTACATCTGCTACCCGATTGCGTTCTTGCTGGGTGTGCCACGCGGACCAGATCTCATCAAGGTTGCTCGTCTTATCGGCATCAAAGTTGTCACCAACGAGTTCGTCGCCTACACTTCGCTCACTACCGACCCGGCATACACCTCTCTCTCGCCACGATCCAAGCTTATCGCCACCTACAGCTTGTGTGGTTTCGGTAACATTGGATCGCTGGGAACGCAAATTGGTGTACTGTCGCAGATTGCTCCAGGCCGCTCTGGTGATGTCTCCAGACTCGCCATCAGTTCTCTGATCACTGGCGTTCTGAGCACGCTGAGCTCTGCAAGTATTGCCGGTCTGGTCATTCAAGACCAGGCGAACTTTTCATAATCAGGACGTCACGGCTGGTTTTATGGTAGCCATGTAGTAATTCAACGAGAAGTATGTGCAATCATGCAGATTTTCGGTCTCATTTTGCGTTGCCTTGGTTGATGACGTGATCATGAACAACCCGTAGGCGAAGCAGGTATATACCTCATAGCTACAGCCTGGTTGAGCTCGATACACATATCGGTTGCTCAGGGGGCTTTGACTGGCTCGCATCGAACATGAAGACTGGCCAGCTTTGCGCGAGTTGGGCAGCTAAATAAGGTGAAAAAACCCGCGCCATCGAGTTGTACTGTGGCAGGATGAACGGTACAGTATGGCGTCCCTGCAGCCCTCCTCATCCCTTCAATCGCATAGCGGAAAGCATTACGTTGAGTATATCCCACTCTGACCCCGAACGCGGTTTCTGTCCCAATCTCTTCGTCCCGTCCAAGGCAGTTCGTGAACAGTTCCCGTGCGCTGCATTTCTCCAGCTATTGCCAATATGCATTGTTGGTCTCGTGAACGCGTGGGTGGGAGAGGCATGCCCGGCAAAGATCCTCCTTTAATCCCTTTTTTGCCATGCCTGCTTTGGCCTGCTCCTAGACGATTCATATCAAGGGCAGCTCCATGCGACACACGGAATGAAATGCTAGCCCCGAGTTGCCTTTCAAAGTACTCAGCATGTCGAGGAGCAAGGTGAAGTCCATAGGAAGCTGGCCGCGGAGCCGCCCAGCTCCATCCCCGCAACTCTTGATCAGCCACACAACTCCTCCTCTTCTTGCTGCACCATACTCGGCAGAAATCTGTGGGCTACCCGAGGCCTCACGCGATAGGCGAGTCATCAATGTAGTGCTGCCGCCGCAGTCAAGGTATGTCTGCTTCGTCTCTTGACATTCGTTGCTCTCCTTCCACACTGCAAGCCTCAGGCACATTCTACACCAGCTTCCACCTAGCTAAAATGCCTGTCTTCCCAAGCTTGCAACAGGACATTCTGCGTACGCGTCCTCGCCCTAGGCACCCAATGCTTGGCCATTGGACGTACTGACCACGAACAGTGCCCAGACACATCACGACATGGGAGTGGTTGTTCGAAGATCCCACTTACTCCCCTCTCCTTCGCTTCCCTAAAAACCAGCAAGCAGGCTTTGTGGACGCAATTTCGAAAGAACGTCTGAGTTGGCTGGAGGTTAAGGAGGTTTCGACATATCTTTCCACCGCATTGGTGAAAAACTATGGGTTGAAGGAAGGCGAGACTGTCTCGCTGTTCTCGGCGAATACGATATGGTACCCGGTGGCAATGCACGCGACACTACGTGTTGGCGGCAGGGTATCAGGAGCTAGTCCGGCGTACAATGTCGAAGAGATGACATATGCGCTCCAGAAGGCAGACGGCAAATTCCTCTTTACGCACAAGGACAGCATGGAAGTTGCGATCAAGTCTGCGAAGAATGCTGGCGTGCCAAAGGAGAACATCTTCCTGCTTGAAGGCGAAATGGAGGGGTTCAAGAACATTCGGACACTGATTAGGGAGGGCAAAGAACTAGGTGAACAGGTACCGTACTCCAAGATTCCCAAGGGTAAAACGAACTTCGACGTCTGCGGCTTTCTATCCTTCTCGTCTGGCACCACCGGTTTGCCGAAAGCCGTCATGCAAGTCTAGGCAAATATCTGATCGCACAAATACTGACAATATGCAGGATCGCACACCAAAACGTGATCGCGCAATGCCTCCAAATCATGCAAATCACGCCCTCCGACCACAAACGCGTCCTTGCAGTCCTGCCATCCTTCCACATCACTGGCCTCGTCCATGTCTTGCATCTACCGATCCTCATCAATGCAGAAGTCTACTTCTTACCTGCGTTCACCATGGAAGCCATGCTCAACACAGTATGCGAGTACAAGATTCCCGAGCTTCTCCTCGTGCCGCCGATCCTCATTCGCATGGTCCGAGATCCTATCGTAGACAAGTACGATCTGTCATTCCTTAAAAGATTCTCGTCAGGAGCTGCGCCATTGAGTAAGGAGATTCTTGACCTCCTCAAGAAGAAGTTTCCCCAATGCGGCTTCAAGCAGGGCTACGGCATGACAGAAAGCTGCTCCTGCATCACAGCACATCCGCCTCAGTATTACGATTTCCAGTACGCCCACACAGTTGGCACAGTATGCGCGAGCACGACAGTGAAGATAGTGACGGAAGACGGCAAGGAGTGCGGAATTGGAGAGCCCGGCGAGATTTGCGCGAAAGGACCGCAAATTGTGATGGGTTATTTGAACAACGAGAAGGCTACGAAAGAGACATTCGACGAGCAAGGATACCTGCACACCGGAGACGTTGGCTCGATCGATGAGCAAGGCATTATCACCATCCTCGACCGCATCAAAGAGCTGATCAAGGTGCGAGGTATTGGCGTTGCTCCAGCTGAATTGGAAGACCTTCTACTCGGTCATCCCAAGGTCGAAGATGTCGCCGTGCTGGGCATTCCCGATGGTAAGATCTTGGAGACTCCTTGATCCAAGACTTGCTGCTGACATGAGATGCAGACTATAATGGAGAAGTGCCGAAAGCGTACATCGTTGCTGCTGCCAACCAGAAGCCGAGCCAAGAGTTGGGCCGAGAACTTCTCAAATTCACCAGGGACAATAAGGTACGATACAAGGCTGTACGAGAACTTGAATTCATCGATGCGATCCCCAAAAGCGCTTCTGGCAAGATTCTTCGGCGCATGCTGCGAGACAAGGAGAAGAGTGGGAAGAAAGGATTGTTTGTGAAAGAGGAGCGAGCACAGTTGTGATCGATAGATGTATATATCTGCATCGCACGACCTCATGTTGAGATTGCCTGCAGATTACGATCCATCGTCCCATGGCCTCCTCACTTGCGATGGCACTTTCCGAATGCGGTAATGTACCTGCGCCATGGGCCATGAGTCAGTCGCCAGATGACGTCGGGTCGATGCCGATCTCCTCGAATGAATAGATGTCCGGCCAGACCTCACTCCTTGATCAGCATTCCCCTCGACGAAACCGCGCTGCCTGGTGGTGGAAGCGAAGGCCATAGACTCACTGCCAAGAATCAATCTCCACGAAAGCGCACTATGGCCGAACGTGACAGAGACACCGCAACCCTAGAAGCACTCCAGGGCTCCCCCGTCCCACCCAAAACCTCAGAAGAGACTGGCCCTCTCGACCCGTTCTTAGCAGATAGTCCCGATCTCGCGGAACGTCTGGCGAAATACACCATCGGCGGCGACACGCCCTCCCAAACCTCCCAACTCCAACACCGTCTCAACATCCTCGCCACCTGCTTCCCCAACGAACATGGCTCCCCATCCCTCCACCACGCCCGCGAAGCTCTCGCCGACCGCGTGATCCTGGAAATCGGCTGCGGACAAGGCGACATGACCGTGGCCCTGGCGCACTTCGTATCGACGGGCAGCAGCAACGCGGGGAAAGTGTTCGCGGTCGACCCGGCGGACGCGAGCTACGGCGCACCCTTCACGCTGGGCCAGGCGCAGGAGTTCATCACGAAGGCCAACATCGGGCCGTGGGTGAAATTCATCCGCCAGGAACCCGGGCCGTACGTGACGGGCATGCGGGCGGCGACGAAGGGTCGGCCGGATCTGGTGGTGCTGGCGCACTGCGTGTGGTATCTGCCGTCGGAGGAGTATCTGAAGGGTTTGCTGGAGGTGTTGTGGACGATGGCGCGGGAGAAGAGGAAGAGTTCGAGGCCGATTCGGTTGCTGGTCGCGGAGTGGGGGATGAGGGAGCGGGCAGAGGAGGGGCCGGCGAGGGCGCATGTGCTGGCGGCAGAAATTCAGGGGGCGAAGCCGTTGGAGGAGGGGAATGTGAGGTGTATGGTGACGCCGGAGAGGATTGTGGAGTTGGCGAAGGAGGTGGGGTGGAAGGTGAACCGGGAGAGTTGGATTGAGGGTCCGGATGTGGAGGATGGGAAGTGGGAGGTGGGGATTGTGAAGGCGAAGTATGCTGGTGATGATTTGGAGGAGGGTTTGAAGGAGAAGTTGGAGGAGATGAAGAGGTTAGCGGAGGAGGGGGAGGTGAAGAGTATGGATGTTTGGACCGCTGTTTTTAATCCTTGATATGTTAGTGGTTACCGCGCGTTTGGGGGAGTATGTAGGTCGATACCCTTCGTTTGCGAGACTTTTCCAGCTCTTGGCTTCGTCGCAGATTGCGCATGCACGAGTATATGTAGCCCTTGGCCCTTCTTATACATCAGGTCTGTAACAAGATGGCAGATGAGAGGCCAGACGGTCCTTCCTTGGTTCTGTGGACGGGCAACGAGACCTTGTAGATGAGGTTGGGAGCTATGTATACACGCGCCTACCGAGTGCACGGACAGGATATATGATCACCATTCATATACAGCTGGAACCAGACAGTCAGCCCTCGTAATCACTTTTTCGATTCTTCATCTCGTCTTGGGTCTGAGACTGGTTTGCTACAACAGAATGCTCGTCGAGATGCGAACTGGAAGAAATATGGATGAAGAAGGCTATCAAAAATGCAAAAGACATCCTCAAATACTCCTAAGCTTCACTGGAGAATTTGACTCTGCAGCAGAAATATGGAAGGCACCGTTGCAGCTCAGAGAGGCAGAGACGCAACAAGTACATTGACTATCGAGAAGCCAGTCTTGGGATTGTGTATACATGTACTACGCGGGAACAAGGGCGAACTTATCAGAAATCGCGCACACGTGACCTGCCAAGTGTGGCGGAGCTGTGGTGACAATGTCTTCTCTTGCTCTTGGCTCTGGTCGTTGAGACTGTTGATAGCGCGACGATCCTTCAACTTGTACAATGCGTTGTCGGCGTGCGTCTGCGCAGCGAAGTCAGGCTTGCACTCGGGCTGGCAAACACCTGAGAGTTGCCCGGTCCTCCGAACTGAACTCTTCCTTTACACTATGCACCTGAAACCGACTAGCTAACATGGATCGATCAGTCGATCGAGTGAGAGGGGAAATGTTCCTTGCTGTTCAGTGGAAAGTCGCGGATATGAATGGCTTTGGCTGCGCGTAAATTGGTCGTGGCTGCTCACATCGGGCGGGCCTCGGAGCACGTCAAGGCCAGTCGACCTTTAGATAAAGGAACATTATCTGGCCCGTTCTTCATCATCTGCATGTGGTCTGACTACCCCGAGTGCAGACGACTGCTCTCATACTGCCTGCTGCTCGTGACATTGCGGGTCGACTGTAAATACTTCCCTCTCACATTACACGTTACAGAGATGGCACCGAATGCTCCGTCCCTCCCGGTGGATAGTGTCGACAACTCTGCCTGTCCTCCGTCCGACCCGATAGCATAGACCGCGGCATCGATGCTTGACAGGTGGACCATGGGGAAGGTTGGCTCAGAGTCCCTCCTGCACCGCGTTCAACTACATATGAGCCGCCCTGTCCTCCACCCTGCGACGGCGGAAGCTTGCTGGAGATGGCAATTCACATTCGAAGCCCAGGTCAAGCTATCTGGGTTGTTGGGTGTCTTGGCCATGGGGGATATTTCCTGCTCATGATCCCTGGAGCTACGCTGCGCAGAAGCGTGGCAACGCTTGTCGCCTTCCCTCAAGCGAGACTGAAACGCCATACGTGCTGGGCCATTCGCAAGCGGGAGGAGGCAGGTCGGCCAACGAAAACACGGCGGTGCGAGCAGAGGATGCAGCATATATGCACATGTATTGAGCATCCCGTAACACGATGGGACCCCGTCTGCGCAACTGCGTTATCGCGGACTCGCTACTGCCACGAGTTCGAACTCCCATCAGACGTTTCGGGCAAGTACAAAGCCGCCGCTGCTCTTTCTTCAAGGAATGTGGGGCAGAGTTCTGACGGGAGCAACCGTCGAGCTTAGACTACTTAAAGGTCGACCGCTCCTCCTCTTTCGAGCTTGGAGAAGCATAGTGAATGCCACCGCCTAAACAAAACAACAACGCGCCCTCCATCAACCATCAACCCACTCAACGCGACGCATATATCACACACCCCGTCCGCGACCACAATCCCTCTCGGCTCATTGACTCCTGGCAGCACCAACTCTCGTGATCCTACATAGTGATTGCACCTGGCAACATCAGCAGTAGTCATGCGACATCACTCGTAGATTCCACTGTGCCGCCTGCGTTACGTGTAGTGCTACCGGAGAGCTTGCCCTGTCCAGCACTCCACGCGCCCGTCCCCTCCATCCGCATCTTGCGCGTCTCCGCCACGTGCGACAAGAACATGTGATTGCGGACGCGCCGCCGACATACGACACTCAATGCGCCTGTTTACACCCGACAGCCTCCTGTATCCGATCACGGTTACGAAACTGCTGCGGCAGGAGGGCGATAGCGTCGACGTCAATGCCCCGCTGTTCTGGTACGAGTACAAGAGCACGGTGACCGAGTTCGACGATGACATAAGAGACGATGTCCAGAAGGAGCGGACCTTCTTTGGCACGTTTGAGAGCGAGACGGACGGGAAGATCGCCTTTCTCAAAGTGAGCGCCGGACAGGTCATCAAGGGCCGAAGCTTCGTGGCCGAGGTCGACGAACCGTGCAAGCATGACGTCCAGTTTGGCAACATCTGCGCCAATTGCGGTAAGGACTTGACGGGCCTGGTCTCATACAATGCCACGCAATCCGCGACCGATCGCGCGACGACCAACATCGTGCATGGCCGCCAAGACCTGCTCATCTCGGCAGGCGAGGCGGCACGAGTGGATGAGGAAGGAAAGCGGAGACTACTCGACTCGCGCCGGCTGAGCTTGGTGGTCGACCTCGATCAAACCATCATCCACGCTTCCGTCGAGCCAACCATCGCAGAGTGGCAGAACGATCCGTCCAACCCCAACTACGAAGCCCTCAAAGACGTGCAGAAGTTCCAGCTGGACGACGACAAGCCCAATACGTGGTATTATATCAAGCCGCGGCCAGGCCTCAAGCAATTCCTCTCCACCTTGTCAGAAATCTACGAGATGCATATTTACACCATGGGCACACGCGCCTATGCTGAGAACGTCGCCAAAATCATCGATCCCGAGCGCAAAACCTTCGGCGATCGCATCCTTTCTCGAAATGAAAGCGGAAGCATGACAGCTAAGAACTTGAAGAGACTGTTTCCGGTTGACACGAAAATGGTGGTCATCATTGATGATCGCGCCGACGTCTGGCACTGGACACCGAATCTGATCAAGGTCAATGTGTTCGAGTTCTTCGTTGGCATTGGTGACATCAACAGCAGCTTCCTGCCAAAGCGTCCCGAATTAGAGGCACTAAAACCGGCAGCTTCCAAGACGGATCGGAACCCGTCCGAGAAGACCACGACACCAGAAGACAGCAGCAGCGAGGCCGAGTCGGACAATAGCTCAGCTGCCAGCAGCCCCTCAACCGCGCCCACTACACCACCCCCGACTAACGGCGAAGTTTCAGCTGTGGAGCAGATGGTATCCATGGCGGGCAAACAGGATGCTCAGAGCATCAAAGAGAAGTCAGAAGAGCAAGAGCAGACCATCGCCGAGCAAGTCGAAGAGCGGCCCATGCTCAGGAAGCAACAAGAGCTTGAGAGGTTAGCCAAAGAGGACGAGGCCAAGGAGTCGCCAGCGGTGGAAGCAACAGCAGAACTTCTCGCGGAGAACGGCAATCCCAAGGAGGAGTCCGCAGAGCCGATGCAGCCCAAATATCGGCACAATCTGCTCGCGAACGACGACACGGAACTCATATACCTCGAACAAAGTCTGCGTCGCATTCACGATGCATACTATGACGAGTTCGACAAGCATGCATCGGGCACAAAGGGTGGTCGGATAGCAGAGCTTCGGCCGGGACACAGCAAGAAGAGATCGGTGGATGACCTCCAGCACATCCCCGATGCAGCTCTCATCATGGACAAGATGAAAGCGAAAGTGCTTGCTGGCGTGGATCTCGTATTCTCTGGCGTGGTCCCGCTTGGGGTGGATATCCATTCTCACGACACGGCCCTGTGGGCAAAGAGCTTTGGTGCGAATGTCAGCGAGAACATCACCAAGAGGACGACCCACGTCATTGCCTCCCCGGACCGCCGCACAGCCAAGGTGCGGCAGGCGGCGAAAAAGGCTGGCAGGATCGCCATCGTCAGCCAGTCTTGGCTGCACGCGTGCTTTGCGCAGTGGAAGAAGGTTGATGAGAACCCATACCGCATCCATTCCGATGCCCCGACGAACGGCACCGCTGGGCTGCCTGACAGCTTCGAAGGCCATGAGTTCCCGCTGTCCGAGTCGGACGAAGATGCTGCGCAGACCGAAGATGAGACAGATGCCGAGACTCCGAAGGCCAACGCCAACGGCCTTACCCTCGACATCCCGACCGAGGTTGAAAACGACTCGGAAGAATGGCTCAAGCATGCGCCAACGTTGGACCGCCAGGATAGTAGTCCTACCAAGGAGGAAGCACCCGACGACTGGGCTGACTTGGACGACGAATTGGCGGAATTCATGGATGGTGAGGATCTCGACACCGATGGGGAGGACTCACACAGCGATCGCACTGATGATGGCGAGGTTCTCAAAACGCCGCCCAGCCACCGCAAGAGAAAGTCCGGCGACCGTGACAGCGAGACGGAGAGCGATGTCGAAGGCAGTCGGCTGCAGAAGAGGAAGAAAGAAGCCATCGGGCGGACATCTTCCCTCACAAACCTCGTGGCACAAGAATCGGCGCCTCATCCCGCTGCTCTAGATGCAGCATCGGCGAACGGAGAGGAAGAAGACGACGATCTCGATCTCGAAGCCGCTCTCGCTGCCGAGATGGAGAGGGAAAGCGATGACGAAGAGTCGTAGTCGGCTCTCTGACTACTTTTGTCTGGGACAAGAAGGCGTTCGGCGGAAAGGGCATTGTTGGCAGCCAGGAAGTCATCGCGGCCGCCTTTTCAGATTTTGCATAGCAAGGAGTTGGCGGTATGAAGTGATGAAGCAAGCAGGCGAGCGAGCCAAGCTACGCATCTTGTGGGTGATTGAACAATTCTAGACCCGAGACGAGAAATCATAGCGATTCATCCACGTAATCAGATTCGATATATCTTATGCAAAGCACGGCACAGACCGGCGTGAAAGATGTTCCGATCGCTCTTGATGGCTTTGCGTGATACACATGACAGCGCCTCGCGGATCGTAATGTAGTTATATTGCCTGCGCGTCGGTGCTTCAACCTGTTCGGCTTTGTCGGGCTCTGCCTTCCGGAGGGTCTCGTCAGTAGTGTGAAGAGATTCGCAAGCCACCCATGGTTATGGAGTGGAAAGCCGGCGGATATAGCAAGGTATGGCTGGCGTCGACCGACTCGGGTGGCAGGGAAGGATTCGATGTGCTTTGCGGATTCTCACGAGGTGCAGCCCCGCGACGGCAAGCGGCGAGTCGGCGACGGAGAGCTGTGCCTGGTGGGGCTGCCGTGTGAGGTGCAACGACAAGGCTGAACCAGACATTCACCACCCCAATCCCCATCCACTAGAGCGGTGCCATCTGGATGTTCGCTGTGCGAGTCTCGCCTCATTTTTGGTGGGAGGGATCGATCTTGCTGCCTCGCACACGCACATAGCAGACACCACCCACCGTGATCGGGCCTCCCCGTCGCACATGCGAATCACTTCTTTTCAGGCTACCACCACCACCACCACCACCACCATCCCTCTGTGTTGCTTCACTCGCATCTCCCAGTCGAACACGTGCGCCGGCGCCAACACGGACAGCGCATGCTAACTCTGTTCACGATTAGCGAGGCTTTTCTATGATTGACACCGGCTGGAGCAGTATTCGGGACTTGTGTGGTAGCAAGTCGGCATTTCCGCCGCGGTTGTCGAGATTACGACCAGGCTGCAGCAGTAAGACGTAACGAGTGGAGGAGCGGTCGGTGATACCGTAGACTAGTAGGAAGAGAGTAGGCATGGCGACGGCGGTTGCGACTCAGACCGAGACGCAAACAGATGCAACGTCGTCGCGACCGCACAAGGCGAAGCGGACGTTCAATGACCTTTCAGAAGAGCTCAAGGGTCTGATCGTAGAGCAGGTAAGGCACACCACACCATGCTCCGTCACCTATGCGGACCAACCATAGCCTTGGCCGTCACTGATGAGACATCGGTCAGGTAATCCGCCCATCCGACCTCAAGAATGTCTGCCTTGTCTCGAAACAGCTCCACTCCCTCGCCGTTCGCCCTCTATACCGTAACGTGGCTCTCGACCTCGGCAGCAATAACGACAACCGCCTGACAGCATTCATCAATCCACGCAATATCGGACTGCAGCACATCCGACAGATTCGCCTCTACCTCGCCGAAGTCCGGGACAAATGCAATCAAGAGCAGCAGGCACAGTTTGCGACCCGCATGATCCTCGAGTTCTTGCCAGAAGACACACTTGAAGAGTTTAGGTATGCTTGGCTCATCCACATGGCAAGAACACTCGCGTACAAGATGCGATGCTCGACGTGGCATCGGATAGGGAAGAGTTGACCGGCTGATGCTAACAGTTATTACCGGAACAGCTGGTGTCCATGGCGGCCTTTCTCCACCGACAATCTCCTGCTCCTCTATAATCGTCAGCGAAAAATGAAATGGCTCGAGGTTATGGATCTCGATCGCCATGTCCTTTCAGAGATCAAGAAGAATCCAAGACTGCAGAAAAACATGTTCCAGCATGCGAAGAAGCTGGCCTTGTACCCCGAGAACCGTGAGACGCTCAGCCTGAGCGGATACTACGTCGAGCAGTGCCGAGAACAGCTGGAAGAGTTGATCGTTCATTGTCACTGGCACGATCTCAGCTCGGGAAGCAACATCGAGAGTCGAGAGTTGAACGACTCTGCGACAGAGCCGGGTTTGCTGTCGAGAAGTGTCTTTGGCCACATGATGCCTTTCGATCAGTGTACGCCATTCAATAAACTGAAGAGTTTGAGACTGCACAAGGTTGGACTTAGACATTGTGCCGACACGTGGTGCAAGTTTGTCAACTTTCACAATCTGGAATATCTGCGGCTGTACCATTGCACCGGGGCCGACACCCTACTTGGACAGCTGAGCAAGTCGAGCCATCTACCCAAATCGCTCAAGGTGCTTGAGTTTCAACACAGAGACAACTCAGACAATGAGGCGCTTCTGGCTCTGGACGGCTTCCTCTGCCTGGTATCTGGAATACGGGATCTGGTCATTGACCTTGACAATGTCAAATCAATGCCTGCGGCAGCCGGCATAGTCCGACATGGCAAAACCCTCGAATTGCTCAACGTGCATTGTGCTCAGGACTCGCACGGCACATCACTTTCAGCTGACTGCGATAGCGACGAGCTGGTGTGGGATACGGAGGATTTCGAGAAGATCTGCATAGCGTCGAAAGACCTTGAGCAGCTTTCTTGCGCGTGGCCGCGTACAAGTCTCATCCGAAGTCCGAGTGAGGAGTGGAAAGCATTCGAAAGCTCGTGCGGACACCTGAAGAATATGGTCACGTTACACATCACGACCTGGCCTAGCAATAACCCCAGTACTCAACTACTCCCTAAAGTGGTGTATGAAAGTCTGTTACAGGCTCTGGCACAGAGAGGATTCGAGATGGCTGCCGGCACGCAGTCAGTCGCAGCAGCTCGGAGCATAGGAACCGTTGGAGGGGAGGGAGCAGATGACAGCGACAACGAGGAGGGCGATCATGCTACAGCGAGCGCGAGCCCTGATACAGACGAGCCCCCCGGAACGCCCGCAAAACTCCGCCTCATTGCCTTTGGCACCTCCGACAAGATCTACGAGCGAGAAGACTCCAAGAACCAGACCATCTTCCTCCGTTCCACCTGTGTGGACGCAGACGGCAATACACGACCATATGCGGCACCTATCGGCTGGTGTGCAAGGCAGTTCATCGAGCCGCGAAGCGAGGTCCTGGATTTCGTCCTCCATCGATCCAGTGATCGAGACAATCATCCACCCGTGAGCGACTACCACGAAGGCAGAGTGAGAAGTGGCTGGGGCGGTGTTGGCGATGAGGACGAGTAAGTCCCTTCGCCCTCTCATTCCGCACATCTGATGCTCATACGCCCTGTACTTTTAGCGTCTAAACCATCACATCATGTCTCCGCGTCACGAAGGCAGAAGCCAACCCCCGGCGCCTTTCGCTGATCATCACAGTTTGATGCTTGGGTGAGACGCGGCCATGGTCTACACGCTCCCCTCCCCTCCCATCTCCCGAGCGATAAGCATGAAGCAGGCCAGATGAGGAGTGGGTATATGATTATGAGTCATCGGATTTTTCAAAATTCTTTCCAGTTGCAGAAGGAAATCTGAGAAGAAAGCCCTGAAGTCGGGCAAGCGAGCTAGCTTCCTTTTTCTCTTTCAAAACGTGCAAAAGTGTCTCACGAAGAATGAGAAGATGAGTATGAGTACGAATATGAATATGAATATGGAAATTGCATGATGGAAGGGAGAACACGCTGCGCAACTACAGATTGTTGCTGCTGCTGCCGCTGCTGCTGCTACGGCAGGTTCTTTAGAGTCATGGTCACGGTCACGGTTACGTTTTACGTCACATTACGATATCCCAGAGGTGCATGGTTGGTCGATGGGGTGGGTGAGTGGGTGGGTATATGTAGGTCCAAATCAGATATTACTCCTGCTCTTGCTCCTGCTGCTGCTGCTGCTATTGCTGAATTGACTGCGTGTGGTTGATTTTGGGTTTTCAATCTTCTTCTTCTTCTTCTTCTTCTGCCGTTGAGATGTGAGAAGATGACCGAAGGGAATGTGTGCGAATGCTGAAGTGAATAGAGTTCGAGGAATGTGGGTTTCTTCGAGGCCTGGCAATTCTCCTCTGTGAATGTCGACGCGGTGGGTTTTGTGCTACTGTGAGAAGCTCCGGTGTGAGGAACTCTCGCTTCACGAAATCCCTGTAATTTGGGTGTTGAGGGTCTACGATTCTGTCGTCTAGCTCGTGGAATAACACCTTGGGCTCTACTCTCGCATGGCGGAATGACTTCACTTCAAGCACTGTAACATGACGACTTCATCAGACTCGCGAGTCCAATATCCTGCCTCGCGGCTTTTCCATAATGTCATTCATCATCCTGCCCGTGTATATCTGCACTCAAGGTCTCCGCTGTCGATATCCGATCATTCTATACACACATTCACAACGCCGGTGCCAGCCAGCGCTCTGTAATGCAAAACCACAAAAGGCCCCACCCCAAAAAACCAGCGCAAGTTCCCCGCCTCCCTTCATCAGACGTTGATGTCGTGTCGCCAGACCTCTTGCTCCGCGCGAGCCGAGTACGTCGATACCCGCAGTAGGTCTTGCATCTGCTGATCCGACACGAACAGGATATTCCTCGCGACGAACCAGCGCAGACCTTCTGTGCACGGGGGGCTGGTGAGGCTGCCTCGGTCTGCGGGAGGGGAAAATTCGTGTCAGTGGATCGATAACCCTCGCTTCTTGTGTGTAGAGAAGGGGAAAAAAACTTACAGGTCCAGAAGTCGCTGAAATTGTTGATCTCGGCCAACACGGTGTTGATGTTCAAAGGCACGTTCGGGCGGTCCGCCGTCGAGTTGAAACCGATGTACTCGGGCAACTGCCCGAAGAAGGCGCTGTCGGAGTTGCCGGGATCGATGCGGATGGCCATGACGGCTCGCTCGTTGCCTTGGGCGTCGGCGTGCACGAGATGTAGTTCGGCCTTGGAGCGATCGCCCTGCACCGTGTGATCGGCGGGCGCGTGGATGTGCCAGCTGGCGAGGTAGACGGTCTCGTTGGTGTTGTTTTCGTCGAAGACGACGGAAGGCAGGGATGAGTAGTCGTTGGCCACTGGTTGGTCCAATGTGTAGGCCGGTCCGTAGCCCCAGTTGTGGAAGTTGCCGGTCACGTTGTCTGGGTAGTCGAAGTCCATGACGTGGTAGCGGGAGAGGCCTTGGTCGAGGCGAAGAGGAATCGGACTTTGCTGGGTGCCGGTTTGGCAGCGCTCCCAGTCTGTGGCATTCGTCAGTTGCGGTTTGATGTCAGTGAGGGTCGTCGGCTCGGCGTACCTGGGTTGAGTCTACCCCAGTCGTATGATGCTTCGTAGGCCCAGAAGCGATTATCTTCTGGCAGTGTGCCATCAACACCTTGTCGCTTCGTAAGGCGTGGGTTTTGGAGTTGTGGACATGCGCTTGCAAGAGATATCGAAAGCGCCAGCAGTCTGAGAGTAGTCAAAGGAGCCATTGTGATCGTGGAGGTATATTGCTCGATGAGGCAGGCTGTCTACTTGGATGGCCCAATGAGAGGCCAGATGAAAAATCTTGGTATGGTACAAGAGACGAGCGCTGCTGTGACGATCCAGCAGCACCTTGCTGGACATTTCCTTGGACTTATATCAGAAGTTGTCGTCCGCAAAGCTTGTCCCAGACACTCTGACACGTTTAATTTCTCTGGAACGTCGACACACGACACGCGTATGATCCTACAGTACTGGAGTTCCACGGCCGCACGGATTGCCAAGTACCCGAGCCTCCACCGTGCTCGTCTTAAAGCTCTCAGAGATTGCACTGAGCTATTCCCTATAATTGCCAAGAATCCAATGGGTCTCAAGTGACATAGGGCATATCGAGGATACCGGTGGTGGACGTCGGCATATGATGGTGGTATGAAAAAAGCCGTTAATCCAGACAACTCAGGAACACAGCGACGAATAGCATATTGGCGAACGCTGAGTAAGAGATCCTCTCCATATTTGGCACGTGCGAAGGAACGAACTTTTGAGGCGAAGTAGTGGAGAAAGCACAAAATGGCGGGGCCAAGGATTTAAGGACGTTGTCCAACCCTGTTCAATATTTAAGGTGCAAGACACTACAGAATAGGAAGTGAGGTGCTCCGAGGCTAAACCACGACAGGCAAGGTATCCTTGCTTCTACATTCACATATCTTCGCGCGGAACACAGGCACCGTCCGAAGAACAACGCCGTCGGCGATTCCGTCACCATTTGAAGGTTTCAGTCAGCACAGCATTGAGTTGATCTTGGCGAGTTGCGCGTCCATCGTTTCTGTCATGTTACTGCATCGCAGAGGTGGAAGTCACACAAGAACTATTTATCTCAGGCGGTGATTGCAATCCCATGGTCCCATAAATTATGTTGTTCCGTCTGCTTCGCAACAGACCTCTCACATCCCTACTCCCTACGAGCTGCGAAACCATTCCATCCTGCATGGATCGGGCCACGAGTCAAGGACCGTTCACTCTGCCGTTTCCGAGCGGTGTTCATTAACCGTCCACTTCTCGGCAGTGCTACACCAGTACATTCCATGACGTTCTAATTATACAAAATGTCCCGTGCATGTGTCTCGCAGAGAAGGATCGAGGGTTGAGAACCTCCAGATGCTGCCTGGAGATGAGTCGATAAATCAGTCGACACAGGAGAGTCCCAGTCCGACAGGAAACCACACCTTACATTCGTGGTGTGCACTTTGAATTCATTTACGAGCAATGTAATGGGTCTTGCTGGCATCCGCGATGTCCAAACCACTCAATAGACTGGCCGCCACAGCTGAACCACCAAGATACATGTATGCCCAAATACTCTCGTCTTTCACCAACCAGAAATCGTCCTTCCTCAGCTCGGTTCGTCCAAGTCAGTATAGTCAAGTCGTCAGGAGCTTTTGAAGCGTGCGTGCTAACAGCAGTGTGTAGTTGGTCAGGATGTAAGCAATCACAAAGCATTGTGTAACCCCGGCCGGATCCGGACATTAACACGTGATGAACAGGTCGGCTCGTCTTCGATGGGAACATTGACGGAGCGTCGACGATGGAGGTTCAAATCCTTCACTGAGGTATGTCTTACCTATATGTTGTCAATCTTGAGTAATGGTCGTTAACTTGGCATGCAGCGGTAATGCGGCGAGATGTGCTCCTTTTTTTGCAGGTTCAAGGCCTGGTGAATGAAGCAAGCACAGGACAGGATTGGTATCGACCCACTCTGTCAGCATAGCCCACACGGTTTCCCGCTAGTTTCGCCTCGGATAACGGGCGCATCTGTGATTTTGCGTCAGTGGCCCTTGCATCGAGGGGAACGTGCAGGTGGTGAGTGCACGCGTCCGACCTCACCTCCTCTTCTCTCTTCGCACTGGTGAGTCGCCGTCTAAACTCATCTTCGGCTACCTTAGGGATAGACTATGACCCCTTCAAATTGGAGGGGAAGATTGTTCTGCATAGACTGATTGAGCACATAGTCCACTCAGATCTTGCATGTTGTCCGGAGCTTAGAGACGAAGTATCACCCTCCGTTGTCCTAAACACAAGTCTCGCATCTTCCCTGGTCATGATGCTTCTTTCTGCGACTTGCTCACAGTCAGAGAGATTAGTATCTGCTCATTTCCTCCTCCTTCAATAAAGCAACGAAGCGGAGAGTTAACAATACCCGAAAAACGAGCAGTCCCCGAACCATGGGCTACCGACAAGCTGTGCCAGATTTCATCTCAACCGACTTTAGAATGCAGGGCTCGGCCTGCATCGCCTACTACCCTGTTAATCAGCACAACTGAGAGCCAGGATACTAGCGACCTCTAGAACCATAGCTCTGCCTCGATGTCTTCAAAGGTGTCTCCAGCTATTAGCACAGGGTATTACATACATCCTCTGGGGACATGCATAAGATATTTAATATGCATGAGGAACTCGACGCTAGCACCGTGCAGCTGATACACTCACACAGGCTGTCCATGAGTATACGCAAGTACTTTCACAGCAGCCAGGGTCTGTGTACGACGAAGCAAGAGGTCGTGTAGGTCTAATGGAATCTCTGGTCCACTCTCGCACCTCTCCATTGCCTGCTACGGTACTTCGCAACCCAGGCTCAAAACCCGTAGCGGCAGCTACTACCATGTAACATCGACCGGGTTCCGCACCACCTACCATCGACCAGGGTCGTTGTCATTATTGGAGATCATAAGGCACCACACAAATCCACGACTACCGCGGCGCTGCTCGATTCTATAGATAGGACGAGTTCACGCTCAATCATCACACGCATTCTGGTAAGGCTGTCTGTTCGTATTGTACCATTGACAGGGATACTCCCTGTTATTCACGCTCTCTCGAGGTTCCGTCTCCGGCTAGGTCGTTGCTGTAATTAACCCCTAAGGAATGCTCATCGGAGCTACCCTCGTGGCCTAGGAGGGTGCTTAGGGAGTCCACGACCCGCTGCCCGCTTAGCGAAATGGTGTCAGTAGCGAAGCCCTCCACAGCGACCCTCTAGGACGTCATGATTTTAAGAATGTGGCGACAGCGACACGATGCACGAAGAACAAGTGCGCGCTCATTAATGGTAAACATCAAGTTTTGACCAGAGTTCAAGCAGTTCAATCGGCTTATGCTAGGGCTTTGACGGTGAATCGGGCTACATGGCCTTGTCTACTGCCCTGTTTATCCTTCCGGATGCATTTGAGCCGAGCCAAACCCATTCTCAGATTGCAACGACTCGGGCCCGTAAGCCATCGGTATTCCTTAGAGGTATCGCGGATAGGGTCACACGAGAAGGTAAATTAATTCTAAGACGATGATACGGGCTGAACATTTCAAACTGGACAAGTCAGACTACAATCAGACGGCTACATCAAGAACAGTGACTTAGCATAGGTCAAGGCGAAGTACCAAGGCCTCACGTAATACTACTTCTCAATTCGAGTGCGTGCTTACCTACAACTCCAGGAACGTGCGATTGATCTCTTCACTCCACTATCGTATTTTGCTTCCCCTGTTTCTGAACCTCAGTGCTCATTACGAGACATGGCCTTTGACTTTTGAGACTTGCCGAGATTTGTGCTTGTCCATACAAGGACGGAAACCCATATAGACCCATGCAATGTCTACTCTTTTGCGCGGCTTTGATTTTCAGATCAAGAGCCGTGTCGTGTGTCATAGATAAGAGGCAGTAGCAAAGCAAGGCTAACCAAGCCATGCTTATATATAGCGGTTCGTGGTCCATTCCTACGTAGATCTGGGCAGCGTCTTCAATTTTCTACAACACGGCCAGTATGCGGAGCTATACTCATTTGTTTACTTGCATTACGATACTCCTTTGCTCAATACATGGTGGTTTTGGGCAGATCCAAGAAGACAAGCACTGTATCTCGGACTGCGGGCTTTGCCACTACGGTAAAGATTGTTGCTATGTCACTTGGGCTGTACCAGAGGATGCGCCTGTCATCCACCTGCCGACAGGATTTCCTGCCCAGTTTGTTCGACTGGATTGGGAAAGACGAAGCATTGTCATGATGGTATGTTCTTTGACCTCAGTCCTCCCGACGCTTATGCTAAGAGTTCGAAGGCCCGCTGAGAACATGTCCACCTTCTTTTGAAGTGGCGATATTTTCGTGCAATGGCCTTGCCTTCACTTATCCGGAGTCTCAATCGGCACATCACCCTATTCTGGTGCTGAGCAATCGAGACGGCAACGCGAATACAGCACAGATACCGGGATGAAACGCTCTTTCACTCTGTGTACGTACTCTGAGACCGACAGAGTGAGGATTTCGCCGGATCTTAGGCGGCTGCGCTAGAGGTCTTCGCAAAAGACATAGACACGGGCTATCAAGTAGTAACGACTCGGAAGGCGAATGCGAGGATATAACTGTTGATGGGTACGAAGGAAAGGAGGATCAATTCGTGAATGTCTAGGCGATATGGAAAGAAAGCCAAAGTTCGTGTAGACGGCACGTCTGGTGCGGGAGAGAAGATGCTGTTCTGTCCTGGAGCATCTTTTCTACCACAACGAGCTAAAAGATTAGAATGATTGTTACCTTATTGACGCTTCATTACTTACGAACGCGGAGTTCAGCCAATCTTAAGCGCTTAACGGGGCTGCGGAGTCAACATTAATACTATGCTGAATACTTGATAATGGTCGATGAACTGCAGCCCAGCCTTAGCACAGCGCTATAACAGCTCGTCTAATTTGTACCGTTACGTTGTTAACGCCTCACTCTCGTTCCTTGATCAAGTCAATTCTAGTCAATTCCTTTCACCACACCTTTAGGGCTCAAAAGTCCTGGTCATCCCTGTAGCAGACTTTGACGCTACGAGCATGCGTTGACTCAATCGAGTTGGCAAAGAGGCCTTCACTGCTGCCTGGATCCTACACAGTCTCAGGAACATATGGCAGGAACGAATTTCTGGGGTCGATAATACGAGGTCGAGTAAATGCCACAGGAATCGTGCAACAAGGGTGACGCAAAATCAGACCGAACTCCTGCTGGCGGGGAAATATCTCGAGCGAAGCCACTAATTGATGAAGAGAGAACCGACACCCTGTAACTTTTCGAAACATCAAGCATCCTGTCTCCCAGCGCCATGCTAAAGCATCAAATTCAAGGACCACCACACCGCCGCCCACGATCATTGCTGCATCACTTTCAGGTTCTCCGACACCTTGAAGGGTGCCTCCGTCTTGGCCTTGATCTCATCCACCGTAACGCCCTCGGCATGCTCGATCAACGTCAAACCCTCCGTGAAGTCGACATCGAAGACAGCCAGCTCAGTGATGATCATGCTGACGCATTTCGGGCCGGTAAGGGGGAAGGTACAGTTGTTTAGGATTTTCGGTCGGCCTTTCTTATCGGTATGTTCCATGGTCACGACGACTTTGGTCTTGGTGGGGTTGGACACGAGGTCCATTGCGCCGCCGAAGCCTTTTATCTTGCCTACAGATGAGCAGGTTAGCACACAGCTTATTGTGGGAGCTGCCGCGCAGCGAAAGTTTCTTACCAGGCAACATCCAATTCGCCAGGTCACCTCGGGCACTGACTTGCATAGCACCGAGGATAGTTAAATCGATGCGACCAGCTCGAATCATACCAAAGGACTCTTCCGACCCGAACACCGCCGCGCCCTTTCTCAGGGTCACAGTCTCCTTACCCGCGTTGATCAAATCTGGATCCTCCTCGCCCTTTTGTGGATAAGGACCCAATCCTAAGATTCCGTTCTCAGACTGCAATTGCACCTCGACACTCTCATCCACGAACGTAGGCGCTAGCATGGGCATGCCGATTCCCAAATTTGCGTACTGTCCATTCTTGAACTCCTTGGCCGCTCGTCGCACGATTCGTTCTCTCTTGTTCGCAGAATCGCCGGATCCTAGCGCCCCGGCTTTCATCTCCTCCTCGCTCTTCGCATTCACAACCTTCTCGATCCTCTTCTCCGCCGTGCTCTGTATCACCTTGGTCACATAGATACCCGGCACGTGCACCGCCGCAGGATCGATCTCGCCCGGCTCCACGATGTGTTCTGCTTCGACAATCGTCTCTTTGGCATTCCTCGCCATAGCTCCGTTGAAATTCGCGGCCGCAAATCGAAACATGACGTTGCCGAGGCGATCGGCTTTCCAGGCTTTGACGAAAGCGTAGTCTCCCTTGATCGATTCTTCCATGACATAAGGTTTGCCCGAGAAAATCTTGACGTCTTTGGGGATGGAGTACTGTTTGATGGAGCCGTCCGGGTTGAAGCGCAGAGGCAATTCGCCGGATTGGACGACGGTGCCTACCGCAGCCGGGGTGTAGAATGCAGGTATGCCTTTTCCTCCCGCAGCGCAGCGTTCTGCGAGCGTGCCTTGGGGTGTCAATTCCAGTTCGATCTCGCCTTTGAGGTACATGCTTTCGAATACTTTGTTCTCGCCCAAGTAGCTTGCAATCATTTTCTTGACCTGTTTGCTGGCCAGCAGCTTTCCCAGACCTGAGCCTGGTACGCCGGCATTGTTGGAGACTGCAGTCAGGCCCCTGATATGTGGCATTCTCTCGACTGTGTTTATGAGGGTATCAGGGACACCGCAGAGACCGAAGCCACCGCAGAGAAGCGTGGAGTCGGGTTTCATGTCTTTGAGCGCTTCCTCGGGCGAGGAGACGATTTTGTTGATTGCATTTCGGTGGGAGGACGAGGCGAATGTGCGAGCAAGGAGGCGGGCCTGGAGGTTCTAATCAGCATCACGTCGAAGAGGCATACAAGCGTTCTCGTGATACCTGCGGTGTGGTCTTGCCAAAGTTACTCGCCGTCCGCAAGCATAGCGTTACTGAGGACACCATGTTGTCGGTATTCGGTGCTCAATTGTCAGTGATCAAGGTTAGCAGTAGAGGTAGTCCTCCCCAGTGCTTCAACAATAGACCAAAGGGAAAGGAGAGTCAGGTACGAGACAGACGAACGCCTCGAACCATCACCAGATACTTGGACATCCGAAACTGACGACACGTGCTTCGGCATTGGACGCGGTATTACAAGCGTCCTGACCCGAGTCTGGCCGCACGGTTTCAGTCTCAGGACCGATCTCGCTGGCGGACGAACTCAAGGCTTCCGCGATTCCATGCGCGAGAATACCAGGCTGAAGCAGACAAATTCCGTCCTGGTTGAGGGGCGGTCCGGAGTGCGGGAATGGAGAGCTGGGGGAGCTGGAGATGGAGAGAAGCATAAGTTCTACCACGGAGCAGATTCCGCGGTGCAGGTTCGGATCCGGAATCTGCATGCTTGCAGACAAATCTATTCACTCACATCCCAAACAGGCTTCCGCATCCTTTGCGCGTCTTGAATCTCTCACTCGCGACAACATCGACCGCTCTTCACGCTGCACACTCAACCTACCACTGCTATCCGCCAGCCGCCATCGGATGAGTAGCAGACTTCGCCCGCATCCTCCGGCTAAGTTCTCATCCGAGGTCGTGAGTCCGTCTGAGCTGTCTCCGAACGCGGACCGTGTCGTGCAGAAAGCTTAAGGGCCGGGAGTGCATCCGTAGACTACATCTAACAGTCCAAAACTCATGTTTTCGAGATATTGAGCACCAATCGATCGAGCGCTGTTCCGACAACAGGACTACCTTCACGAACTGTTCAGCCTTGGTCAGACTCGTTCAGACAGGCCGGAGACTCCGTATGCAGATATGAGATCGAGAATTTAGATCCGTCGTGCTCGATACATCGAAAGAGACATTCTGCCAAATTTGCACCTATCCAAAAGCACAACGCCAGCAAGTCCCAAGACACACCGACGGCAAGCCCTTAGTCGTAAGACAATGCACGTGATGATGGGCAATGACGATGGATCCAACATCCGACAGGATCCTGACTGATGATCTCTATCCCGACCCCATCGCACCAAGCCGCGGCGTCTATCAACAATCTCCTCCACGCGTTTGGGCCAACTTAGTCTTGTCCCAGTCATCAGATCCCCATTTGAAAAGAACCTGTCCCACTCGCTCATATACCCCATCCCATCTCTCCCCAAGCCGAAAAAGACAGATTTCCGAAACCATGCACGCGGCGCCAGTTCATGTAGCTACCTACAAAACATCCCCAAACCCCAAAACCCCACATCCTACGCCCGCTGCCAGCCTCGTCAAAACCCCCAGACCCACCCATTTCCATATCCCCAGTCATATAATGAAAATATAACTATAACTATATCTCGCCCCGCGCGAGCCCATGAGGGTTGAAACTAAAGAAAAACCATGAAATCCAAACGTGGAGCTTTCGCATTAGACTTATACTACCCGACTGTGGGATACGGATTCAGTCTCTCTCTCTCTCTCTCTCACTCACTCTCTTGTGCGTTGGTGAAGAAAGACGCTTGGTGCGTTCAGACGAATAGGTGATGAGTAGGATGGAGGGCGGGGTTGGCAAGTGCATGTGTTTGTACGTCGATGATTCGTGAGGTGTTCATATACGAAGAATGAGATGTGATACATGACGTTTCTGCGCTGACAGGGAGGAAAAGAAAGTGGAGGTCTGTGCTGGCGGAGGGAGGGCACACATACCACTTCGGTCTTGGGTGTGTGTGTGTGTGGACAGGTCACGAGTATACATATATGTATATATAGTAAAGGTGGTGGTGGAGGTGGCTCTACGCGACGTCTTTGGCGCCGTTGTTCGCCAGTGACACGCCAGACACGAGGATCGTTCGAGCAGTATACATCCATCTGCAAGCTCACATGCTGCAAGAATGCCATCGCTCCCTAGGCCTTAGTTCCTAACAAAAACTCCATGCTCAGCTTCGGGGGTACGTCTCACATCTGCGGAGCGTCGGAAGTATTGCCGCCGACGGCTCCACTACCGTGACCCCAAAGGATCGTGTTCAGGATGGAATAAGGCGAATTTTCTTCGTCTGCGGTGGCAGTGGTATCCGAGTTCGCGGGTGTGAAGCTCTGGCTGTGATCGATCTTCAACACACCATCGCTGTCGACAGATGCGACAGTCGTGCCGGCTTCATTGGGTGTCAGCTCGCCAAAAGCGCCTCTGGCCTCCTCGATGTTGAGTTGGCGGAGAGCGGTGATGCCTCGCTGAACCGGTGCTGACACCTCGGTCGGATCGACCGTCGAGGTGATGTCGCTCATCAAGCTGATGAATCTACCGATCAGCTTGCGCGCTCGTTCATTCGTGCGGTGCTCTCCGAGAATGCCCAGTAACAGCGCGGAGCTGAGCGCACGGTGCACCGCGGCCCAGGATTGTCGAGCGAAGAATGTGATGTTGTTCAGGCCCAGGAATGCTTCCACAGTGTTCACCAGATTCTCCACGCACACGGACTTGAACCCTTTCACCAGCTCGCTAGAAGTCCTGGGACTCACGGCTGGCCGGCAAAGCTCGGACATTGCGTAGCTGGTGTGTAGATATAATGCCCAATGCTCGAGCGTTTCCTGGCTGGATGTGCATTTTCGAGAGTCTCGAAGGTGTTCGGCAGCATCACGCATGATGTGCGCGATCTCCTCGCGGTGCTGATTGATGCGAGCCACATGCTCCCGGGAACTGGTAGCTCTTGCTCGATCCCGCACGATATCGAGCCCGACCTTGGTCATGCGATACATGGACGCATGGTAGGAGCTGGTCTGCCCGAAATGCTGTGGCATCGGCATTGTGCTCACGTCGAGGGAGGCGCTGCGGTCATATGTGATCGAGAGCAGGCTATCTTGCCAGACGATAGCCCACCATACCTTGGATCGAGGCAAGACGACCTCATTCGTGATTGCGGGGGGACACGCTTGGTGTAAGCCAAGCCCTTGCGCGAGTCTGATGGTCAACCCAAGAAGTGACCACGCAGTACCCGCATTCTGCGCGAGATTAGAATACGGGCGGAAGAACGGCCCAACAGGATGCAGGCGTACCATGTTGTTCGTCATAACATTGCCGATAATGAGAAGCGCTTGAATGCTCTCGATATGTGGCTGCGACAGGAAGTTCGTGAAGCGCAGGCATTCGAAGCCGCAGCACACTAGACTTGGTCAGTGCTGACGTCGGAGTGGACAGGCTCAAGACTGACCGTATACTTGCGAGGTGAGTTCTCGTTCTTTCCGGGTGAGTGCACTACACTGGGCGCCGCTGGCGAGCACTGCAAAGAGCATACCCAGCCAGTAAAAGCTTTTCCCAAAGAGCGTGTGTTCGGTCACACCATCGTCCGGGATATTGTACGAAGCACGAGTGACCAAGAAACCCGCGAGGTCTTGCTCCAGCTGTTCCAACTCCGCAATCCCAGGATAGATGATGTAGCCGAGATCGCGATAGCTGGCAAAGAGGCTGAGCATCTGGCTATCGCTCGGGAGCGCCTTCGCCAGTTCTCTTGCTCGCTGTAAGGAGCCGTGAGGAAGACCCCAAAGATCAACAAACGGATAGGTGGCGGACTCATTGTCGAGACCGAACATAGGCAGAACGGATTTTCCCAGGAACTCTTGAAGCTGTTGTTGCTCCGCCGGATTTGGGGCCTGGCCCTGGCTCAGGGCATATAGCATTGCAGGGACCGAGCCGCCACCCAGGTAGACAATCTCTCCCGAGTCATTTTTCGTATGGAGGCCATGCACAGCAGTATGGTCCCGCGCTCGGTGACCATCGCTGCTCGTCGTATCGTCACTGTGACCTGCTCCGTTGCCGTGGTCGCCGTTGCTCCGTCGTATCTCCCGCTTCAGATCAGTCAATTGATTCTCCAGACTGTTGAGTTTGCGAAAGAGCATGTCAAGCTGACCCTGGCCTACGGTCACGTAACCAGGTCCAGTGACTCCAGGAGGATGGCCGATATCATCGGGTTGCCTGAGGCCCGGATTGGACGCACTGACGTCGAAGTTCTGTCTTTTGTTTGGGGGATGATAAGAGCATAGCTCCGGGTGGTCTCGGTCACGACATGTTTGGCACGGTCGCGATAGGTCGCACCTGGTCGAGTCAGCAAAACTGTTCTACCAGAATCGCTCACCCATAACACCGAGAAGTTCGTACTCACTTTACTTTGCGCTGCCGACACGGATAACACGCCTTGTGCTCACGCGCTTTTCGCTTCTTTCGCAAGAACTCGTCGACTTCCTGCTGCGGCGGGATGGGCTCTCCCGGGTAAGGCGAAGTCTCCAAAGCTGCAAGTTGCGGGTCCATCGCTATGTCAGAGTCGCAATGTCAAGACAGCATGGCGGTCTTCGGAGATCTTTCGCCTTTACTATGCGCCTTGAGCCTCCCGCCGATCAAGCCGCTTCGTCCGCGCCCTAGGTCATCTACCGAATTTGTACTCGTGGTTTCGTGTGGTCGTGGACACCAAAATTCCGGATGTAACAGTCCTGAATGTGACGCGTGTTTGGTGGGGAATGTGTGTGGCCACAGGCAAAAGTGGCAGAAGGGTAAAGGGTATGCGGTATACTGGTTCAATGCTCGCACTTCGAAGTTACTCTCATGGAGTGCGGGCCGACGACGTCGGCGAAAATTGGTCATCGCCCCCCAGCATTTGCGGAAGCAACCTTAATACACAAATCGCATCCGCAGGCACTCCGATTTGCAACCGGAAATCAACGTGATCAAGAAGTAGTTTGCACGGAAGATATTGCACATCGATAAAATATTTGGCCATGACGGGTATATCTTCGCTATCGCTATAAATCATCACTCAGCATCGTCCATGTCCTCGTCTTCATCCTCATCTTCGTCGTCGCTGCTTGAGGACTCCTCAGGCGGCGCCTGAGGGGGTTGCGGTTTCATACTGTCCGTGGTCTGTGAACGATTCAAACTTCGTCTGGATCGAGCATACTTGACCGCTTTCTCATATTCCTCGCGATTCATGTGGCTCGCAGGACTGGCGAAACCACTCCCCCCACCCGCCGTTGCGGCGCTGGACCCAGCCGGGATTTCTTCGGCGAGCCGTTCGGCCATGTTTGCATCGTACTCTCTCTCCTGTTCACGCACAGCGTCGGGATCGATCTCACGCGCCGCAGCGAGAAGATCCAGTGAGCCGTCGTCGGACGACTCGTAGCCGTCATCTTCCTCGTCCTCGGAAGAGTGATAATGAAGCTGAACAGGCTGAGGTGCGGTGGCTGGAGGAAATTCGCCGGGTGATGCGGGACTGACAGACATGTCATCACCCGCATCCGATTCGTCTTCGTTCGAGTCCTCGCTGAATGGCATGTAGCTCAATGCAGCCGGGAGCTGAGATGGTGGCAACTCCTTCCTCTCCGTAATGATGACCTGCTTGTGCACTGCGGCGCGAGTCCGTCGCGTGGTGCCGTCTTCGTCAAGGATTCGAGCAAATCTTGGCGGTAAGCTTCGTGGAGGCCTCTCATGGGAAACAGAAGGTGCTTGTTCCTGGTCCAGGCGCGCGTGACGACTTTCGACTGCAATCGAGAAATTATCGGCGGGCCATACACCACCAATGCCAGTCACTTCCAATTCAACAGGCTCCAGGGTGCTCTCCTCGTCGGACAGTGGGGACCGTGTTGGGAAGCCGAGCTCCATCGACGGTGGGATAGGATTGTCACCGAGGTCCATGGGTTCTGGCAGTTCTGACGCTTCTGCCAAAGGACCACGCTTCTCTGAGTTTTGCATACTGGCAGCGGTAGGTGGTGCGCCGATCGGCTGCGTTGTGGCGGGAGTATATGGCGGCGCGTTCGCGTATTCGATCGCTCGTCGATCCCCAGATAGATCCGTGCAGAACCGGGCATTGTTGTAGAAGATGATCGGTCCATCATCGCGCTTTTGCCTCCTGCTCGAAGTAGTCCTCATGCCGCCAGAACTGGTCATACCTGAAGAATCGCCTGCCGCCGGCGCCGGCCATGACGAAGACATACTGTCATCTTCCTCTTCCGAGGAGTCGTCGACATCATCAGTACTGTCCTTGTGGAAGAAGAGCGGTGTATAGGTCAGCTTGTTGCTCTCCGCGTTGGCGGCGCCGGACTTCGCACTGTGGCAGTGCGACAACTTCGGCCGTTTTCGCGGACTTCTTCGTTCCGGAGTGTCGATGTCACGGCAGTGGGACGATGTGCCGCCACTGCTACTTCCACGTGTGATCGATGTTCCCCCCTTCCACCTCACTTTGCGCTCATCGTGCGACAGCTCGAGCTTGGAGCTGCACTCGGTCAATGCCTTGCGGACGAAATCAGCCGTCACGTTGATGGTGTGCAATTGCGCCATGTTGATGAGCAAATTCAGGTAGACCCAGCCATGGCCTTCTTCGGCTTCCATCATCGTGTCAGGATCGGGAGGAGAGAAGCCCAGGTGCCGCATGTACAAGATGTTCTCCGAGGGAATCTGGGCACGGTGTGGATCGAGATCGAGTGGTCGGGTGGGTCGTTGCTCGGTGGGTGCGTCTCGCTTGGAGATGGCCTCGGAAGGACGCTTTCCCGTCACACGCGCTGGCCATTCATCCGTAGAAGAGCTTTCCTCAGGGGAGACGTTGTTGTGTGAGTGGCCGGCATCGTCTTTACCCTCATGATCGAGCATGATTCGTGCCTCGCGGATACCTTCCTTCCGCGATGACCGTCCAGCTCCCTCACTAGCCGCTAGATCTGCGCGTGCAGCGGATTGCGACACTTCTTGTTGCTGTTGGGGATGGTGGTGGCCTCCTACAGCACCTTTTCCCGCAAAAACCTGTTCCAATCGTCGCACCACCAGCTTCTTCTTCATCCCCTCCGTCATGTTCGCGGGACTCGGCTGCGGCAGAAGTCCCTCGGGGATGTGATGGAGGTAGGTGTGGATGTTCTGTCGTCGCAGCGCGGCGGTAGGAGCAAATCGCTTGTGTGCGGTCTCCCCTCCTCCCGAGGGCGCAGCGGATGAGCCTTGACCTGATGCCGACATTGAGGCGTACGCCGAATCGGCATTCTGCAGTGAGGCCTGCGAGGATGTGCCCGTCTTGATGGTGGCCAAAGTCGGCATGCTGGGGACAATACCATCGTAACCGCTCGCCGGGAATTGATCTGACCCTAGACTGGCGGTGAATTTCCGCAATGTCTCCTCCAGCTCCAGCTTCTTCGCTGCCGGCAATCCATGTATCCGGACCTCAAACAGCTTGTCATCTTTCAAATGAGAGTCGTGGAGCTTCTCATATTTCTTCAGCCGTCTCTTCAGCTTCTTGTTCTCGATGGTCAGATCATCAATAACGCCGCGATAATCTTCCGTGCTGCTGCCGTCGGTGCCCAACTGCATCAGCCCCGTGCGCAACGGCAATGACCCGGACGCATTGTTCGATCCTGCCAGGAGATGTCTCATCTGTTGTTGTTGTTGAAGCTCTGGCGGCGTTTCCGACGAGGAAGAGTGGCGCATGAAGAAAGGCGGGTCATTGTCGGCAAACGGCGCGCTGTCGCGAACTTCGTTGTTGGAGTTCTCAAACCATTTCTCGGCATTGCTACTCTCTCTCGAGCTGTCCCTTCCCAGCGGCTGCAGGCTGGAGGGTGAACCATCGCTCGTCTTGCCGTCCGTTGCGTTCTTCGACTTCGTTCGACCTTGATCGTCGCTGGAGGAGTCGCTCTGGTCCCTGGCCGGCGGAGATGGCCTTCGCCTCGGCGAATGGACCAACGATACTGACTGATACGCTGGCGGGCGTCGCGGGTGCTGCGAAGACGCGGAAGCCCCAGGCTGTGTCGGTGGGGTCATGACAATCATGGGCGTCGGCCGTGCGGACGCCATGTGTTGTCGTGTCGAAGCCCTTACGACTTCTTCGAGTCCATGTGTGTGTATGTGTGGCGCCGGTCACTTCGGCGGTCCAGAGGGCGACAGTCAGGTGTTGCAGAGGGGTGCACGGTACGCTCTTTCCGGCGGGAGTGGGCGGCAGTGGTATTCTGAAAGTGGTGGTAGCAGAGGGTAGGCCAGAAAGTGGACGACCGGGTTCAGGCTAGTGGGACATCATTCAGGCTCTACACACAGTAGTCGCTAGGATCTCGATTGCAGCAGAACGTCGGGGAGGAGAGCGGTCGAGTATCAACGGACGTCGACCACACGCGCATCTCAGAGTCGCGCAACATCGACCCGCGAAGGGACAGGTTTGGAGGCGGCAGGCGTTGGAATCGCATAAGCGGGCGACAAGGCCATCGGATGACCATCGGTTGACCTGGGCCCTGTCGGCGATGGGCAGAACTGGCACGGCCATGTTGCATCTGACACAAAGCGCGGTATGGGCTTCGATCGCGACACGCCAAGACATGGTGCTGAGATCGAGGACAGCTTGAGCACCAGACGTGGACGGATGGAGGGCGTGCACGCTAGCTCGGCAGCCACGAACCGAGAGGCTAGACCCGTACAGACGTGTGCTGCACAGACAGCATCGACCGATGGAAATACGGGTGGAAGGCGCAGTGCACATCTTCCACGCCTCGTGCGCTGCTGGTCCTCGGGCGGGCGATGCCAATAATAAGCATGTGTGTACTGTCATACCGTCTGGTATACCACACAGGACGCGCCCGGGTGCCAGCTTCCACCACCCTCCTGGCATGCGAACGTGAGGCAGAGCCCAGCGGACGACCATCCGCCTCCGATACAGTAGATTAGTCGCGGCGCACCTCCTGTGCTGGACCGAGCGGCCATCGACGACCGCCGGAGACAGCGTCAGCGTCAGCGTCAGCGTCAGTGTCACGACTGTCCTCGCATTGGGCAATTTCGATGCACTTGATGGCGATGTCGATTCAAGCACGAGCGACGATGTGCGTCAGGTCCCCGTGCAGGACCCTGCCGTCGAACACAGAAATACGGGAGGATAGACCCGCGGGAACACGTCACTTTTGACTGGCGACCTCCTGCGAAGCCGACAGATCGGAGATCCGAAGCTTCGGGTGGCGGAGGCTCTGCTGCAAAACGCAATCTCCTGTTGGTTGCAGCCTCAGTTCACCCACTGCCTCCTGCCGCGAACGTCACCGAACAGCGCAGGATCTCTGGGGAACCACTGATGTCGCCGTTCGATTACCGACATCAGTAATAAGTACACCATGCAGGCCGCGGGGCGCCAATCAGTGAACCTGATCGTTCTTCTTCACCTGTGATGCCAGGTTTGATATGTGTTGGAATGCCGCATGTCTAACGGCCGGCACGCATCCCACAGGACTTTCGGGTGGACAGCTGAGAAGCCCGCATGAACTACCTCCGGCCGATACGCAGGGAGAGCACATTCGATACATGAGACGCCCTAGCAGGTGGTTGGAGGCTGAATTCAAGCTGCACCAACACCACCTGGCACAGCATTTATGATGAGAGCATCGAGCATGCAAGGCCCAAAGGTCTCTCAGCGAGTTATCGTCTTTGGTCAGAGTTGACACTTCCCCTTACGTTCGCGCGGGCGGATACACTGCGGCGATTTGGGAAATCCAACTGGATCGAGATCGCGCTTCGCATCGCGAGGGCGGACAAACACCCTGGCAATATTGTGTCAGACAAGACCTGCGGCAGAACTACTATCGAACTAGGGAATCGGGAGTCATCTCCGACTAGGTGGTGTGTCTTCTCAGGTCCGCTTTCCCAACTGCTATCCAGCTTAAACATAGGAGTGTGTCCACCTTGAAAGACGGACTTGTCACCGCGCGATCATCATCGCTCGGAGTTGATGGCGCGCTGACTTCCAATAGTCCCAATTTGCATGTGGAAGTGCCAATACCGGAGTCTCGTCCTTGGGAGATGTCCTGGCTCGTTGACGTGGACAGTCGTCAACGATGAAATATACCAGATCGACCGATGCGGCTTTCGTCGCGCTGCCCAGGTTGTGTTTCTGCCAGTCTGCAGTGGCATACGGCTTGATTCATCCAGGTTCTTGAGCACGTATTGATGACAGTGAGTTGGGCAGTTGAATGTGGTGTGCCATGACTATGTACAGCTCGGTCGTGGATTTCGGCTGCAAACCGCGTCCGAGAAAGGCAGGTGCGGTCCAAGTGTGTTCGCAGCTGCCGAATGTGATGACGGCGGGCTTGCTTAGCAATGGAGTAGGAGGGTATATGTTCAATTCGAGCAGATGTAAGTGGGATTGCAGTAGCAGATTTGGGTGGACCATTCAATATGTTCAATAGCACAAAGCCAGAGCTGGTTGCCTGTGGACAACCATTGAGCCATGATAAGTTGCCCAATCCAGAGTTGTGCAAAGCCATGTGCATTCGATCTTTACGAATCTCGGAGTGAGGGCCTGGTCGGAAAGCAAACTTATCTCGGCCCTTTAATTCCGTTGAAGGCAGAGTGTGGCAAAGTCCGCAGCACAAGGCTTCCGGTATCATCAGGTCAGCCTCTCGTCAAAGCCTCTGACATTGACCTTCGGATTTCCTTCACAATGACATGCGTGGCGAATCCATCTATGGATGGCTTTCTGTGCCCATCTCATGGCCGACTCACCTCGTTCACCTAGACCAATGGCGGGATGCTCCAAGGGTGCTCGAACGGTATTCCGACTCTGGAAGGGTCTTAGTGGCAATATATGCTTGATAGAAGTATGCGATCTTGCCCCTAACGCGCCTATCTGCAGCGTAAACCACGACGCAGACCAGGGCTCGTCCCCAACAGTCGGCGCTCCTTTGAACGCCTCACGCTCTTCAGCAACCGTGTCAAATCCTCACACTAGGGCCACATATGATCTCCGTGCTCTCCGTCCAGCTCAAAACAATACATCCAAACAGCAGCAACATGCCAGCGCCGCCATGATACCCGCGCAGCAACCCGCTCCTCCTCCGGAACCTCGATTCTGCGGCGGACCTCCATAGTAGCCACCCTGGGGATAAGGACCTTGTTGTTGATACATCATCGGCTGTTGCTGATACTGGCCGCCCGGCGGAGCTCCGTAGGGTCCTTGTTGGCCGTATGGCTGCCCATACTGCTGCGGCGGCGGCGGCGATCCGTAGTATCCTTCATTCGTGCCGCGAGGATCGCCCGCCGGACCGGCATCGTAATGCGCTTGGGGCGGTGGTTGCGGATAGCCTGGAGGGGGACCGGTGGGCGCTTCCTGGCGGGGGGAAGTCAGTACCAGGTCAGTCCGGAGGCATGTGAGACGTGATGTGGCTTACGTATTTGGACATGGCTGCAGACCGCCTGAGATCTGCCCGTTGTGCTACCGCCTCGTGGTCTTCGATTGATGACGATGTTAAGAGCGCGATGTATCGATGCTACCGATGCGCCGATTGTGCGGGAGGTGGCACCACTGGCAGGTACTGTAGTAGAAGGTTATAGAGCGCGCGGATCTGTATACCTACGAGGATTACGAAATGCTCGGCACATGCTTGGGGAGGCGCAGCCAAAACTCCACGGCAAACTGCCTGCCGCGTCACCATGCCACTCTCGCGGTTGCGATATGTCTTGGAAAGCAAAGCCGCCGTGATGCTGATGACCAGCGGTATGCACGCTTGACTAAACACAGGTTCGCATACAATGAGCAGGGATGTGATCCGCCCTTGGACAGCTGAACGAAGCCACAAATGCCACGCTGCACCAGCCGCAGGCAGATCGTTCTGCCATCGCCAACGCTTGGCATTCTTCACCTCAGTTCATCTGTACACATTGACCGACAATTGCGCTCGCCGTGCAGCGAATGACTTTTCGGATTACTCGGCCAGGTGTAGTACTGAATGGCACTTCGCCATACAGTCTTAAGCCCACGGGCTCTAGAGGAGGTGTTCTGAGCACTCAATCGGCCGGCAGCCACCTACACTGCCGATAGTCCGTGCCTTTGAACGGGCTTTATCAGACGGGCCGCGCGATTGTCCTATTTCAACACTTTCTTCAGCATGCTCTCCAAACTCAAGCGCAAGCCGGAGCCCTTAAAGCGGCGAAGCAGACCTCCAGAACACTTAGCGCAAAGTCGAAGACCTTTAAAGGTCCATCTAAGCTCCACTATTCGCGTGCAATCAAGCATGTTGCTGGGAGGACATCTGGGACAACGCTCCTGCAGGCAAAGTTAGAAGCCCATCAGACCCGTTCTTCGTACGGGAAGATGTCCTTCCAGGCCATTGTCTTGATCCAGATGAGTTATTAGGTGTCTCTGTGCGCTAAAGCAGATGCTCGATTCAGCAGAGGTGAGGTCGTTGCAATCATGTGCAAGGACGACAAGAAATATATCACCGAGAGAACGAAAAGGAAAGATAAAATACCAAGTCTGCACTACGAATGCTTTCTATTATTGCATACTTACCATACATCCCACGAAAGACTCACGTTTTGAACCAGCTGCGATATTCCTACTTCTCCGAAGATTGTAGTTCAGACCAGCCCTGCTCCACCAACCCTAACGCCCAAGATGAAAAAAGAAACCTCACCATGACTTACCTTTCCACTCACGCCCCATCACCATCGATCTAATAAAACCGATCGTACTTCCTCGTGAAATAATCCGGCGGCGGATCCTGTCCATACGAACCCGTCGCGCCCCTCCGATATCCCGTCGGCGGATGCTCATAGCCACCCAAGCTCGGACGACTCGACGAGGACGGCCGGGTATAGTGACTCGGTCGCCTCGTCGCAGGAAACTGCTGCGGCACGCCGTACCCGGAATGCGCATTCGCGTCAAAACTCGAGTACGGCGGCGGATCGACCGACGTCCTCATGTGATGGCCGCGATGCGCGTAGGGAGGGGGGAACTGTTCTCGAGCGTAGGCCGACGCAGAACGGTATTCGGGCACGGGGTCGCGGGTCGAGATGGAATGTCGGGGCGTCGATTGGGACTCGCGACGCAGTTGGCCCATGAACGGGTCGTAGAAGTCGTACGCGGTGTTCGACAGGTCTTGTGCGCCTCGGCGTGAGCGCGAGGATGACTGGTCTCCAGAGGGAGCCCAGGATCCGCCGAATGGTGAGCTGTGAGAGGAGCGGCGACGGCTTCCACCGCCGCCGGAGCTGTTGTAGAGGCTGATGGGCGGGCCGCGAGAACGTGAGCTGGACATGGGTGGGAGCCCGGATGAGTCGCGGTAGCTGGAGCTGATGGATGGACGGGAGTAGGAGGAGGAGGACTCACGGCGTGAGATGCCCGAGTAGGACTGATCCCCAAACGCGTTCCGTCGGTAAGACATGGTGTGTTGTTAGTTAGGGATGGGGAAAGGTTGGACTTGCCTGTTTGTGGATTTCGGGTTGACTCTAGGGCCTGCCGAGAGACGAGTGCTTCGAGCGTCGAAATTGTGAATCGCGACGCGGGAGTGTTGGGGATCTCTCTGTGCTGCTGTAGCGGTGAGAAGATGACTTGGGCTCGAGGGGAAAGGGATCACGCCTAATATACTGTAGGTTGGTGTGGGCTGGCGTCAACACGAAGGCTTTGTTCGAGATCAATGCTCTTGTTCGACGGGGGACTAATGCCATTGTCTGATGTTTCAATGCTCAGAGGGATCTTGGATGAGACAAGGATCTTGTGCTGCGATTGCCATTGTTCGTCTCGAGATGGAGACCGTCTGCTACACATGCTGGGTTTTGTCGTAATAGCTGCGGTTCGTGAGGCGAGCCATCGCGTGCGTCTAGGTGCGCGGACTTGCGGCCCAGGAGAGTATCGATCAATCCACGCCCTTGTGAATTGGTGTGTCAGAAAGAGTAGCTGTTGTAGACGAAGTTCCAAGAACAATCTTGGCAGGCACTGATCGGACTCTGTCCCTGCTACAGTACCGCTCGTCTGGCCATTCGTACGTGCCGTGGTGTACGCTGTGAGAACGGCGGCATCTATATAGGTTATCGTGTGAATAAAGTAGCAAGGTGCACGTCTATAGAGCCTTAGAAGACTTCCAATTCACGCACAGGAGCTCTGATCCTACCCGTAATTCTTCTAACCTGTGTAAGAGACTCGGCTCGTTAGGTATGTGTAGGCATTCCGGACCTGATCCTGGCTTACCCGGGCAAGGCTAGAAATACTCTTACACTATAGGCCCAGACATGAATCAAAAGAACCACGGTTAACCTACCTATATACGGACGTCTTCCAACTCACTTACAAGTGCATATCTTCCTCCCATGGTGGAGGCGGACGCGGAAGCACATCACTAGAATGAGGCGCATTGCACTCTCGCTTCCGCTGGCGCTTGCGCACGATGGCGGCAAGGCTCAGGCAGTCTTCAGCTCCTCTGCAAGCTGAGTCTTTCACAGCAGCATCTCAAACATTCGCCATCGATGTAGTCGGGCATGGCGACGCCGCAGCTGGATGTTGCGGCATATCGGGTCGGCATCCTCTGTGCACTTTCCCTCGAACGCGCAGCCGTCGAGGCAGCGCTGGATGAAGAGCATGGCTGGCCACAGGACTACAACCAACATGAAGCCGACGATGGCAATGCCTACTCATTCGGAAAGATGGCAGGGCACAATGTGGTCATCGCTAGTCTTCCCGAAGGCAAGACGGGCAAGGCAGCTGCAGCGTCGGTGGGCAAGGATGCTTCACGCAGCTTTCCACTGCATGTGAGGCTTCTGGTCGGTATTGGAGGCGGTGTTCCTAGCGAGAGCCACGACATTCGTCTCGGAGATGTGGTCGTCAGCCAACCGCAAGGAGATCATGGCGGTGTCATACAGTGGGATTTTGGCAAAGCAGAGGTCGAGGGGTTTCGCAGGACAGGCACACTCAACAAGCCTCCACAGCATTTGTTGAGTGCTTTGTCTGCTCTCAAGGCACGCCATGAGAATCCGAAGCGAAGCAAAGTTGGAGAGCACCTTGACAAGATAGTCGGAGAGATGGGCACGCCATTCGCGTATCAAGGAGCGGAGAATGATCTTCTGTTCAAGCCCGAATACAACCATGTCGCTGCTTCGGAGCCATGTATCAACACGAATCCCTTCCGGACCTGTAGCAGAAACAAGTTACTTGCGCGTGAAGCGCGTGACGATCCGAAACGACCTACGACACATTACGGCAACATAGCCTCCGGAGACGAAGTTGTGAAGAATGGTGTGGAACGTGATCGCATAGCCAAAAGCCTCGGTGCTCTCTGCTTTGAGATGGAAGCAGCAGGGTTGGAGGATAGCTTCCCTTGTCTGGTTGTGAGAGGGATCTGTGATTATGCCGACTCTCACAAGACCAAAAGCTGGCAGCGGTATGCTGCAGCCAGCGCAGCCGCGTTCGCGAAGGAGTTCCTGGCATTTGTTCGCGTTCAGAGCCCAGACGCTACCGCTGCTAAACAGCGCAGTGTTGTCACGAGGACCGAAGCGACTTCTTACACGGGCAACAACGTCTCTGGAGGGAGGGCACATTTTGGCAACGTGTACAACTTCACTTCGCCATCATCTTGTACGTAACATCTGTTGACGACGGCGAAGCTACTATCTCATAACAGGACAGATGTGGTTCCTTTCAGCATCGCGGATCTCCCTGCGACTGGAAGTTTTGTGGCTAGAGATGCCGAAATAGGCCAGATCAGCACGTTCTTCACCAAAGGAGAACCCTTGAGCTTTAGACGCAAGGTGTTTGTTGTTCACGGCATGGGAGGTATTGGCAAGACACAAATCTGCGTTGAATTCGCCCGCGTCCACCACAAGCGATTCACTGCTGTATTTTGGCTTGATGGGTCAACCAGGAAGTCTCTAGAACAGTCGATCGTAGCAGCTGCTGCCAGGGCGAAGGGCATGATTGTTATGAGTGTTCGTGCGGTCGCGAGATCTGCTGAGAACAAGCAAGCACCGACCGTGGACGTCAGCGAAATCTCGAAGCAGCTCCTCTCGTGGTTGGCTGAGGAGAAGAACACCGAGTGGCTGTTGATCATCGACAATGTTGATAGAGATCCTCGATCCGGTGATGAACAGGCATATGACTATCGCGACTATCTACCAACCGCGGACCATGGCAACGTGATTGTGACGACCCGTCTGGCAAATCTTCAGATTGCTAACGCCAGTCTACAAGTCGAAAGAGTCAACTTCCAACAGGCAAAAGCAATAATTGAATCTCACGCTCACACAACCTTGACCGATCCGGATGTGTTACTCCAAACACTGGACGGGCTCCCGCTTGCTCTCGCCCAGGCCGGATCCTACCTCGGCCGCACAAGAAAGTCTGTCGTTAAATATCTGGAAGACTATGATAGAACCTGGACAAGATTGATGCAGGTTCAAGGCAGGTATTCGCCAGCAGAGTACGGCGATCGCAGTGTCTTGACTACATGGTCATTATCGTACGAACAGGTGTCAGTCGAAAGCTCTGCTGCTGCCGGCCTGCTGAGACTTTGGGCGTATTTTGATCATCGCGACCTATCTGATGAGTTGCTCAGATTTGACCATAGGGAACTAGACTTTGAACCTCCAATTTGGTTCGTTGATCTTTCGCTGGACGACTTAGCGATCGAGGATGCTCTCGCCATCCTTGTCGACTTTTCCATGATATCAGTCTCTACTGATGGACGTTCTCATTCTATGCACTCGGTTGTGCATAAGTGGAACCAACACCAGATAGAAGACCGTGAGGAACGAATCCAGCTTTTCTCTTTATCTTTAGCAGCCGTAGCATCACTGTCCCGCAAGCGATTTGCACCTGGTGCGCATACGAACGAGGATGATCTCGAAATGGAATCTCGACTGGTACCCCATGCGAGACATCAGGCGACTCACTATCAGGCAGGGTGTGGTCCGAAAGGAGCGCAGCATCTGAAGACTATTGCAGACCTCCTTCGAGACTGGTCGTTGTTGACCGAAAGTCGGCTTCTGCTGGAATATGCGATCTCTATTCTGGGAACGAATCACGAGCAGTCAGCATATGCGATGGACTCCCTAGGATACATTGCCGACAAACAAGGGCGATATGAAGATGCAGAGCGCAAATACCAGCAAGCAGTCGACAGGTTAAGCACTTTGAAAGGCGATATGCATGCAGATACGCTGAGGACTCTCGCGAACGTCGCGGCGATGAAAGTCATGCTTGGTACAGAAGAAGATGCGGAACAGATCTACTTCTACGTTCTTCATGGACTCGAATTCCTCCAAGGGAGACAATACAATGACCATGTTCATCTCCTGATGAATATCTCGTCATGGCTGTGTGCGCGTTGCGAAGAGTCCGACTACGCATGGCCAAACTTGATAATGCTGCGTAAGTTGTTGCAGGCAAGGAGGAATGCCTTTGGACCAGAATCGCTCTCGGCAGTACGCACAGAACTCGCCGTGGCCCAGAAGCTTATCGAGCTAGATCTCTTGGATGAAGCACATCGTCGCTATCGAAGTATACTCGGTACTCTGTCCACCCTTGCCGACGCAGAAGAACACAAGGTGACCGTCTATGCCGGCCTCGGTCGTATCAGCCGCCGCCGAGGAGAGCTGGATGTGGCAAGAGAGATGTTTCAGACAGCTCTGGCAAAAGCAGAAGCTCTTGGGTGGCATGCTAAGCATAAATCGTACTTGTTGGATCGAATTTTCGACACGGGCTACATTCTATTGGATCTTGGCGAGTACACCGAGGCAGAGGAAGTATTCAAGAGAGCCTATCAACTCAGGCCGTTAGCGGACCATCATCTCGTCATTCATCTGGATGGAGTTGCGCGGAGCTATCTGGGCCAGGGCAGGATTCGTGACGCAGATCGATACTTTGAGATGAGCCGAGACAGACACATTGCGCTTGTGGGCGAGGACAGACGATGGTGCGCATGTATACGATGGTGGCTTGCTCAGACCTTAGATCGTTACCGTAAGGCACATCCTTCCCGAGAAGACACTTGCTAAGCGCGTCATTAGTCGCCCTTGAACGTGTCGAAGGAGACGACGACGACGACGACGTTGGTCTTGGGTCTTCCATCGTCCGTAGGGAGCCCAACGGCGAGTTTCCCAGGCTGTTCCATGGTGTAACGGTCTCGATTCCAAAAGCGCTTATCAGCCCATCAAGACGCGGCCGTACAGAAGAGCAGACATTGTCAGCCCGACCCAATGGGAAAGGCGAACTGAAGGCGAAAAGTGCATCTGATATTGAGCAGAGCTCAAGTAATGATGTTGCTCCCACAAGTGACCCGGAACTCACCATGTTGGACATATTCAAGAGCAGAATATATAGCCATCACTCGAGAGCCGAGCCGGGCGTCTGGTTCAGGGTTTACAAGCACACTATCGAGGCGGCGTCGCTCGATCACTACGGGATACACTGGGAGGTTGACAAGGTCAGCTTTCGAGCCGCAACTGATCGTCGCTGATTACATCGCTAACACTCTCTACAGGGCGACCAGCGTTTCCACCTTATTCTGCAGTCCATTCCGTCGACCATGTTCGAGCAGCTACAAAATCATACCCGAGAGCTGCAAGAAAAGCAAGTAGTGGTGGACAACCCTTCTATTAGTCATATACCTACATACCCGAAAATCAATTTGGAGCACCTCGAAAGGGCGACACTCGAGTACTACGACATTCCTTGGGAGTACGACAGGGTGAGTCACGGCTTTCCTTGTGTGCCAGTGTAGGAGTTCGCTGACCATGAATGACTCAGGACGACGATCGATATGTCATCATCCTCCAAGAAATGGAACAACGCGAGACGGACATACTATTCGAACACAGCGCCCGCCTGCGACAGCAGCAACGCTTACTTGAAGCGAATCCTGCGTCTTCGACGGACGATTCTTCGCCTAGCGAGGAGCGTCGTGATGAAAAGCTTCGACGTGGTTTGAATGGCGAAGAGACCATCCCAGCCTCACAAACAACGAAGACTCAGGCATCATCGTCTTCCCATGCGGAAGACCCTCCGACCAACCACCGCAAGAACGACCGTTCTGGGAATCCAATCTCGGATCATTCTCGAGATGAACATGAGAACGGATCGGAAGCGGAGTCTGACACTGGTCTTGTGATGAACGTCACAGGCCGCGCGATCCGGTTCAAGGCCACGCACATCGATCACACTCGGCTTCTCCGCTTCAACGCCGTCATCCAGAAGAATTACCGAGTGATCACGATCGAGGAGAGGGCTCGTCGGCATTCTGTGGGGACGGGGAAATGGCAGACTCTGGGGCCCAGTACGGTGGAATACTGGAGCGAGCCAGAACCTGTGTGGTCGGACTCTGAATCAGACTCTGGTTCCGACCGGGATTCGGACATATAGGACCTGTTTGGACGGGTATATGCATATGAACGACGAGATTCTCGACAACTGTCCGCGGAATTGTCATAAGAATCAGGTGCCGCATTGGTGACATACGGCGAACCTGACGGTATCAGTGTGCCCACAGCCCCTGCTGGGAACAACCAGTCAGCTCTGCAATATTCTCCGATGCTTCGTATGGTCTGTTGATTCGATTTGTCACATCCACCTGTCGCCGCAGCCGCATATGCCAGTAAGATCTACTTTGCAGCTCCCGCACTCCACGCCTGCATGTGTTCGTCGTGGAGTGAACGCTTCTTGAGTCTCGGCCTGCTTTATTGCAGCTGCATTCGGGCTTTTAGTCGCTATAGGTTTGAGGTTGTTTATGAGAACTGTCGTCGTCGGTGACTCGGTATAGGCGCGTATGATGTGAGCATACCATGCACGAGTCGGTGGATGTCGATGATTGGTGGCGCCGGTGCCGGGCCAAGACGTCAACTCCTCTGTGAGTATTTGTGGACACACCGCCATGATTCGTATTGTTATTCACGCGGCCACCGTGACCACGCAGAAGGTCGGGATCTGCACGCCTTGCCGCCCCAGGGGGTTGGAGTGAAACAGGCGGGGTCCCGCACCATGTGCACGCCTCCAACCGCCGTCGGATCCCTGCCTCTCACTGCCGCCACGCTCGGCAGCTCCCACACTCCCGCCCGCCGGCATCACAGCGCTGGCGGTGACGGTGACAGTGACACGCTCTGATCTGTTCTATCACGCCGCCCTCCGTTTCACCCCGTCCAGCGCTTGTACCTGCACCCTGCATCGTGCGTTTGCCTTGTTCGCATTATTACCCGGCCTTCCCACTTCTCCTCCTCCTCCTCCTTCGAATGGATTCCCGAAGGCGTTCAGCAGCCATGTTGTTGGATGGGGGTGGACCGGCGGCATTGCATTGTGTTGATCAGCGATGGCAGTGAGGGCACAGCGCCGGGGATTTGCATTCGCACCATACACTTCGGACGGGCAGGCCTGGTACGATTTCTGGTCGGGGTTCGTGGGACAGTTTGCGCAGTACCGTCAACCTGGATCGATGGCGGGGACAGTGATGATGACCATCCCCTCCACCTCCACCACCACCGTCACCACGTTCTGGTCGACATCAATCGTTTACGTGCCCGCGACAGGCACGCATTCAGGTGTCCAGGCGACCGCATCATCTGCCTCAGAAACATTCACTTCCGCGACATCGTTGTTTAGCAGGTCTACAACACGCTCAACTTCCACCATCCCCACTCCAGCCATCAGCCAGCCAGCCTCCAGCGCATGGGCCGCTTTGCCGTCGGTCGTCACTCCAACCTCGATTTCGGAATATAACCCACCCTCTGTCGTGCCTTATCCGACACTGCTCCTCTCTTCCTCAAACAATGACACGGCCAACGCCATGGGATCGAGCCACCGGGATTCTCAGCAGCAGAAACGCGCGATTGTGGGAGGACTCTCCGGCACGATCGCAGGTCTCATCTTTGTGGGTCTCCTAATATGTCTCGCACTGCGACTGCGGCGGAAGAAGCAGGACTCCGACTTGTCTTCAATCGCGGAAAAGGCGCAGCCACGCCCTCCTCTTGCCCAGAAGTTGACCGAGCTTGTCGCTGTGATACCGGTTGGCCGACCCGGGAAAGGTTCACCAAGAAATTCCCAGCTGCGACCGGATAGCATGTCGCCCGTCAGCGTCGATGAGGACCATCGTATCATTCGGATGAGCACGAGTCACTGGCCACGTCCCTTTGTGCCCGGCGCCGGGGAAGGATATCGGGACTCGGCTCCTCATGGTCAACTACGGGTGGTCAATCCGGATATCTCACGACCGACAACGCCAAGGAAGTCCAATGAAACAGCCACCAGCTTCCTACGCAAACAAAGAGACGCTTTCGCAGGATTTGTCTTCACCACGTCCCGACCATCGTCCTTCGTCCGAACTGGACCTTCGCCCTTCCCTCAAGACGCCTCGACTCTCGCGAGGGTCGATCCTGCGCTTTCGCGGGAGGGCGTAGGCATGTACGCCTCCACACCATCGTTCAAATCATACCCTTCCTTAGTTTCCTTGCCAATCATACAACAATATCCACCTGACGACCCTTTCATCACGCCACCAGTAGAAACGGCGAACAAACAGCTTCCCGATCTGCCCCATGGGGCGAGGCGCAGACCCGCCCTGGCACCCGTACAGTCCGCCGTCGGAGCAGCCAGCAGGACATGGAGCAATTTGGGATCCTTGCTACACCCCTTTCGCTCACGATCGCACACCGAGACGTCCCAACCATCAACCAATGTCCGCGGCCTGTCGCACTTCTCCGTCTCCACGAATGCCTCCCGGGCCAGCCGACGCAGCGATCCCTTTGATCTGGACAAGCCGAGCATCCGTGCGAGCACACCCACCCGTCCTGGACACGAATTCCGCAGGGAAGGAACTGCGCCCGGCTGGATCCTGTACGAGGGCACTTGAGAGCGCGAGAGAGCCGAAGAAAACAAAAGGCGCCTACTGCTCAGGGCAACGAACACGGGGAAATAATGAATGACTGACATATGACCAAATGATGATCCATGATGCTTTTGACCAGTGAAGCTTGATACCCCGGAGATGTTGGAGGCCAAAGCCGCTAGGGCTATTATGTATTGTAAAGACCAAGAGGAATGAAAACGCTCGTGAGAGCCTGTCGCGAAGCTTCTTCAAATTTTCGGGTCCGTGAGCGTGCCAGTTAGTTCCGGTCTGTTGGTGGACGATAGTCGGACAAGCTGGTAGAGACAGAGACTTCATCAAGATCACGGGGAAGCTCATAGCTGTGTCAACACTAATGATAATGCAACAGCACCTTCTGCCTAGCTATACAAGTTCTTTCAACCCTCGAAGCCCACTCTCCTTCTTATCATGCTGAGACTCTTGAGACAACACTCCCGTCTGCGGATCCAGTCCTTCGATCAAATACAACTTCCCACCATCCTCATCCTCAGTGCGCACCGGAATAGGAAACATGGTCGCCAAAGTCCAGTATATGACACCAGAAAAGGCAACGACGAGCACATAATTCCACGAATACATGTCCAGGATCGACTCATTCCGCACCTTGACGCCCATGGAGCTCAACATGCCAGGGAACAGAGGACCCAAGGCCACGAACCAGGCGACAAAGGCGCGCCAGTTCACCCCGTACGTGTACCAGTAGATGCTGCCCCGCTTTCGGAATAGGTGCGCGAGATTGATGCCGTAGCCTCGTCGAATCAGGAAGTAATCGACCATGATGACCCCCGTCGTGGCGCCCAGGAACAGTGTGTATGCTCCCAAGAATGCCAGGAACGTGGTCGCCTCGGCCTGGATTTTCCACGGACAGATCGCGAAGGCCACCACGGCACAGATGAACTGGCCCCGTCGGATGTTGATGTACTTGGGGAAGAGTCCCGTGAGATCATTGGCGAGCGGGATCGAGTTCCCCGTCACGTTGGTCATGATGTTGAAGAAGACGAAGAGAGCGCCGGCGAAGAATTTTCCTGCTCGATAGTCGAACTGGTTGATGACCACGAGCGGGTTCCATTCTACTGTCCCGTACAAGACGGAAGATGCGACGGCCATGGTGCAGCCTAGGAATTCCGTCAACGTGACGAAAACCGGCAGAGCGAATAGCTGCGTGATCCAAGCAGCTCTGTCGTTCTTGGAGTGCCGGGAGATGTCCATGATGTTCACAGCGAAAGTGGCGTTACCCGAAATGGCCGCATTGACACAGATTCCAAACAAGTAACCCACCGTCTTGCCGTTCAGTGGCGCGCTGGGCTTTCGCCAGATATCAGGATACCCTCCGGCCGCCGTCACCGACCACGTGAACATGGCCGTCCAGTAGAGTGGCACCAGAACGCTCTTCAGCACGAACAGATATCGCAGGGTCCTGATGGGAAGGTATAAGAAGGGCAAAGAGATGAGCCAGAAGATCGCAAAGCACAGGATCCCTTGCGCCGTGATGTCCGCCGAAGCCGGGAGGGCATCGACCTTCCACTGCGCAAACGAAGGCCAAATCGCAGTCACGCACGCCTGCACCGCCTGTCCCGCCAAGCTCACCTGGATGCCGTAGTAGATGATACACGGCACCCCTCGCACGACCATCGCCCATTTCGCCCCGTAGATGCCGAACGCAGCGCGCACCGTGCCGGGGAAATTCGTGCCGAGCTTACTTCCCAGGTATCCCGAGGCCGCGCACGGGATGGAGACGATGATGTTTCCGATCAGGCAGGCGACGACGCAGAGGCCTGGATTGAGTCCTAGGGCGAAGGCAGAGCTGGCCACTTCGAGTTGCGCCGCGTTGAAGCCTTCGGCGATCCAGAACAGGCCCATCTGGTACCATTCGTAACTGCGGTCTTTGCGTTGGATGGGGAGCATGTCGACGTTGCGGTACACCTGTTCGTTCATTTCGTCTTCGTGGAACACGCCGGGTGGTCCGGGCTTCAGGACGACATGGTCTTGCCAGAAGGTGGTGATGCCCATTGTGACGACTGAAATATCGATGTGTGAAGGCACGATTGGCTCTTGTTTCAACGCGCTGTCGAAAGAAATTTGGAATAATACTTATGTTTACATGCCGAGAAGAGTCGCAATTGCTCTACAGTGCGTCGTGAAATCGTAGCATAGCGAACCTCTCGTGGGTATGTGAGACTCCATAGCTATGGATTTGCAGGGCACAGATAGGCCGGAGGCGACCTCAGAGTGCTCCATAGAAAACCTCCTACTCTGGGATCGCCGACGGCCCGCATGGGCAAGAGTTCGCCGAAGGAGTCTGTGTTTCGAGGCAAGCAAAATCGGGACCTGCAGAGAGCTACGATAGGGCGTCGGGCTCAGGTCCGACCCCAGCTCGGCTTCCTTCGGTTCTTTCGAAAGCAAGTTCCTGCTAATGAAGAACAATGCGTCGGACCGGCTCTGACCTACATAGACTGTATTGTCAGTGGTGGAGATCCTACTGATTAGATTCCTTCAAGTCGCAGACATAGCGTATCGCTATGCGCCTCTGATGAACAGCCAGAATCTTCTGACGAGGGAGATTGTGTTCGTGAGATTCTTCGTCAGTCAGTGATCATGTCCGAAAGCATCCGCGTCGGAGTCCTCACTCCATTCCGTACGGCCTGGAACCACTCAGTCACATGCTCATCTCCTCACTCAGTGTACACTTCTCCCGCTTCCAAGTCCACGACGTCGAACTCTCCTCCAGATCCCTGGCCCAGTTCGACCAGCACCAGATCCTCGAAGCACCACAGCTTCTCGCCAAGGCGTGATGGATGGTCGGATGGCTAGGCTTCGCACAAGACAAGAACCCTGCACACGGCCATCAACGCTGTCGCATGCATCCCGGCGACCACGTCGGTCCCGGCTCCGAACCGGCTGATTCGGAACATGGCCGTGTCGGAATTGACTTCGGTCACACCGTCCACAGATGATTTCCAGACCGTCACCATGCGGAATTATGCCCAGATGGGCATGGATTGCTTCTGGATGAGACGTCTCGGTCGATCACGGAATGCTAGGTTCGCCGATATACCTGCTTCGACGCTTCATGGCATGGTGGAGGAGCTGATGGCGATTGGGGACGAGATATGTTTCGATGTTCCGTACGGGGTTTGATGGCGGCGGACCGCGTGAAACTTTGGGCAGAGGACTTTAGCATCTACGTTGTTGATGGAGTGACTACGGTGATCTGGGTTACAATGAGGATCGGTACAAGTCAGTTCTAGACGGGTGAGGGGATGGGAACGGATCTGTGAGCAGCTTCGTGGTATAGGAAGTGGTCGTGAGCAAGAAGGAATGAGTGTTGGAGATGGCCGTCCAGGGTATCAGTGCCAAGACCGTGAGGGCGCCCAAGGCCGAGTGGCGCTAAACCTTATTCTTACGCTTCACTTTGCTTTGTTTCCCATTTTCGCGCCTTTGGTCGCTTTGAGACATTGTAGCATTGCTCCGCATTCTTTCGCGGTCGCGCAGCAACATCGAAGATGCTGAAACTGACGTATGGAACGCATTCTAGCGCTCCCAATTCCACAGGGCTGGTCTCCGTGATAGTCTGTCCCCTTATGGGATGCTAGCAGGACTGCAGCCCCCCAAGATTTTCAAAGAATTTAAACTCTAGACTATAGGAGATGCTTGACATTGATGCGAGAAGGAGAAGTTACAAGAGGATGCGAATATCTGCAGGACATTGTGGCCTCAAAAGATTACACTGGTCCGTGGTGTCTGGAAGAGGTTGAGGACTGTTGTGGTAATCATGGCCAAACGTCTCCCCATGTCACAAATCTTTGTCTTTTGAGCAAGTTCAAACGCAACCCACTAAATATCTTTCCAAGCTTCACGGGCCCTTCTGCTGACCTAGAGACTCTCGAAAAGGGATATGTCATATACTCATCAACCCAAGCCGTATACGCCGGCCTCTTTGGCGAATCTCCGCTGTCGCCACCTGATTCATTCTGGGGCAGCCTTCATCGGAAAGCCTTCAGGTAGAAGAATCGCGATGCCTATTTGCGAAACAAGCATTGAAGAGGCCCGTTTCACGATTGTTGCTGCTTCGGATGCTCACTATGGCGGTCTGCTGCAGCAAGGCCGATGCTCGTCAGATGGGACCCAGATTTAGATGACCCCTTCTGCAAGATATACAAAAGCCTTGTATGGTGATTCTGCTGCACCCTCGAAGCCCTGGTCCCGTTTCTTACTTCGGTTTCTTGGGTGTTCGGGTTCCCGGCCCTGTGACATGGCGAGGAGATTCATAGAATCATGGTTTGCAGTAAGCGTTCTGCTACTCTTTGACTGTCTCTCGATCACCCTCCGGTAGGTGTGATCCCTCCTGTGAATCCATCCCCGTACGCGCTTAGCACCATGGAAACATTCACTTACCTCGTGCGGAATCATCAGCCAACTAGCTCCGCTTCTGCCCGGACGTTCGCCATACTCAACTATAGCTCCGCGCTCTGAATGCTCCGGATGCCTAACAACAGTCGTCTTCTCTATTGTAGTCTCGAAAGAATAGGCCATTGAACCTTGCTGGACCATTGGCGCCGCTGTCACCAAGTCAAAATGACAAGTGCCCTCGAACACCAGTCCTCGCTTCAGAATCGTCAACAGTAAGCTGTAAGAAACTTCTCCTTGCCATCGCAGTTGGCGTGCCACCACCGCACATGGCTAGGGCTTTTATTTCTAGCAAATATCAATGGAAAATCCGATCGGACCAGGCTTCGCACACACCGCTCTCAAGCAGCCTAAGGACAGCCTGAGGGCGCCACTCGGCTACCCAGACGACTAGAACGTGCAATAGTTTTTACCAGAGTAGCGGTAGAAAAGTTGTGCGCGGGGAATATGGGGCTTTGTATCAGAGTATGAGATTTTCACGACGTGGTACAGCAAGTAGCTGATAAATTTTGCTAGGTCACTGTTCATGTTCCACCTACTCACTACGTCACAGATACCTGAAGAGTCCGGCGTTGGCAGTCGATTTCGTGGCATTTTGCTGATGTATCTTCATCTCCAGAAGAGCACGTACTACGGTGGCCTGTACATGTGAGCCTTGATTGTGCTTCTCCAGGATAGATTATACTTCATGAATTACACTTCAGACATCGAGGCACACCAATGGCCAACACCTCTTGCAGGGCTTCTCGGCCACACAGCCGCATTCAGTTCAGTACGGCTCGGCTGAGCAGAGACGATCGCGAGATGTACGACTGGGAGAATGAGTTCAAGACCATGGCTCTGGATATCCATAGGGAAATTGCATTGGGATACGAATGTTTGTCCAGAAATCTCCTCATTGTCGACGGCATTCGGGTTGCTTGGGGGAGGGATGGTAACAACTCGATTCCACAACAGAGCTGCGATCATCTTCACTGGGTAACAGTGGACTGAGACAAGGAGCAAGTTAAACTTCCTCGAAATTGGACACGAGAACGGCCGCCGAGGAGTCAGCTGTGTGTATTCATAGCGTCTATGAGCTTTAGTGGTGCTGCAGAGCTTTCGAAAACATAGATTGCCTTGTCCATCACCTCATGTGGGATGAGATATCCAATTTCTCAAGGCCGCCTCCAATTTTCTCTGGACGTACTTCGCCGGGCCACAAGGACGGGTCCGCGTGCCTGTGCTGTCCGAAGAATATGGCCAGAAGTTCCAGCTTATGCACATGGGTGGCCGAATATATAAGTGGGGTGACAGGTTCCAAGAAAGTGAGCAAGAATTTAGAGGAGATCAAGGCGCTGTTTGAAGTGTCGCTTGAGGACCCAGTGGTGTGCCTTCGAATTCCAAGAAGCCCGGTCAAAGGGTGAGAGCGCGCGAGTGGCAGCGCTCGAGATCTCGACAGGATCACCAAGGCCAGCGGCGGCTTGCTTGGAGCTGCGGAGAAGGGTTGTTCGTGGCCCAGGCCCACGAGCATGCAAGTGAACGAGATGAGGCATGAAGGCCTGTCAGAAAGCTTAATATCGCGTGTTGGTCTAGGTCGTAGGGGTTGCCCATCGTGACAGGCTCCAGATCATAGTGGCGTGCGCCAAAACGCGGTCGATGGAGTAAGAGCGTCTCGCAAGTGCAGTGGTCCGCTTTCATCTGAAAAACTATGGCGCTGTACTGAAGGCGACGTGAAGGTCTCTTACGTCCCTCGTGTTGCGATCGGTTGTTGAGCCTCCTTATAGCATCGAAGCCTTGGTGTGCGAGAGAATCATCGAATCTACCATCGAGCCTCCTCGAATACATTAGAGACTGCTATCCAACTTCGGAGCAATCTTGTTGCAACCACTGCTCGCCAGTTTTGGCGTGGCCTCTCGATTTGGGTGGTGCCTCTTTCCTAAGGGTCTGGAGTGCCACGAATGTGTTTATCGACAGTCCATTATTCGATGCCGGATTGCACATGATATGAGCCTATTCTTACTGTCCCGCTCGACTGCGATCGGCGGGGGCACAGAGTAGTTGGTGACTGAAAAGCTACCACCTGCAAATACGATTGCAAGTCTAGCTTCAGCGAAGTTTGTAGTCGAGTACCAGAGAATGCGATGATGCCGAGTTGGCGATCCTAGCCGTGCTTTAACGTCTCTTTGCGCGGTCCGGCGGCTGCATGGTCTGGTTGCCTCGCACATAGAGCCACCAGGTTATGTCGCAGTGGGTAATACTCATCAAGCACGGCTAGATCATCGCTGATTGGGCGTTCCGCGTTGAACGTCGGTTCATCTCTCAAAGCAGGCTCGAAATCGAAGATGCTAGTGCCAGTCTTCCACGCCATGAGCCTGTTTGCCCAGCCGAGATGCATTCGCATGAGGGACGGCAGCCCAAGGGCGTCGAGACCACCTGCCAAGACAATCATTCTGTCTGTATATCAGCCGTGGTCTGTGACCAATTGCGTATCAAGATGGCACACCTTGCCCAGGCAGGTCGATGGAACCTGTTCCCAGCAACACTATCTCCGAATAATATCTCGTGCAAGGCGATGCGTCCCACCGCGAGGATTGTGCCGACTGCCAAAGCTTTCTGCTGATCTTGCAAAGCCTGATTGATGGACTTGACGACCTGAGAGGAGTGCCAAGGGATCATCTGCTGGTCCAGTAATCCTTTCGACACCAGGTCTGTTGATACCGAAAGCATATTCATGTAGAAGTAACACGGAGTCGACATGGTAAGCTGTTGAACCCAGCTTAGGGCAGTTTGTCGCTCGGCGTGTGTCGTTTGGAGGGCTACCCAGCCTCGAAGCATGAATGGCCACACTAGGAAGCGTCAGCCAACCTCGTATGAAATGGAAGTAGACCGCTGAACCCACAGTCATCAAGCATTTTACCGAACCATGGCTGCGGCTCGACTGGATACTGGCGCAAAGCATCATCAATGTCGCGACCGAACTTGGGCGGAGATGGAGTCTGCGACCTTGAAGAGACGAGGCTGGAAGCAGTGTCGCTAGAATGAGAGGTCGATGCGGAAGAGTTCGCTATGCTGACGACGGAGCTCCTCCTCGATGTCGGCTCTGACGCTGCCTCGTCTGAAGAACTCTGCCTCGCCTTTCGCTTCTTAACGTTTGGTTTCTTGCTCGCCTTGGGTTTCCGATCACCATGACGGTGACTGTATTCCGCCGCTCTGGCTCGGACAGTCCTCCGAGCGTGTTCGTCATCATGCTCCCCATGCGCAAGGAAGATGATTTGGTTGTTCATGGGCTCAGCAGACAAGCAAAGATGAAATGGCGAAAGGCGTCCTCATGTCCGTGTTAACGCTCCGAGCGGTGCATACCTTGGCGACCGAGTGACGACCCAGATGCTGAGTGATGAAATGCAGGTGATGTCTCGTGCGAAGGAAGAAACCTGCATTAGAAGAACCGCAAAGACCCACATTTCTCGTCAGTCAGCGAGAGTCGAGAGAGGTGCATTTGGTGTGAGCAAGTTGCGTTGGAGTAGTGTCGCACGGAGCTGTCAAACGCAAGTTTATTCGAAGCTCCGGATCGATGGACCAATGTCAACTTGATCCACGTGTCGGTATCGTTGTAAGCGCCACACACTGTATGCAGATACCGTAGCGCTTTTTCGGAGCGAAACCTTCTCCTTCCGCGGTTGAACGCCATGTCTAGCCAAATGGAGATCCAACATTGAGTCAACGGGTGTGTGAGGGGGATAGAGGCCTTAGATTGGCACACAACTGGCGGAACAAGACGGAATAGCATCAACAACTCGTCCGACCTTCGTGTTACGCCCGCATCGCTGAGAGTAATGTCGCGGAGAGAGCCCTGGTGCGTACATAGCGCGCCGTTAGGCGGCCGGCCTTAGTCTTAGCAGAGGGTTGGTCGGGCCACCCACATATCACAATATGCTCTGCATTGGTGCTGGATGTCCTCTTCGTCACCGCGACTTGCAGCCGCCTCGCACATGCTTCTGCACACAATAATAATGCATCCCTTGGTCTGTGGGCGCCTGTCTGCCTGCCACCGCCTCAGGGAGAATCAATGGTGGTTGGCTCAGCTTTTCCGCGGACCTTTCTCTGCCATTCCGTGGCCTTGGTAACATATGACCCATGCTCGTATGCTCCAATGATGTGATTCCGCGACGCAGCCAACTCCATACTTACGCCGACGCATTGTATGCTGTGGTTTGACGTAGGTGTCGTTGGCAGTGCAGCAAGTGTATTTGCAGAATGCCGTTAGACAGCATGATATCTCGGGGATGCGGGTCTATCTCGGGTCCAACATCCTGGCCATCGATCCCGCTTAGGAGTCGTCACGCAAGGACAAGCTACTTTCATATACAAGTCTTCCAATCATGGCTGCTTACTACACCTTCGAAGACCTGTCCGGAGCGACTGGCAGTTCGCCAAAGACTGATAATCCATATCACGATCTGATAGAGGCATGCAATGGTGACACGACCCAGATCCAAGATCGCTACAGCGTACACCGAGTCAATCGGAATGCCCAACAAAAGGACAAGCTGATGGCCAAGGACTTCCCTGGTGTGACCGTCGATCAAATTTTGATGAAGCTGGAGGATCCAGAGAACTATCCAGGATTCGAGGACCCACGGCATTGTCTAGTATTCTGGGCTCGTCCCACCATTAGTGTGAAGAAGCTCATAGATGAAGTGCAGCGAAGATTGAAGGAAGTGGTGCCCAATTTGTGGATCATGCCCCAGGATAGTCTACATATGACTGCACTGGAAATTACCCATTCGCTTACTTCGCCAGAGATTGATGCTCTAGTGGAGCAGATGAAGCCACATGCAGAAGCAATCACAGACTACACTGTCAACCACCATCCTCGTCTTGTTAGGCCAATCGTCAGCTTCGACGCCCAGGCTTTAGCGCTTTCGTGGCTTCCGGCCGTCGGACGGGAAGGCGATGCGTATACATACCATCATCTTCGCAAGGACCTCTTTACGCTTGCGTCAGGCACTGGCGTCAAAATCGCTTCCAGATATGTTATACCATCAGCTCACCTCACGATTGGCCGATTCGTTACGAAGAAGGACACGCCAGATGGAGACCACGAACGGATTGCACAGCTGGTGCAGAAAATCGAGGAAATCAATGAATGGCTTCAAGGCTGCGAGAATGATTGGATTGTAGGTCAGGAGAAAGGGTTGGAGCTCCGGAGAGGTGCCCTATGGTATGGCGCGGGAGGAGAGACCGTGAGACTTGGCAAGGGCTTCTGACTACCCGTCGAGGAAGATCTCCCTCTAGACGAGGATCAGCACAAGGTGTTCAAAGTCCGATACGGACCTGTCTTGCCGGATCCAGATATGTCAGGCACAAGGTATCATACGGTCATCTTCGTCGAGACCGGGTCTGACGGTGCAGGCTACATCCACCATGTCACCGGAGACCTGGTTTCTGGAATGCGGTACGAATGCACGAAAGCAGCGCAACCGGAGCGGGATGGCTCCAGACAGTATCACGACAAAGAATGTATTGGGACGACACTAGGAGCATCGCATCCCGAATCTTTCAGAAGAGTATGCAGTGCGCTACCTCCTCCACCTCGTCAAAAGGCCTTCAGTGCAAAGACTATGCGCACAGAGCCTATCAAGTCGGACGGCACTTTCTACAGCGCCGAGGAACCAAGGCCAAAGCTCATCAAATGTACCGAGTGGACCGAGAACCAAGCAATTCCTGCTCTCTACGAGGCCGGTGCTCTGACACCACTCGATTCAAAAGCGTCAATTCATTAGCTGCCTTACCAGGACGCTATCCATAGAATCCTCATGCCACAACTTCCTCACCCTCAACAGCATTCATCCTCAACGCCTTCTCATCCACCACACTCCACACCTCCCCAATCTTCAGCTTCCCTTCATCATCCTCATCCTGATCATATCTGTACAAGACATGCTCCACAACCTACCACATCAAACGTCAGTTCAGCCGAATCAATCCAAACCTTGTTTTCTCCTCCCGACCACCACATCCTGATCCAGCAGCAACAGGTAAACAAGATCATCAAAAAACTAACCTCAAAAGATCCCCCCTCCCTCCCCACCCACTCCTTACGCTCGACATCCCAATCCACCCTCTCCTCACGATCCTTCAGCCTCCAGCCCGCCAACTCCTCGCAGCTTCCCGGCACGGTGAAGACCAGTCTCGCGCTCACCGTGCTCTCCTCGACGTCGACCAGCAATTTTTCGATGCGGATGGTCGTCCGTGTCGAGATGATATTGGTTCGAATTAAATTCTTGTAGCCTTGGAGGCCGAGGGGGCGGGAATTGTGGATGACGTGAGGGTGGACGAGGGAGTTGAGGAGGTCGAGGTTCTGCGGTGGGTCTGAAGGCAAAGGCTGGATGGCGGAGATGTAAGTGTGGTAGAGGCTGCGATAGTGTTGTGATGTGGTCATGGTGAGCGTGGTCACTCGTGTTTCGCAGCTGATGATGTTGAGAGCAAAATAGAGGATGAACGTTGCTGTTCACCGTCAATGATAAGTCTGACGCATGCTGACTAATTAAGTCAGGTACTCTGTACAATCAAGTCCACGGGACGATTGGTTGTTGCAAGACATTTCATTTTGTGCTGCCTCGAGATACATGCATCAAGGCCATGACGATGGACGGGAAACGCCATAGTAACATCCGTGAAGACCAACAGCACGCCTGAACAACCCCGTGATAGCACTTGTAGGCTGACCTGGAGCAGCCCAATCCTTGGTGCTCTTCCTTGATCGCCATATGCGTCGACCGTTCCATAGCATATAGTCGCAAAGAACCTTCTAAAGACGCGATATCTATGCAGTTGGCTCCTCGTCCTCGCCAGTAAGAGCATTGCGCTTCTGCTGGATGCGCTCCTGTCTCCTCTCGCGGGCAGCCTTGGTCTTCGCACGCTTGGCGTCCATCTCGGCGCGGAGTTTCTCCTCACGCAGCTTCTCGGCCTTGGCCTTGTGGATCTGCAAGCAGGATGTCAGTATATGGGACTGACCTTCTCCAGATCACGTGACAACATCGTGATGACCACTTGGGAAGACTTACGTGCTCAACGAGGGCACGCTTGTGCTTGAAGGTGTTACCCTTGCTGAGGTGGTACAGCTCGTGGTAAAGGTGCTTGTCAATCTTGCCGGCAGCACGGTACTTGACAAGTAGACGGCGGAGGACACGCAGACGGCGCATCCACATCACCTGACTGTGCGAGGGCGTCAGCACAGAGTTCAATTTGCAAGTCTTTCATTGCCCCTCATAGTATCCATGGTGAGGAAATCCAGCGTCTTTCAGCCTTCGCATCCCACCATGGTATCCATTCCCGCTCTTTTCTACTCGGCTAGCCGAGGTTCCGCATGTAGCACTTACGTTGGCATACGCGCATCAGCAGTACCCTTCCTCTTACCGAAGCCACGGTGTCGTCCAATGCGGCGAGCGGCGGTCAGCTCTCGGGCGCGGGCACGCGAGTGCATGGTGACTGGCTTGCGGATGATGAGGCCATCGGCAATGAGCTTGCGGACGGTCTGGCGGGAGTTGGCGTTGGAGATCTCGTTGGTCTCATTGGGGTCAAGCCAGATCTTGCGCTTTCCGCAGTTGGCGACGGACGCCGCGAGGCGCTTCTGGGTACGGAGGTTGACCCTGTGTGAAGCATTGTATTAGTATATCGTTGTGGTGGGAGGCGCTGATCGTGGACGCAGAGCCGAGGGGGTTTGTCCGTATCGTGGAAGCCCAATGGACGCATGTGCAGTGACCGTATGCGTTATAGCTGAATGTATATGCGGTGCACTTACATCTTGTCGGCGCTGGGTGATGAGATGGATGGTCGTGGTGGTGCACAACGGGCCTGGGCAGAGATGTCGTCTGTGACGGCTGCTAGAAACTGATTTGGTGTGCGGTGGAGAAAGCCGCCACTAAGAAGTCTTGGCACGCTATCCTCTTTGAGAGGCTTGCAACCTCCCACAACACTGCAACCCTCCATCATAGTGGCTCACCACTACTTGGCTGAGGGCTCATGTAGATTGAGAGTCACGAGACGTGCCATCGAGATAGCTGCGCAGCATCATGCAACGACCAGGTGCCGTCGAAATGTCCTCGGACCCCAATTGCCTGCAGTATGAGTCCACTGGAGCATCTAAAAGAAGATGCCGTAGCGTCAAGCTCTCAGTTTAATCACTGTATTGATCGACGAAGCAAAACGAGTACCTTCTCGCAACAGACTACAAAACACCTCTAAGTGGAAATATTCGATGTCTAAAGGCAAGAACTTTCCTCGCTCAAACGTATCAGCTCCTCTACGACAGAGCCGCGATCTTTGCGGGTTTGGGGAAGGAAGATGACGGGTAGTGATGTTGTAGTGGTAAGAGGTTCTGCAAAAATTCCCGCAGTGTATTCCCCTATCTAAACCCCCCTGTTCCACTCGACAGACAGCCTCCAGTGCAGCTCCTACCCCAAGCATACCCCAGAATGCCGTCGAATAGGCGTGTGTGTGTTCGTTCACGTTCGGAAAAGAGGAGAGGAAGCCGCGTATGCCTCAGACGATTGGGCTGAATGCAGTAGACACGACCGTGGTGCGGAAAATGTCTCTAGCAGGATACATAGCGAAATTTCGATCCTGACTCTGTTTTGACTCGTCACGACCTACTATTGGTCTCAGGCAGTAGAATGGCATGAGAGACTCGGTCTGGTACATATTCGGTATAGGTTCTCTATCTTGCGAGATCTGATACCGTACATGAAGGGTTCGAAATGCTGGAAGTGGTTACCTCACCGAGCTGTCTTTGGCTTCGGAAGTGGCGCATCGCAAGTACAATTGGCTAAGAAGCTACTGTAAATGCTGCGATAATGCTGACGAAGCGGTGTTCCGTCCCTTTGCCCGTACCCGCTGTGGAGTTCGACATAACAGCTGCGCGCACAGCTCTCTATGCACACGCGGAAACGACATGAAGTAGTAGTCGTGACAACTCATCGAATGCCGACACCCCTCTCGAATCTAGAATCTCCTCTCCCTCTCAGCCTTCACTCCCTGCGCCTCAAAAATTCTTTCCAGGATCTCCATCCACCGTCTCGGGCGATCTCCGAGCTCCCTCCCGGGACTCTTGAAAACTTTCGCCATCACCTCTCGGACTTTCGCCCTCAGCGTCTTCAGCACGATCATCGTCCTCCAATCCCGAACCTTGAAACGCAAACGGTTACCATCGATAATGACGACGCCTGCGAACATTTCGAACCTCGCTTCGCCCGCCATGAGGATGAGAGGGATCTCGGCGACGGGAGATGTTTCTTGCGCATTGGTGAAGCGGGAGGAGGACTGCATGATGCTGTAGAACGAGAGATATTTGATCTCGTGGTGGGGGTTGTGTTTGTTGACAGAAGTGGGATGGAGGCCGAGAGATTGGTTGTTGGCGATGTTGCGCCAGCCTTTGCCGTCGGCTCGGAGGATTTTAGGGTAGAAGGACCAAGCGACGACTGAGTTGGCCACGGAGTCATTGGCATCGGAGCGGATTTGATGGGGCGGGATGAGGACGAAGTGGCGATGGCGGTGATTGTGTCGCATTCTGGATAATGTGTGCTTTTCATCCAGGCTGAGGTGCACGAAACCTGCTTCGGCGAGGGAGCTGAGGAGTTGACCTTTCAAGTCCTCGATGTTGGCCAGGTTTTGGGGGCTGAGGAAGTTTTTGTTGCAGAATTGATACTCCGAGAAACCGGGTGTAGTGCAGACTTTGCGCCAGGAAGTGTATGCGTTGTAGACGGTGAGGAGATCGGAGTCGCCACGTCGGAAGCCCAGACGGACAGTGTCGGCCTGCTTCTTCGCATGCATTGGTGTCAGGAATGGAGATTTTGAAGACAGGGTAGCTGCAGCTGTCAAGGCGAAGTCCAAGCAGCCGAACGTGCTTCCGAGCAAGATCAGTTTACCAAGCTGAGCATCAAGTGGTAGCTTGGCCAATTGCGTGCCCAGAGTCGTAAGCTCTTCGTTAGAAGTCAAGGCTCCAACCTCTACGAGAGCATCGATAGCACGCCGAATGTTTCTCGCCGAAGGTGGATCAAGTGCCGCCGAAAGTGCCTGCTCAATATCTCCCAACTTGCAGATCTTGACCCTCATCACCAGATCTTGCAACGATAAACGGAGCATTTCTGGCGTCTGCTGCTCGACCATGAGCTGTTCGAAGCGATGTTTGGTAAAGAGGTGGAAGCATAGACCTTGCTGTACACGCCCTGCTCGTCCTCGGCGCTGCTTAGCGTTCGCTCTTGCAATGAAGCTTTGTATGAGGCGAGACATCTGCCTTCGCTCGTCAAAGCGCATCTCTTTGTGCTTGCCAGTGTCGATAACACAGGTGACGTCCGGGATAGTGATACCGGTCTCGGCAATATTTGTGGCCAGTACAATTTTGCGAACGCCGTTGGGAGGTACCTCGAAGGCGGCCTGCTGATCTTCGCTAGAAAATGACGAATGAAGTGGGAATATCTGCCAGCCTTTACTGAATTTGGGATGACCCATGAGCATGTCGTTGAGCTGCCGGATCTCTGCGATGCCAGGCAAGAACACGAGGATGGCTTTGCTGTAGTCATGATACTGTGCTTGATGCGAAATCTTCTCCACAAGCTTCACGATCAAGCTGTAGTCTATCCGGTATTCGTCGTAGCCTGCGAGTGTCTGTCGGGTCTGTTTGCTGTAGCCAGTCAGCTGCTGGGACTCAGTACCCTTCTGCTCATTGTCCTCGGCACTTTCTTCGTCAACAGCTTGTTCCGATGCATCTTCATTGGTGTGGCCGGTGAGCTCAATAGCATCCTCCAGGAACTTGGCTTCCACCGGAAATGTACGACCTGGAACGTTGATAATTGGAGCCCCATATAGATACTGCGAGAACTTTTGCGCATCCACTGTCGCGCTCATGAGCACTACTTTCAAGTCAGGTCGCTTGTCCATGAGAGATCGGAGCACGATCAGCAGGAAATCCGTGTCTATGCTGCGCTCGTGCACTTCATCGATGACGAGATGAGTGACTTCGGACAATCCCTCGGCATTCTCTAGCATTCGCAACACAATCCCTACAGTCGCATAGACGAGTCTTGTTGTTGCCGCTGTCTGCGACTCCAACCGGATGGCGTAGCCGACAAGAGAGCGCGGTGTTCCGAGATCCCCTTTGTTCTCACCCATTTCCTCGCTAACCCGCTGTGCCAGCGAGATGGCGGAGATTCGTCTTGGCTCTGTGCAGTAGATCTTGCACGGCCGCCCCTGGGAGAGCTCGTGCTCCAGAATGAAAGCGGGCAATTGAGTGCTTTTACCGCATCCCGTCTCACCGCACAGGATTGTGACTTGATGTCGGTGAATAGTATCCAGCGCAGCAGCGCGGAAATGAAACATGGGGAGGTTCATGCGGGCGATGAGCATTTGCTGGTACTTGGGAGCAGTGACCTTCCTCTGCCACATCTGTTTAAGTTCTTCGGAGTGCTCCAGTGATGCATTACGATTCCCATCGGCGCGCGGAATGGGTGTGGACGTCCCACTGGCACCGTCAGCTCGCCTTCTGCTGTTGACATTGAAGACCACCTCGTCATCGCTGTCGTCGTCTGTACTCTTGTGCTGCTCAATCATACTTCGTACCTCCTTGACAAGAGCGCCATCTATAGAAAGAATATAGTCCTGCTTCGCACGAGCGAATTCTCCCCAGAGATCGCGGTAGGTGGGCGGTAATCTCATGTGCGCCTTCTCCTCTTTGGGCGATCCAGAGAAAATAAGGAACAGCGCGGCGGTCGCCACGTATGCCTCGCTCTGCGCCACGTCTGGTGTTGCAACGCCAGTCATTGTGAGAGTCAGACTGTTCGGCTTCTGCTTTAGTGATAGCATCGGAAGGAATGAGGATTCTACGGGATCCTGTTCCTTGCTCCACTGAATTGAGACCGCATGTCGGCTAGAGTACGTGGTGGGCGACACCATCTTGTAAACAATCTTGCAGCGTCCATCGCGTGCTTTGCAAGCTTCCTCCAGGACACGCTTTGGGTTCATGCCGGCCAAGCGACCGAAGTCTCGAATCGTGACATGCATTCCGGAGTCTCCGTCAAGACCAGAATGTGACTCACTAACACCAGGCAGAGCATCAAACATGCCACTGAGCATATCGCCATCTTCAGCTTCAGTTTCCTCAAGGAGTTCTTGCCCTAGTCTCTCAGCCTCGTCATTCACTGCATTATCCTGTTCCGCGGGCGTTGCTATTCGTACTGGTGCTGCTTCTTTGCCATCTTCCAATCGTAGCTTTCTACGCTCGGCGGCCTTACGAGCCAATTCAATCTTGTGCCCAGCCCAGTGCGCGTCCGCAGTACGCTGGTCAAACAGAACATCGGATTCGATTTTGCGTAATTTCTGCTCGAGTTTGCGTTCGGATGCAGTCTTGCCCTGACGAGCAGGTATCTTGGCGGCTTTCGATCCTCGACGTGATGAAGTCTCCGCATCGGGATTCAGCTCGTATAGTGTCGACTTGGTTCTCAAATAAACCGACAGCAATTCGTCCGGTTCGAGATCGCTTTCGACATCACTAACATCGATATTCGGGCCTGTAACCTCTACCCGACTCTCCTTGTCGCTTTCAGACTTTTTCGGCTCGGTTTGAGGGACCCGCTTCGAAACGCCGTCGTCGAGCTCCATATCAGATTGGTCGGATTCCGTCGTGATGGCTGCTGATTTTGGCCTCTGATAATCGTACTCGTGCAGCTCGCCCACATCACAATGTAGTGATAGCCAGTCGAAGCATTCTTCAAGGCCCCATATGGGACTCGTGGCGTCTAACGGCGGGTTTGAGATGACCCAACCAAGTGCTTCATTGACACGAGATGAGGGAAGAGCAAGATCTAGGAGAATTTGGCGCAACTGCCATACCTTTGTCACGAGGTCATCGCCAGATGGCAATACGCCTTTCTTTGCCTTGTCTGTGTCTCGCACTACGTCCGCAAGGGTCAGGTCGAGGATCTGCTGCATGATCTCTTCGGGCAGCCAGTCCTTCACGGACAGGTAGTCGGACTGGCCTCGAAGCAAGCGCTTATCGGTTTCCAGACGAGCGACTTGCCGAGTCGTCTCCTTCTTGACTTTGGCGGCATATCGTTCCACGAATTGCTGCAGCTCGGACGCTTCTAGCTGGGTCTCAAGTTCTTCCGGACTTAACTCATGCAGCTCTTTTCCATATTGAGATGCATGTGAACGCTCTTGGGCCGGCTCTGACTTGGAGGAGATGGGAGTATCCCTCTTGCTCGCGGGAGTTGTCGTTCCCGAGGGAGCTGTACTGTCTACTTCTGATACATTTTCAGACTTGGGTTTGCTGGCCACGGATGTTGTGGCAAAACCTCGAGCAGGGTTCGCCGCCGGCTTCGTCTTTTTCTTCTTGCTTCCCCCTGCCATTGAGGTGCAAGAGGCTCAGGCGGTAGTCGGGTGGTGTTGGACAAAATGGTGTTGTACCGACTGGAACGTTGACGCAGAAAGAGTTGCCCAGATTCTCTGTGACGCAGGCTGAACTTCGGTGGGGGCCGAGAGCTTGAACCTCATGAAAAGTTGATGCCAAGAGCTCGCCAGAGTCCGACGCCCAAACAGACACCGCCGCCGCCATCAATTAATTGTTCTGCCGATTTGATGTGTATCTACGTTGGGAGGGGTTTGATGACTCACCATCACTCATATCACTGCGCCGAGTGATTGTGAAGGGGGAATTGCAGTGCAGCAGTTTCTGCGGCGACACATGCTGCGGTCCGGATGTTTCCCACAAGCATTGTGTGATAAGGCTATCCAGAACGAGCGCGCACAATGGCGGACGATACGCCGGCAGTGAATGGCGACCATGGCCTGAACGTGTGGGATATACGGCAAGTGTTGCTGTCCAATTCCACCAAGCGACGGACGGCCGAGCTTCACAGCATACACGAGAAGCTCGTGAATGGGAGTAGGTCTAGCATGCTTTCACATGCCAATGGTAGGCTACAGTGTCTGACCTGTGCACAGCCGTTCCCCTGGCCCAAGTCCCCGCTCTCCTACACACCCTCTTCGACACATACCCTCTGTATATCGATACCCGATCGAGACAGGCCGTCGAGGGTTGTATCGCTGCCATTGCTTCGTCGCAGGAAGCCCCGAACCTCCTTCCCGGGTTCGTGAAAGACGTCGAGGATGAGTCGAAGAAGGTCGGTATTGCTCCGGGCAATGCCTTCGTACTGGTCAGATGGTCGTCGCTGCTCATACAGCAATCGGCAAAAGAGAAAGCCTTCTGGGAGCTGTGGGGCATGAGAACGGTCACGGCGTTGACGAATGCTATGGACACTCTTTTCTCTTCCAAGCCGAGAGACAGCACAATCGCGACTGCTTTGCGAGTGAGCAGACGCGCATTTCGGACAGTGCTCAAGACCGAATTTGGGCCCGATGTTGTGGGAGCCTGCATTTCTTCACTGGCTGCTAAAGGAACTGCGCCTGCATCGAAGAACGCCCTACCACTTGGCATAATTGCGGGTTGCAGCAGCAGACTGCCCGACCGCGTCGCTGTGGTCGAAAGCAAGAAGGCGGACTACTTCGCATTTTATCTTCGGGAGTTCCTTGGGTCGAAGACACCACTGCCCGCCTACATCGCGAACGCGTTGCGAGACTTCTTTTCAGCATTTGTGACTGCCGACGATCTCAAGAAGGACTTGATTCCAGCAGTCGAGAAGTCGTTGCTCCGTGCGCCCGAAGTGGTGCTCAACGACCTTGTTGCGCCCATGATTGTCGCTCTACCCTCTGAACTGGACTTGTCAGACATCCTGGCTTCGAACTTGGTCAAACCACTGCTCTCCAATATCAAGTCGACAAAGGTGGAAACACGAGATGGCGCTCTCCGCACCTTTCGTGCCGTCGCAGCACGTGCCCGAGTTGACAAGCTTGTGGAGAAGGCTGCCGACGAGATTCTCACTCCATTGAAGACTAACAAGGTCACTTCTGCTGATCAACGAGTCCTTCACGCTGACATGCTCTCTGCTTTGCAGCCAAATGCTTCTCTTGCGGTGAAGATTCCGCAGGGCCTTGTCCCCGTAGCAACGAAAGAGACCAACGAGCCAGCAGCTTCAGCCGAGATTGGCTGCATAGCTAGGTATCTCAGCTTTGCACTCGAAAGCGAGATTAAACTGGACGCAGCGACCTCCGACGCGTTCTCGAAGGGATTGACAGAGAAGAACATGCCCAAGCGCCGACTGTGGGCCCTCCATTTGGCCGGTGCCATGTGGAACGTGCAGCCCGAGGCCATTGGCAAAGAGAGTGTCGCTTCGTTCTTCGATGCCTCCGTTGCGAAACTCATTGACATATTCAACGAGGTCAACGCAAATCCCCTGCCTGCAGTACAGAGTGGTCAGGTGTCCGTGGCAGCTGCAGCAACGGCACTTTTGCTCGCCCGAGCACCAGGCATGCCCTCGCTGAAAAATGCCGCGATCATCAAGAAGGCTTCAGTTGCCGACAAAGTCTTAACCTTAGAGCCAAAGCCGTCGTTCATGCTGAATCCGAGGGTCTACACCAAGCTTACTTCCGAAGAGGACCTTCGATGGCTTCTTCGCGGCGTCATTGCTGTATTCCCTGCTTTGAGCGCCTCCAAGAACACCAATGATGCGACGGCCAAAGCATGGGCTCAGCTTCTCATCTACATCATTGCTTCGGCAACAGTGGCGCCACGAGTGCGAAACGAGGCTATCAAAGCTTTACAGAGTATCTACATCACCAACGCCGAAGTCGTCTCCACTGTCATGATCAACGGCCTTTGGCAGTGGTGCGAAGACGTAGAGCTGGAAACCAAAGATAGCGCTGCTGTGACTGCGAAGACTGGTCACTCGGAGCTATTCAGAGTTGTGAGAGCAATATGCATAGATAGCGAGGCCGCAGCACAGCTAGGGAGCCCAGCACTGCAAGAAATTCTGGAGGAGCAGCTGAGGAAACTGCTCGTTCTCTGCCGTCCTCAACTGATTTCGAAAGCTCCCTGGATCGAGGTGTGTCTGAAGACTGGGAACGATCCTGGTCGCCTCGCCTCGAAATCGTCGACAGACTGTCTGGCCCGGATACTGGCTGTTACCGAGAACCCAATATGGAAACCTCTACCTGCATTCCAGCTAGCCGCCTGTCATGCTGCTGCCGATCTAGCATTCGTGGCACCAGATGTCATGACCCCATTGATTGTTGCACAGATCAGTCTCGACTTAGATCCCACCCAGCTCGACCTCATTGGCCCAACTGAAGCGGCCATCTATCGGACTCCCGAGGGGACCGCATTCGTAGATGTTCTTTCAACCAAGTCGCAAGTACCACAGATAGACAAGAAGACCAAGGATTACGATACATTAAAATGGGAAGAAGAGCTCAGGGCCTCGTTAGCAGCAAAGAAGGGCCAAACCAAAAAGCTCACCGCAGAGGAGCAATCGAAAGTGAACGCCCAGCTCAAGAAAGAATCAGAAATAAGAAGGAATGTTGCAGAGGCTGTTGGAAGGCTAAGACGTGGCATTGGTATCATCAGTTCTCTAGCTACTGGACCACCTACAGAGGCCGAAGCATGGTTCGGACCTGCAGTCAAGTATCTTTTCGATGTGATCCAGGCAGGTGCCGGGCTCATTCTAGGCGACGCCGCTCCACTTGGGTACCTTCAGTGCTCGGAGAAGACATCGAGCCGTCTCGGCCCCCTACGGCCATTCGTCGGGGTTGCCACTTTGCGTGCTGCTGGCGTCACTATGCTGCCGGAGAACTTTTTGGCAGAACCACTGGGAGATCTCGTCACTCGACTGCTCTATCGTCTAAGGTTCCTCGGCGAACAGCGACCTTTTGATACCGTGACTCTGAGCTACGTCCTTGCGCTAATATTCTTGGTGCTGGAAAATGGCGGAGTAGACCGTGCTTCGAGCGAGGATGCTGACGAACAGCTGATTCTGGCTATTGAGGTCCTTTCTTTCCACACAGAAACATGCAGCGACACACGCCTGCCAAGAGACAAGCTGCTCGCGACACTCATTACCGCAATGTCAAGATACACACAGCATTACAAGGAGATCAAAGACTGTTTTGCCAATCTTTGTCGCGCATTAGCGCTAAGCATAACTGAGGCGGAGACAAATACCATTGTCAAGGGCGCCATCGTGTCTGATAGCTCCGTTCGAAGCGCAGTGCTCCAATCCGTCAGCGCTGAGCTTGAGCTTACGGACCGGGAGTTCTACGAAGAGATCTGGTTGGCTTGCCACGACGACAATGAGGAAAACGCAAATACGGCACATGAGATCTGGGAAGAGAATGAGCTCAAGATTACTGAAGACAGCGCTGTGAAATGTCTGCCATATCTGGAATCGAAAGACTCTCAGTTGCGTCGTGCAGCGGCACGTGCAGCAGCGTCAGCAGTCAGAGAGCACCCGAAAACATTCTCCGATGTTCTTAGGAGGCTGCAAGATTCATACGTCGATGCTGCGAAGCCCCAGAAGCCTGAGCTTGACCGCTATGGTATGCCCGTGAAGAAAGATCTTACAGATCCTTGGGAGTCCAGACATGGCTTTGCACTAGCGTTCAAGGAGCTGGCAGATGCCTTCCCTGACGACCTACTTGCCCCGTTCCTGAATTTCCTCATCGAGAAGGGGCCGTTGAGCGACAAAAGCAGCCAGGTCCGGGACGCGATGGTCGATGCCGCGACATCGATCGTCTCGATGCGTGGCAAATCTCAGGTCGAACCTCTCATGAAGCTTTGTGAAGACAGATTGAGCGCAAGCAGTAAGACACCAGAGCAGGACCTCGTCAATGAGGCCGTCGTCATTCTTTACGGCGCCCTCGCTCGGCATTTGCCCAAGGGCGACGATCGTGTACCAAAGGTCGTCAACCGCCTGCTTGCTACTCTGAGCACACCTTCAGAGTCAGTACAGTATGCAGTTGCTCAATGTCTGCCGCCGCTTGTCCGGGCGTCGGCAGATCAAGCGACCCAATATCTTTCGCAGCTGGTCGAGGAGACTCTCCACGCAAAGAAATACGCAGCTCGTCGTGGTGCTGCTTATGGCCTGGCCGGAGTTGTCACAGGCAGGGGCATTGCATTGCTAAAGGAGACGCGATTACTTTCGACTCTTCGCAGCGCTACCGAGAACAAGAAGGACCCCAATGAGCGACAGGGCGCGTTTCTTGCGTATGAGCTTCTTTCTCTACTTCTGGGACGAATATTTGAGCCGTATGTCATTCAGATCGTACCGCAACTACTTGCTGGCTTCGGCGATACAAGTGCAGACGTCAGAGAAGCATGTCTGGATGCGGCCAAGACATGCTTTGCTACGCTCAGCTCATACGGTGTCAAGCAGGTCCTACCTCAATTGTTAGAAGGTCTCGACGAGTCGCAATGGCGAAGCAAGAAGGGCGCGTGCGACTCGCTAGGTGCTATGGCGTACCTTGATCCGCAGCAATTGGCAGTCAGTTTGCCAGATATCATTCCACCGCTTACAGAAGTGCTTAACGACAGTCACAAAGAGGTTCGTGCTTCCGCGAACCGCAGCCTGCAACGCTTCGGCGAGGTTATCAGCAATCCCGAAGTCAAGAGCCAGGTCAATATCCTATTGAAGGCGCTCAGCGACCCTACTAAATTCACTGACGATGCTTTGGATGCATTGATCAAAGTCAATTTCGTTCATTATCTGGATGCGCCATCTCTGGCGCTCGTTGTCCGCATTCTCGAGCGAGGTCTTGGCGATCGTTCTGCAACCAAGCGGAAAGCTTCTCAGATTATTGGCAGTCTTGCCCATCTGACAGAACGCAAAGATCTCATTGCTCATCTGCCAATTCTTGTTGCTGGACTGAAGGGAGCCATTGTCGATCCTGTGCCCACAACTCGTGCCACCGCTTCCAAAGCGCTTGGCTCTACCATTGAGAAATTGGGAGAAGATGCGCTGCCAGACCTCATCCCAAGCTTGATGTCCACGCTCAAATCAGACACGGGCGCAGGCGACCGCCTTGGCTCTGCTCAAGCATTGTCTGAGGTGCTTGCTGGTCTTGGCACTAGTCGCCTTGAGGAAACACTGCCAACCATTCTGCAGAATGTCGGAAGCAACAAGCCTTCCGTCCGCGAAGGCTTCATGTCGCTCTTCATCTTCTTGCCTGCATGCTTTGGACAAAGCTTTGCCAATTACCTAGCTAGGATCATTCCTCCCATACTAGCTGGCCTGGCTGACGATGTGGAGTCCATCAGAGAGACTGCGCTTCGTGCAGGTCGCCTCCTCGTCAAGAACTTTGCTTCGAAGTCTGTGGACCTGCTGCTTCCAGAGCTGGAACAAGGTTTGGCTGACGATAGCTACCGAATCCGTCTCAGCTCCGTTGAGCTTGTCGGAGACTTGCTATTCAACCTCACAGGTATCAGTGGTAAGCAAGAAGCTGAGGATAACGAAGAAGGAGCCGCAGAGGCTGGTGCATCTCTGCTGGAAGTCCTTGGCGAAGAGAAACGGAACCGTGTGCTCTCTGCTCTGTACATCTGCCGCTGCGACACATCTGGTCTGGTTCGCACATCCGCCATGAACGTCTGGAAGGCACTTGTATCATCTCCACGTACGCTGCGCGAGCTCGTGCCCACACTTACACAACTTCTGGTCCGACGACTAGCGAGCCCAAATATGGAGCAGAAAGTCATTGCTGGAAATGCCCTCGGCGAACTTATCAGGAAAGCAGGAGAAGGCGTCCTTGCAACGCTTCTGCCCACTCTCGAGGAACAGCTCCGGAGTGCTGTCGATCTGGATTCGAGACAGGGTATCTGTATTGCTCTGCGCGAACTGATCACCTCTGCTACTCCAGAATCGCTGGTGGACTATGAGAAGACCCTTATATCCGTGGTCCGCACTGCTCTTGTCGACTCGAGTGAGGACGTCAGAGAAGCTGCTGCGGAGGCCTTCGACTCGTTGCAAAAGGTTCTGGGCAAGCGTGCCGTTGATCACGTTCTACCACACCTGCTGCAATTGCTGCGTAACCAGGATGAGGCTGGCAACGCATTAGCGGCATTGCTCACGCTCCTTACGGAGCAGACGCGCGCAAGCATCATTCTGCCCAATTTGCTCCCGACGCTTCTCACTAATCCTGTGTCTGCGTTCAACGCTCGTGCTCTAGCGTCGTTGGCAGAAGTGGCAAGCTCCGCCATGACGAGACGCATACCCAACATCCTCAACACGCTTATGGACAATATTGTAGCTTGCAAGGATGAGGAGCTCAAAGCTGAGCTGAATTCTGCATTCGACACTGTACTACTCTCGGTAGACGAGTATGATGGTCTGAACACAATGATGAGTGTCATGCTTGCGCTTGCAAAGCATGATGACCATCGCAAGCGCGCTGCTGCTGACCTGCACTTTTCTGTGTTCTTCGAGAAGGCCGAAATCGACTTCTCTCGCTACTATCCCGATATCATCCGAGCTTTGCTTGTCGCATTCGACGACAGTGCCCCGGAGGTGGTCAAGGCTGCTTGGACCGGTCTCAGTCAGCTCATGCAGCGTCTCAAGAAGGAAGAAATGGAGTCGCTTGTTGTCTCTACTCGCACGACGCTCAACCAAGTGGGCGTCTCGGGTCACTCCCTTCCTGGCTTCTCGTTACCGAAGGGCATCAACGCTGTCCTACCTATCTTCTTGCAAGGCCTCATGAATGGCTCTGCCGATCAACGTATTCAAGCTGCACTTGGTATCTCGGATCTCATCGATCGCACCAGCCCAGATGGACTCAAGCTGTTCGTCACCCAAATCACTGGCCCACTGATCCGAGTAGTTTCTGAGCGATCCACCGAGCTCAAGGCAGCAATTCTGCTCACTCTCAACAATCTGCTTGAAAAGGTTCCAGCATTCCTGAAACCTTTCTTGCCACAGCTGCAGCGGACTTTTGCTAAATCGCTGGCGGACCCGAGCAGTGAAGTTCTACGAAGCAGAGCTGCTAAGGCATTAGGGACACTCATCACAATGACACCTAGGGTTGATCCATTGATCGCTGAACTAGTAACTGGCAGCAAGACCACAGATGCTGGCGTCAAGAATGCTATGCTCAAGGCTCTATTCGAGGTGGTTAGTAAAGCCGGCTCGAAGATGAGCGAGGTCAGCCAGAATGCAATCTTGGGCCTGATCGACGCAGATGCTGGTGAAGCGGATGACGCCCTCAACATTGCATATGCTAAGCTTCTCGGATCCCTCATCGCTGTGATCCCAGCTGAGAATACAGTCGGCCTGATCAAGAGCAGGGTGCTCAACTACAACTTCACGCATTCAACAATCTTGGCACTGAACGCCGTCCTGCTTGAGGCCCCAGACAAGCTGACTTCCAACCTGGACGATATCACAAGAAATGTAATTGTCCAGGGCATCAACCACAGCCAACCCTTCATTTCCGACAATGCCGTCCTCGCTGCTGGTAAATACCTCCTCACGGAAACCGGCAACAAGACCTTCGAAGGCACCAAGCCAATCATTGAAGCCCTCGCCAGCGTCCTCCCTGTCGGCAAGCCCGTTGACACACGCCGCCTAGCCCTCGTTGTCATCCGCACCGTTTCCCGCTCCAACAACGACCTCATTCGACCACACCTCGCCATCTTGGCCCCGGCCATCTTCAGATCTGTCCGCGACCCCGTCATCCCCGTCAAACTCTCGGCCGAAAGTGCCTTCTTGGCCGTTCTAAGCGTCGTCGACGAGGAGAGTGCCGTTTTTGATAAGTTCATGGCCGGACCCGGGGGGGAGCTGGACGCCGCCACCAAAAGGAGTATGAGCGAGTACTTCAAGAGAATCGCGCTGCGGCTTGGGGCTCAAGCGAGGGAGAAGAAGGAGGCTGAGGGCGGCGCTGGGGGTTTGGGTTTGAGTAGTGATGAGGCCGAGGATGAGAGGGAGGTTTGGAGTGTGGGAAAGGTGGATTTGGGGGAGGGGTTCAGTGATGACTAGGATTCTGAGGGTGAGGAAGAAGGGACAGGAGAGTTTGTAGATATGATATGCATAAAAGTACAAGTGTGATGTAGCCGGACCTCCTACGCCTTTTGTGAATCATGCACCGATTCCGACTTCGGACGCTCGGACGACTCTTTCTCAATGATCCCAAGACTGGACTTGTCCGTCGTGAAAATCCGTGGCGTGCTGAAATGCCATTTGAATCTTCATGTGTTGCTTCATGCTGGACTTCAAATCCGCTTTGGATCAGACCACCCAAGGCCATGACACGTTTCCCATTTGGTTTGCCATTCGGCCACCAGCATTGAGCACCTTGCGCAAGAACTCGGGATGATTACACAGTAGCTTCCAGAGATCAACGTCATTGGCGATGATCTCTAGCCAGTGTGCAGTCCAGGCGGCCGTATTGCTTTTGAGATCGTTCATGTGCCTCCCGTCCTGTTGCGATGTGAATATGCCGATGTCGACGATTACCCGTGCTTCACCAATGAGCCCACAAACCTCATGCATGAGGATACGGCATCGCGCATCGAACTCGATAGCCAAGCCCTGGACATCGTACTATCACCCATTAGCATCATCGCACAACCAAACCCTCCTGTGAACCAGTACCTTATCCACAGCCACTCTGAGCCCAACGAGGTTTATCGCTTTCGTCCGCAGCTCGTCTTGCGAAAGTTCGTCATCCCTCGCGTCCAACTGCAGCATGGAAACCGGAACTTCGTAGAAATGCTGCAGAATCGCTTCCACCACCGCCGCATCCTCTGGCAATCGAATGAGATCGGAATGACTCTCTCGGAAGCCTGCGGAACATGCGGCGTGGGCGAACGGCCACACTTCGCATAAGACCGCCTTGTGCACGCGGAAGGTCTTGGTGGAAGTGGAAATGGTCAGGTTAGACCAGCGCTCGCTCGCGTACATCCTGCGCTCTCTCTCTGGTCAGTTATCGCGTGTTGTGTCGGGGAATGGATGTACGAACTGTTCGAGTGTGCTGCTGCCACCTCGGTGTCTGTAGACTTGGTCGTCGGCGTGGCGTTTGCGCTTGGTGCCTGTTGCGTGCGACATGCTGTCGTTCTTAACGCGGGAGTGAGTTGCTTCTTAAGGATGTTGTGTTTCTGCGAAAAGAGCGAGATGGAATCATGCCTTTGTGCGGCAGAAAATGGAAAGTTTTCATCAAAGCCGTATGCTGCACATGCGTTGTTGCCCGCTGTGGGCCTGCGGTCTTGCATGTGATAGCGCACTAGCCTCACTTCTCGTGTGTTTGGCTTTATTCGTGGTTTTCATCACGTGAGGAAGGTGTGGATGTCCACTAACTGGTAAAGAAGAAGACGCATCCGTGTTTTGACCCACGTACGAAATGTCGATGAGTACTATAAACCGATCTGTGGGCTTGACAGGGTCGGCGCCAGCGCCCTCGAGATAGAGCGCTTTGAGCAGTGGCCAAGCTGCGGAAACAATGCACTTGTGGACTCGAAAGGTCTTTTTGGGTCTCGATAGTGAGGGCAGACTCGTCGCTGCTCTCCCACAGACTGTACAGCGTTTAGTATGACGCTTCGAAACTAACATTGAAGAATTCATGACCCACTGTCGCAAGACATCGCCCTCAGTCTGCCTCTCTTGGTACCCTGGCCTCGATACTGCGCGAAGTTGCGATTGCCCGGGGTGAACGGACGACGCAGGCGGCGAACCTAGCTCAAGATCTTCGGACATCGAGCTGGACGTCGTAGCACACATAGCCATTCCGGAAATATCGGATCGAGAATCCGTCACGTCAGATTCGATGCTGTTCATTGCTCTAACCTGTTGTCTATCACTCCGTTCCTCATGATTCGCCGCTCAAGTTGGACACAAATGATTGAAAGTGCAGTACGTGAGTGTGCGCCACAACCTCATTTACAAGGTCCAGCTCACCGACCTGTTTCGGTCACCGCCTCAAATGCTTGCCCATCTCTGCTCACGCTGGAGAAGTAGAGGTCTGAATGATCGTAGTAAATGTCTAAGGCCACGGCGCCTGCTGTTCCATCGCTGTCGGGTGCCCAGGTTGCTGCGAGGTGGTAGCCGACTGGGGAGTATTGTAGCCATTCGATGTCAGAGGATGGCTCGGTCATGGTTTGTCCCACCACGTATGTGTATGATGTCTCTTCTGCGCCGCTATGGTAGAAGACGTAGTCTGTGTCCTGCCCATCGGAGGTTGCGGCTACACTGCCCATTGTTGCGAAAACGTTGCCAGATCTCGATGCCGTTCCTGCAAGATGTGACGGTTAGAATACCTCAGTAAATTGCTCCAGGTCTAACTCACCGAGATTCCACCCTGAGTCGGTGCTGTTATCAGACGAACTGCTGCTATATTCTTTCCTCCATTGCTGTAGCGCGCTGTTCGTGGTGTTGCGAAAGTACAAATGCCCGGTGTTGCCAGTCATAGTGCACGCAACTCCTGCCTGCGCATCGCTTCCTCCGAAGTCGTTCATCCTTGCCCAGGTTTCTGTGTCATTCCCAAAATCTAAGCCGATCTCCTGGACAAAGCCATCGGCTGAGCCATAATACAACCTAATACCGTTCAAACCAGTCCTGCTTGTTCCTACGCATGCTGCCAATCCCATGGTCGATGGCAATGCTTGCGCAACGTTGGTCCCTGTTATTTGCATCGTTTGGGACCAATCGCCACTATCTGTGCGGTTCCGCGTGGTGAGAAGACCCTGGCTGTCAAGCCAGAATATCTGCCGATATGCCTGATTGTCTCTGGTGTATGCTACAGCTGCTAGGGGCGTTCCAGGAGGTGCAGCTGTGACATTCCGGGTAATCTCCGCCTGCTCGTCCGCAAGGTGTCTTTGATCCCATGTACCATTTTCGTAAGTGCCTTCCAGAATCATCCCCGCAGCATCCATATAGTATGCATATAGTGTCTGCGAATTTGCAGGATTCACCATGGCAAGTCCTGTGTTATCTCGCACCAATAAAGATGGACCGCCGGTAGCTGATGTGTCCGCATCGTCTGTTCGTCCATCACTGTCGTCCTGTCAGCAATTTCGTTGGCAGTCAAATGGGACATCATACTCTTCACTATTGTTCAACACAGATCCTAGAACCCCTCCTAGTACTGCCGCCATAACACATATCGATACTATGCCGACTATGAGCCACAGCAATGTCCGACGCCGTAGTCCACATATTCTTCGCCACTGTGGTTGTAAACTGGTGGTCGTGTTTGCTTCTTTATCGGAGTATTCTTGTATGTCTGTCGCGGTCTTATCACTCCAGTCTGTGGTGGTTGCCTCTGGAAAGTCGGCATGCCGCGCTTGGGGGCTGCCTTTGGGATGCTTGTGGTCCGTCTCCCATTGTGGCCCAGAGACCACCTCTGGCGCACTGCTGAAGGCGAACACTTGAGGACCGTCTAAACTTCTTCTTACTTCTTTGTGAGAATCCATAGTGACGCCCGAGACGGCTTGAGAGATGAAGGCACCCAGATGGCCGGGAAGGGAGGCGGCGAGTGGAGGGATTTTGCCTCGAAACCGATCGCGTGTAACTACCTTGCAGCTTGCGTGAGCCACTAGGAGAATAGTTGAGGTTAAGCGCCGGACACAACTGCGCAGGCATCGCACATACTGGGCATCCTCTCAGGTCGCGTTACTCGCGTTTCACAGAGTGTAGTCGGCCTTGGCACTAGCACACCAGGTAGATACCTGTATACCAAGAGCGTTGACTTAGAAAGCCACTCAGCTGCCATTGGGATCAGCCCAGGCGGGACTCTTGGCGATCTGCAAGCACAGCACACAGCCTATCCCAGGGCTGCAGAAATCCATGAGACGTGCCTGGTGGGCGGGTGGTGGTGAGTGAAAGTTCGTGTGCCCTAATGCGAAACATATACTTTGGCGCCAGATGCGGTTAGTAGCAGCTGTTGGATCGGCCGGAGGATCTGCCAAGGCTTTGGCGCCTTTGCCAGCATCAACCGCCTACAGTAGAAACCGAAGTGAGCTGAAATTAGTACAGTAAGATCTTCAGCTCGTGCGTTGATGAACTTCGTGGTAGATCTTGTGCTTCCTCTGCGCGACCAGGCCTTGCTGTGATTCGGTTGCGCGATCTGACCAATGAGCAAGACGAGAGAATGTTACTGTTGTCTCTTCCAGAAGAATACCGGACCTTGGCCGCAACTGCATTGTTCACGATATGGGATACAGTAGTAGTAGTCGAGGCAGGGCCGCCACGTCGGCGGCAGGACCCGGATGCCACTGCACATGAGCTTTTGAGGCTAGCCCAGATCTTTTGATCCCGGCTCACCAAAGTCATGAAGCAATCACTACTAAATCCACCGTCAATTACTTGGGCAAAAGTTTACCTACCGTCTGAGTCTAATGGGTGAACGTTCGCCGACCCGAATCTCTTTTTCAAGCCCCCGACCAAGCCGATTGTCGCCTGCCAGCTTCTGGTGAGCCAGTAGGCTTCCTCTTCCTTAAGCCAGGGCACATGGCCTGCGCAGGAGTGCTTCCAGCCCCAGCCAGCAAGATTTCAGAAGTCTCTTCACCTCTGGGGTACAGTCTGGTGGCCTCCAATTCTTCTGCTTTGATCTTTTTCCATTCTTGCGCCTCTTCGTTGGTCAGGTCACACTGGAACATCGGGTTCGAAGGCCCATAATTGCCGCCAGGCCGTTCGATGGGTATCCGACGCATTGCGGCATTGAGTTCGCACATGAATTTGTTACGACGATATATGCGGATCTGCTCATCGGCCTGCACAGTGAAACTTAGCACAATGTCCCGGCAAGATTGTGTGACAAAGGAGATTTTGTACGCACCCAGTTGCTCTTGTGGCGGATCTCAAACCTGAGCTCGAGAGCGAAGAGATCTTGGAGACTTGTGATCTCAATATCAAAGTCCGGCTGAAAATCGTGACAGTTCTCAGCAGCAGTGACGAACTTTTCCATCTCTTTGCGAAGGGCCAAAATATCCTCCATAGTGGTAGCGAAGGAGATCTTGATCTTGATTCGTTCTTTCATGGCTTTGCTGCGGGTGACATTGCCAATCCAGAGTGTATTTGCAATGTTGTCTGCTTTCGCGTCAGTATTGACTGTTGATGAATTTCGAGAGACCTACGAGGTATTTGAACTAAAGAATTGTTGTCGATGCGCTTGAAGACCGAGTACATCAAGCTGATATGCTTGACAATAAGCTCTTCCCTTAGACAGGTGAGTGGGCTTAGCAGAACAACAGGGCGTGCGCATCACTCACTTTTCGATAACCACTCGGTCGCCCACATCATACGGATGCTTGACGAACAAGAATATGCAGCAAGCGACAAACTCAGTGACCACGCCTCCAATACTGAAAGCGAAGCTGGCCAGAGGTGTCCAGAATTGGGCACCTGACGATATCAGTCGAAGTGAACAAGTGTTGCCTAGCACGCTGCGGGTGTATTACGACTTTACGCCCTACCTTTTGATCTGAAACCTTCGCTGAAGATTAAGGCGTAGAGGAAACCGATACCTGTATCTTTCGGTTAGCCATATTTGTGACGACAGAAATCCTTCTTTGATACTCGCCGAAAAGAACAACGATTGTCATTATGCGGTCGAGCACGGACACAGCCGCAGAGATGTCTTTGATACTAGCTGCCCGGTGTCGGCGTTCATTACCACAATTGACCTGGGAGACGAGAGATGGTAGGTCAGCGAGGACTCTGTGCACCAACATATGAGTTGAGGAACTGCTCCTTACAATTAACGTAGTCATCTCGTCCAGGCTAACGTCTCCATTGCCATCCCGATCAAGGATGTCAAAGATCTCTTCAGCTTCCGCCGCTCTTTCTTGTCCGAGCACTTCCAAGATGTCCTGCCTAGTGATCGCTTCTTGGCCACTTTCACATAGAGAAAGCCACAGGCGGCGAGCGAGCGCTTTCGAGGCAGTCTCGTTGCCCAAAACCTTTGAAACCACAGACTCAGACGCTGAGCCAGGCTTTGCTGCTGCTACTTTGTGCCGCGCTTTTGACATGAAGCCCTTTTCCGCGTTGTGGATCTGTGCGTCTTCGTTGTGGAAATCTCCTCCGAACTCGGGAAACAGCTTGCGTGAACTGTCGTACAGTAGATCGAGAAGCCATATGAGTCTTTTGCTCTCGCCAATCTTTCGAGCTACACGGCATGTCAGTTTGTGTGCACCAGCTTGGTTCACAATAGCGGTCCGTTGTGCTTGATCCATTCCATATTGATATCATTGTAAAATTTACGAGTGGATCATATCGGCTGCTCGCTTATGGAAAAGGAGATGGTTCCCGGTCGCTTTCCAGGGCATATACCATGCACTTGGATTACGCCTTCACAGTACTGGCTGCACCCGAACACAAGAAGCGCCCGAAGACGAGTCTCGACTTACCATATGATCTGCGGTAGTAGTTGATGGTTATCAACTGTATAACGATTTTCTCAATAAAAAGAATCGCTGTGGCGAGAATGCCCCATCGGAAAATCTTGTTGAGAATCCTGACCCATTCACCATGGCGATGGACATGAAAGCTCTCCTTGTCGAAGACGATGATCAAGTCGGTGCTAACGAAGCACAATATCGTCCAAATGAAGAGCCACATGGGAAGCTCAATGGCTTTTAGTATCAATCTGGAGTAGGCCGGGACAACATGTCAGTTGCTGTGGAAACATATGGAGGCTGCTCTGGCGCTTACGAGTAAGTCCTTACTCCAGACGTGAACAGGTTACACGCTGCTTGAAACATGATTGGTAGGGCATGAGCAATCATTCGAGAAGTCCAGAGAGAACCCCTGGGTTGCAAGACACACTGTCAGCGCGAGTAAAGCTACCAGCTACGTTCGCGGGAGACATTGTCTCACCAGGCAGTCAGAATCCAGACAAAGAGACCCAGTAGACGAATTCCGTCGGCACGCGCACTGTCCTTGTATGGCTCCATCGAAGTGATTATCACGGGTATCGAAAGTAATAAGGATCCGGGAACAATGAGGAGGGCATATCGAGTGACCGTAGAAGCCGAGTAGACCTTGTAGATGGCTGTTCCGATGTGTGTCAAGGCGCCTGGTCCATCACCACCGCTGTATGCGAGTGCTTCGGTAGAGTCGAGCTCATCTGAGTCAAAACTTCTTGTAGTCGTCCTCCGACCTAGTGCGCGCGGCTCCGGACTGCTGTCTTTCATAGACGCAGAGCTCATTGACTTCGAAGCCGACCTAGTGAAATTGCTGAAAGCGCGCGTCTTCGCAGTTGTCATCTCCTCTGGTGCTCCAAAAGAAACTGTTCTGGCTCTGGACATTGGCGTGTCAGAAGTCATACCGACATTTGTGATCGAAGACCGTAACGTTGCCATCTTTTCCAGCGCTGCGGTGTTCAGCAGAACACAGGATGTGATACCAGCCTAGATCAGAGATACGCAGTGGGCATAGCGGTATTTCACCATCATAGCGTCGATCGCCGGCCGAGCAGGCATCAAGTGTTGCTTCACCATCAGCGAGTTTTGTTGGGAAGCAAAAAGCCATCCGAAAGCACGTTTGGAAAGCATCGTGGCTCCGGAGTCCGGTCGGGCAGGAATAACTCGATTGTTCCACCATCCAGCAGTCAGGGCCGAAGTCGAACAGCCATTTACAGTAGCTCTCCCAATCACTTTGCAGCATGTGATGTTAGAAGTGCCAACTCAGTCCGCGGTAGAGACGTGGGATGTGACTTCGGGCCCGTGCCCCCCGAGGGTGTCGCTCTCTTTCGGGGTGCTTTGATCATTCGGGGAGGCTGCCATTGAAAGCCAACGTAGAACCTTGCTGGCGATCCAGTCCGCGTGCCAAGCCATGCCAAAGGATCGAAACAAGCATCGGGCGTGAAGAGCGGAGCGGCCCGGAGTCGGCCCAAGGCTACGCAAGGCTACGGTACCTCCTTTGCAAGCGCTCCACTTCCACTCGCTTTCACATGATTGGCTTGAGGCTCGTGCAAAGAATGTAGCTTTCGGGGCGCTCTGGTGACTCGAACGTTGCTGATTCAAAATCCTTGGCGCCCAAGGGACCCTCGAGATAATTTGCCGCGTCCTCGGCAGGTGACTAATCACGGCTTTTCCTATACAAGTTCTAGCGGACTTGGTGAAAGGACATCGTGTAAGCACTTCACCTTCTCCTGCAGAACTTCTTTCTTGTGGCTCCTCTTGCTACTGCAAGGCTTCTTGTGGTATTTTCACGCCATTTCGGGCAATTGCAAAACATGTCAATGTCCATACGAGACGCCTTCGACGTTTCCCGGACACATTCCCAGACCCTGTCGGCGAACGCTGCAGACGTTCTAGTCCGCGGCATAAGACTAGCCCAGGATATGTGCAAGAGTACGAATGTGCAAGAGCCACGTCGACCCAGACGAGAATTGATGCTCACCCTTTGACTTTCTGTCAACATTCCGACTTGGCGCTAGTTACCACTTCCCATGATCGGTCTGACGTCCACGATTGCTGGAGGCCCCAGGTTTTGATATCACAGAATGGCTTTGGAAGAGACCCATTGCTAGAAGCTTCTTCGTAGCGACGACTGTACTCATAGTAAGGCATGCCTGTCCCCCATCCTTGTGACTCCAACCCCCTTCGTCAGACATGTTGTGATCGCTCGTTCATGCGACCTGAAGATACTCCGGCTGCTCCCATTGCTGCTCCATGTCGTCCACAACCTCGGATTCCATAGCAATCCATAGTATGACGTCCTTGAGCAGCTCGGGACAGCTTTGCAGCGTCGACCAGTCTCGGGCAGAATGCATAACCGAGCGTATCTTTCGAGCAATGAGCTGCACGGTATCGCGTACCATGACAGCCGATAGCGCTTGTCTACGATCCTCCTGATACATCCAGATACCCACGTCAACGCAACTGTGCCAATCGTCGTCTTCGATGCGGTCCAACACACGCTCCTGGATACCGTTGTGAAGGACCGGGAGCTGGTACTGGATTCTCAGGTTAGCTCGTAGCTCAAGCTTCGGTCGTCGCGAAGTATACCTTGTTAGCGGTGAGCATTAGGTTGAGATCCCGAACTTGACATTTTGCTAGGTTGGCTCGTGCGCATTGCTCGTCGCAGGCGTGGCCGTGAGTATCCAAGACACCGTAGCAATATTTCACCACATCTCTGATTGTCAGTTCATCTTCCGGCAGATGGACAACTCCTGTCTGAGATTCCATCCAGTCCCTGGAGCAGGCCGCGGCGAAGAATGGGCAGACTCTGCACATGACATCGTTGTGCACATGGATGGTACCTGTCGGTGTCACAATCTGGAGTCCAGGTGACCACCCACCGGCCACTGTCCAGCATCCTGGACGGTACATTAGCACGCGAGCTATCTCACTGGGGTTTGAAACACCCATAGTACCCTTTGAGGACATGGCTGGAAGTTGGCTTGGCCATGATTGAGGTCGTTAGGCGTGGCGCTGCTGTCTACAACCCCCTCGAAACTTATTGTGTTGCGAAAGAAGCGGAAGTCTGGCAAATTTATCTGGAAGTGAGCAAGACGAGGCGAAGTACTCAGAGCCCCGCCAAGCTTGGACTGCATACTAGGCAAAGCTCTAGGCGCAGCGGCATGTGATCAGGAAGGCCATTGACCATTCTCCTGAAGTGCCTACTATGATGAATGCTGCTGGCTAGCATCTGCATAGAAATCAGCTTACGCAGCGCATGTTATAAGACTTTATGCCTGCGATTGCAGTCTCGTCCACGAAGCAGTGAGCGGTCTCTAAAGAGCTATGGTAGTCTCTTCAAGTACTGCCTCTATTCTCACGATCTTCTCTCGAAGTGCTCCTCTCTTTTCTCTCGCATCTTTGCTTCGGCTCGCTGGCTAGTCAACGTAACGAATTTGTCGAGCCTTTTGACGCAGCGCTTTTGTCGAATTCCTTCTACCAACTCGTGCCAGTCCGCGTGTTAATGGGGTGCACCTCTAGCAGCATCTCTTACATCGCGCAGATTCTCGGCGTCTTCACCATGAACCAACAGATCGGAGTCAACCACTGAAAGTGCTCTTGAGACCCAAATCACGATGAGTGGCGAGGGACATAGCACGCTTGGATATACTGTCAGCCGGCAACGATGATGAGGTCGCAACGTTTTACTCTCCCCCCAAAATCTGCCTAGATCCAGTGAAGACAGTCATGTTCGCGGTTAGGCTACATACTGCCGCAGCATCTTTCCGAAATGCTGGTCCGTGTCGCTGAAGGAACCACGGAATATTGGAAAGTGTTAACAAAAGTATTGCAGCTTAAGTCATTCAAGTCAGCGGCGAGGTGGGCGCCATGTGGAGGATGTCCTTCGCCTATGCTTTCGTCTTTGCCTGCCCATTCTAGTCCGTACCCCTTCCTAGCCTGACTATCTTGACCGTTGCGCCATGTACTGCAATAGCTTTTCGTGGAATTCGGGGTCGCTGACGAGACTGTCATAAAGACCCTCGTCATTCGTGATGGCTGTCATGCGCTGCATCACTTCCTCCCAGAGACGGCCAAGGACTGCGGGGCCCACGTTGGAAGACTCCATCTCCAATCTGCCGTAAAGGCAGCGTCCTACCGTGAGAAGCGAACTGGTGGAGCTCAGGCGCGGAAATGCACGATGGAGTGCGGAGATGGTCTCAGTGCGAAGTTTCTCAATGCCATGCTGTGAGGAACAGTCAACAGATGGTTTTGAGTTGGGGACCGTGTAAGACTTACATCGCATGCTGCCATATAAAGTTTCGTGAGGCGAATGACATCTGCCATGGTGTATTGCTCCTGGTTCTGCAGGCAAGGGATTGGGAGGCCGTACAGGTCGTGTATCATCGCATCTACAGTGTTGGCGTCTAACGATACTGTGATGCGCCTATTGAGGGGATAAGACTGAATAGCCAAGTCGTAGAAAGTTCCAACGACGTGTCTGTGCACGTGGAATGTCTTCTTAGTCGGAACGAGCTGGAAGTCTGTTGCGAGCCCATGATCGTAAAGGCTGCGCGATGTCAGCTGGAAAGACGACAAGGTGAAGGAATATTTCGTACCGCTCTAGCATAGTCATGTCCTCGGTGGTTGCCATGAATTTGTTGTTGGAAACCATGGCTGGTGATGTTACTATCGAAAGTCTGAACGTGTAAGAAGCTGCGAACAAAGCATCTGCTGTGAGTGCAACGCCATACGTGTGTCAGTTGTATGGAAGTGAGGGAGCGTGCAGAATTCAAAGTGAGGATTGACGGGCACTGTTGGGTTCAATGATGGCGCAACTCGCCGACTCTCGTAGTCTACCTTTCCCCACCGCGAACTCCAGACTCCAACGCTATGCCCATATGCACGAGGTGTCCCTTATAAACCTTGCCGTAACCTTTCTCCCAACTTCTGCTTTCCAAATTGATATATCTTGAGCAGTCCCTCCTCGCTCAGATCCAGACCTTGCATGTTCTGGATGTCCTGTTGAGGCGGTCTGCTGACACGGCTTGCGACGATGACTGGGTCTGTTTCGAGGATGATGCCGTCGTCTACGATCTCGTCGATGCAGAGAGAAGCCAGGTCGTAGTTCTCGATCAGGGTGCGCTTGTCGACGGAGTTCCTAGGAGAGTATGTCAGCGTTGCGGTTTGTGGGCGTCTCAAAGATGCCTGCATACTTCAGCAAGATGTTCAAACTATCTCTCAATGCCAATATCACGTTGTACAGCATGATCTCGTTCTCCTCTGCACCCCCAACCACGTAAAGCATAATATCGGCCTCCATCTTGAACACGACCACCCGGTTGTCGTAGAGAATGACATCGCTCGTTTGCTTCGCAGTCTTCTCCAGCAGTCCCTTCTCGAAAGCCTTCTGGTCCTTCACGGTCGTGTATGGTTGCGCGCCAGGGTAGTTATTGCCCTGAGCGCCTTGCGGGATGTGTGGAGGGGAGTAGTATTTGGCGAGGATGCGGGAGCTATCGTCGGTGGAGAGGATGAGGATCGCATTGACCGAGAACAGCGACATATTGGGAGCCATCTTGGTGGTATTTGAGGCGGGATTCTTCCACTGGGCGTGACCGTATGAGTCTCGTCAATAGCAGTGGACAAGTGGTGGCTTCACATGCGGTTTGAAGACGCCAAGCATCTGAGGCAGCCCCCTGTCAACCTTAACACGAGAAGGGACAGCTTGCGTGGTCGCGAGCGTCCGGATGCGAATGATTTCCTCGATCGCTATATCAATGCCACCACCAACATGAGGTTAACACAATGGGCCGTGTTAGGCCTGACCGGCATCGTCGCCGCCGAGTCAAATCTCACCCACGGGTCGAAGAACATCCTCCCTTCAGCATTCACTCCGCCGAAACACTTCCGCAATGTCAACCTGGTGCGGAATATCAACTTGGAGAAAAGCTATCCACGCGAGACTATCAATGTCGTGGTAGAGAACATTGATGCCAAGCCACAATCCGAATATTTCTTGCCATTCGAGCAAGGTCTGCTGGGACGAATTGGTGCACTGGAGGCCAAGGATAAGAAAGAGCCTGAAAAGGGAGCATTCGCGGTTGAAGTCGTAGGCATTGATCCTTTTAGGTGAGATGGTACGAGATGACATGAGGGGCCGGTAAGCATGCTGATATTCCGTATAGCACAACGGAGTACTACAAAATAACACTACCGAAACCACTCGCACCAAAAGAGCAACAGACCCTTTCCATCACCTACTACGTCCTCTCCGCTCTTGAGCCACTCCCAGCTCAGATCCAACAAAATGACGAGCAATACGTGCTCCATAAGTTCTCCGCCTACGCGCCGAGCGCATACACCACATCTAAGCAGAAGACAAAGCTCAAGCTTCCAACGACCAAAGCGCCAGACTACACAGCTCTGCCAGCCGAGCTGAACGCAGAGGGCAATGTCGACCCACAAAGGCAGGGAACAACATGGACATATGGCCCATACGCCGAGCGCGAGGCAGGAGCTGTCCAGGAGGTCAGCGTGCGATATGAATTCACTAAGCCTCTCACCCACAGCAAGCTGTTAGAGCGCGACATTGAAGTCAGCCATTGGGGTGGCAACATTGCCACAGAGGAACGACATTGGCTCACAAACCGTGCTGCTACACTGAAGAACCACTTTTCGCGGGTGCAATACGCCCAGTCGAACTACTACAACCCACCAACCAGCGCGCTCAAAGAGATGCGATTCCCGCTCACAGTGGGCAGCCTAGACGCATACTTTATCGACGACATTGGAAATGTATCCACATCCAGGTTCCGATCCAACAAGCGCGAATCCAATTTGGAGATCAAGCCCCGCTACCCAGTCTTCGGAGGCTGGAACTACAGCTTCAAAGTCGGCTGGAACGGGGATCTGCCCAACTTCTTGAGGCGGACCAAGGCCGGGACTGAAAGCTTCGTGCTCAAAATCCCATTTTTCGAAGGTCCAAAGCAGAATGAAGGTCTCGAATACGAGCGAATCGTCACCCGTGTCCTCCTGCCGGAGGGCGCTACGTAAGTCTGCCGAGCCTCTCCAATTGCACCCTGCTGACTATCCTACAGCAACGTCAACTTCGAAACCAACGTCCCCCTCATCTCCAACAGCACCAGCTTCCACCGCACCTTCATGGACACCGTCGGCCGCACCACCCTAACACTCACTGCCATCAACATCGTCGATGAGCTCCGAGACCGCGAACTGATCGTGACCTACGACTACCCGTTCGCAGCGCGCTTCAGGAAACCGCTGACCATCACAGCGGGCTTTGCAGCGGTGTTTGTGACTGCGTGGGTGATTGGAAGCCTGGATGTTAGCATTGGGAAGAAGCAGAAGAGCGGGTAGACGAGATGCGAATGTCATGTAGAGGATGCTCACGATGCGGAAAATAGCCCTGAAATAACAGGAGTTCGAATCATGGATACGTCAGCTTCTGTTCTATCGCTATGCATCATCCCAGACCCCATTCAGGTGATGAACCGTTCCTCTCAACGCCGACGCTATGCTTCCGTTGTAAACCATTTTCTCGCATTTCTCATATCTACAATGCACTCCATCCCACCAATGTCAATCTACCAACCCCTCCTCTTCCCCCTCTCCCTCTCCCCTTTCTCTTTATCCCTCACCCTGCTCCTCTCTCTCCTGATCCTCTTCATCTGCGTCCACCTCTCCGGCTCACTGACGGCCTCAATCCTCCTCTTCCGTCTCCTCTCCTCCCGCCGGATCTTTGCCTTATTCCGGACTTTCGCGAGCGTCGCCAAGAACTTCTCGGTGCCGAACTTTTTCTGCAAGAGGTCGAGAAGCTCGTGCGCTTTGGCGGTGAGGTGGGCGTGGAGGTCGCCCGGGGGTTGGGGCACGCTGGGGTCAATGAGGGAGTGGAGGGGTCGAAGGATGGTCGGGAGGTTGGGGATGGTATCGCTGGGGAGAGCGGAGACGAGGGAGGAGAGGGTTTGGAGGGTGGCGGTGCGGGAGATGACGGAGAATTTGTCCGAGGTGAGGGTGGAGGAGAGACGGTGGAGGAGGCGGGACAGGGCGGAGCGGGAGGTTGCTGCTTCGGGAGCGTCAACTTCTGGGTCTTCTTCTTCGTCTTCGGAGCCTGCTGGTGTAGCATTCGTGGTTTCGTTCGAGGGCATTTCGTTGGCGGCGAAGCAGCGCCCGAGGAAAACAATGTTGCGAACGAGTTGCGTGATGAGTGTTTCGCTGGTGCCGAGTTGGAGTTTCCTCAGCGCTCGTAGGCCAATTGTGCATAGGCGTCGCATGTCTGCTGCTCCGAGCTCGATGCCGCCGGAGCCGCGGAGAGGCAAGCCAGCTAGGCCGTCTGTCGTCTTGGAGCTCGTGCTAGCGAAGTCAGTGAAGAAGGTCCCCAGCAGTGAGGCGACAGCTTCATCAATCTCTGAATTTCCAGTGATTTCCAGCTGTCGTAGGCCATCCCAAACGCCAGATGAATCGCTTGCGAATGCGACTGCAGGTGCCGTCTCTACCAGTGCCGTGAACGTCTTCAGCGCATCCAACGCCAATTGTGGATCGACCACAGCATCCTCAGCCGAGCAATCAGCAACAACATCTTCCAACTTGTCACGAAGGCCAACGAGCTGCTTCCCTGGAAGCTGCTTGGTCCGTAGCAACACTGTCCAGCACTGCAACGCCCCCGCTCGTACTGCAGGCTTCTTCTCGCTGTGCATCCAGGTTTCCATCATGTCGAGAAACTTCTTCAACTGCTCAGCCGATGCCCTCTCGAAAAGCTTGCCGACCAGCAGGCGCGCCATCTCGCGACACTCGCTACTCGTGTCACTGACGAGTACAGGTAGCAAGGATACGAAGAGTCTTGCACCGATGTCCTTCTCGAGCACATCGTCTCCAACCTTCGTCAAGATCTGATGAATGAATTCCATGACACTTTTGCGTCCTTCGGCATGCTCATATTGTAGATTGCCAACAAGGAACGACGTTTGCTTCTTCCACCGATCTCTTCCCTGCGGATATTCCATGATGAAAGCGCTATAAGCACTACGCGCACTTTCTCGCACGGAGCGATCGGGGTTGATTATCATCACTTTGCTCACTTCGTCCATCACTTCGTAGACCTCCGTGATCACGATCTTTCGACCAATTACAGCCTTGAGGAATTTGTAGATGACACTCTGTCGATCAGGCTCATCAACATCAGCCTTGATGCGTTTGAGGACAAGAGCCATGTCCCGCTCCTTGATTGTGATCGTGCGCTTCTCGCGAAGCACTGAGGTAATCAGCTCGAGCGCAGCTTTAGCTGATTCCGTTGTCATGTCTTGGGCGCTTTTGATCATGAGGATGGCTTCCTTGACATAGACTGGCGCATTCTCATCAAGCTGGTTGAGCGGAACTCTCATGATGGTCGACAGGAAACGCACAGCGGAAAGCTTGACTTCTTCCTGCCCTTGAACCAGAGCATCACCAGCCATTCCCAAAAAGCCTGCCATATTTGACGGAGTTTGAAGGTCCTCGTGTCGGCGCAAGACTTTGCGAAGCAGATTCAGCGCAAAAGCGGTCAGCTTGAAACGGTACGAAGTAGTCGAACCTTTGGCGCCCTTCTTCTTTTGCTCCGGCTCAGGTTGCACAATATAGCGCTTCCTGCGCTCATCAAGTTCGGCAACACCATTGGTAACGGCATTATCATCAGCGTAGACTTGCTTCACAATCTCGTAGCAAAAGATCAGCATATCTCTGATCTCAGAAGCTGGGTTCTGATCAAGACCCTTTCGTAACCGCGAAAGCAGTTCATCAATCTTCTTCACCATCTTCAGATCAACTCGCTCGGAGAGTAATGAGCGTATAGGTCGAACGAGCTCGCCCAGTTTACCAACGGGAGTGATCTTCGCCAGAAGCTCCATGGTATCAAAGCTCTTGCTACTCTTAACCTCCTTCATGCCGCTCTTGTACTCCTCCGCATCTTTCTCTTGGCCGGTGATGCCGAAAATATCATCCATGATGACTAGCATAATGTCGGAAAGCACCTCATCCAAGTCTCCTGGAGACAGCGTTGTCTGCACAAGCAGAGAGTGGACAGTGTATGAGAGTACATGCAGTTGGTATCCACGTTTCAAAGCACTGCGAAGCTCTTTCACGATGAAGCCGAAGTAGTGTGGACCAACCAAGGCAGAAATGGAGGTCAGTGCTTTTCGGGTCTGGTCACGAGCCTCTTGGCTCCTTGATCTCAGTACATGGCAAACCTCGAGTAGTACGCCAGGCAACCTCGCCGAGAAATCATCCTCTGGCAGAGCTGCATGCATGAGCTTTACGATTGTGACAGCTACTGCAATGCGGCGATCGACAGTTGATTCATCCTTGTGCTGAAGATATTGCATCAGAGGAGTCAATAGTTCTCGCACAATGGCAGCAGATACCTGCGCAGAATCTCGCTGAAGACCATCGACCATTGCATTGCAAAGACGTAATGCCTTCTTCTCGAGGTCTTCGTCGTCTTCTTGCTTTTTAGCCTTGAGGTGAGACATGTATCGCTGGAAAACTGCTCGAAAGGCTGATTTGTTGAGCGCCTTTGCGAGAGCCCCGATGGTCTGCACGGCTTGATCGGCGAGCACTCGCCCAGCATCGCCTTCGACCTGATCAAACACAAAATGCTCGAGAAATGGCAAAAAGATCTTGGAAATGTTGTGGGAAGCCAGGTGCGGCGCTTCTTCACCCAGTCTTCTGAAAGCTCGGAGGCGGCGATGTTGCTGGATGTGCAGTGCGTTCTGGAAGAAAGATGCCTCCTCGTCGCCTCCAACTAGCAACACTTGCATGTCTTTAACTTTTTGCCAGTCGGATATCTTTTCGACTACATGGCCAAGCAAGATGAGGTATTCAGCTCTGACCAGCTCGGTCGATCGTGAGTCTCGAATGCCGCGTTCAATGCCCTGATAAACAGCATGCTCAAGCAACGCTACCCATTCTGGCTCCAGTGAGTGCTTCGCCGCGGCATCAATGAACAGCTGAAGCGCATGCGAGGCGTTAGACCTGTTGACACGATCTTCGTTGTCCCTGATGTAGAACAAGAAGTTGTGTACCAAAGGAATCCATTGACTCAGAGAGTAGTCGCCCCAACTTTCAAATACTTTTGCAGAAGCGCGTTCGCGACGCTCATGATCAGGCTCGTCCAGTCTGACGCCCATGGCGTTCATATCCTCGCAAGTCTTTGCCACTTTGAACAATGCTCGATCTTCTCGAACAACACTCGCTAGGACCTTCGACAGCAGAACTCTGCTGTCGGGATCTGACAGCCGCGAATAGAGAGCACACAAAGCCTGGTAGAGCTCGTCTTTGGCATCCGTACGGAAGTTGTCAACTAAAGGCAGAATTGTTTGCAGCAGATCTACCTTTGTCCCGCTGGACACCGCATGACCAGGTCGTCTGAGTAACTCTGCACAAACACCAATGACGTGTGCTGCCTCGTCTTCAGATTTAATTCTGCTAGCAAGCTGCGAGAAAGATCTCACACAAGCATCAAGGACAGACTTTGCGGGCTGTTGCTCCAGGATGAGTCCGATTGCTTTCACGAAGCTAGACACGTGAGGCTGCAGCACATCGGGAGGCATGTCTGGTTTGACGAGACTGTCGAGCATCTCCTGTAAGATAAACAATCGTACTTCGTCTTTCGTATGCTGTGCGTGCAAGAGCTCCGCCACTGAGTCCAGCATCGAGACATCAGCATTGAGAATCGGAGCTGTTGTGGCATTTGATGTCCAGGCCGCGAGCAACCGTAGAACGCTGGAGACAGATTGTGTGTTCTCGGCCACGAATGTTTTGAGGCGAGGCTTGACAAGCTTCTCAACGATAGTCTCGGCATGCCGCACTGAGTCCTTAAAGTCACATATGGAGGCAAATACTTTCACCAGACATTGAAATCCGGTCTGTCTGATGGATCGCAGAAGCGATAGGTCTTCCACCCCAGCTTCGCCTAGTCTGCGCTCGGCATTAACAGTGCAAACCATTATGCCGTCCAGAATTTTCGTGACGAAGGGCTGTAATTCCGAGCCGAGAACTTGCAACATGTCGTTTGTCATATTCACGAGTCCTAACTGCTGACGCAAGGGTGCTTTTGGAGGGTCACGGACCTGATCGTCTGGCCCAACGAGCGAACGGAACGCGATATCGAGGAACTCTTGCATCGTGGCATGTCCAAACCTCGATAATGCAACGAATATGGCCTTGCGCCGACCAGATTGGCCTTCCTTCCCGCCAGCCACGGCTCTCCCGTAGAGCAGACGAAGCAGGATCGGCATGAGACTGGGATGATCCTGGGGTCTGATGCCCTCAGAGTCTTCCTCGTCTTCAGTATACTCCTGCAAGAACACGGAGAGCTCCTCTCGAAATCGTTCTTCGTCGAGTAGATTGTTAAGATGCTCCTTGTATCGCGTGACAGCCGGATCTTTCCAGGAAAGCAATGCGGTGAGCGCCGACTTCTGTATATCGACGTCGCCGTTGGCGCTTAGCGAAAGGAGAGCTTGAAACACCTCGTCTGCCTTGAACAAGACTTTCGGGTTCACGAAGTGAGCGAATAATGCAAGCAGGGCCTTTTGATCTTTTCGGGCCCAGCGTAAGCCATTCGACTGGTCCTCGGAATCCTGCTCGGCTTGTGGCCCTGCCCATCGTAGTAGTACCGGCACGAAAATGCGCGACCGCTTCTCGGCGACTTGTGGGATCTTGTTGAGGACTTTAAGCGCTTGACCTCGAGAGCCCAGTGTAATCGAGCTGACCTGCGTCAACTCCAGCTGCAACTGTCGCACTTGCGAGGGAAGCCCACCGTTTTGCTCCCTAAACACTTGTTGCCGTATCGCGGCCAACTTCGCCAGATTGGGACATTCGAAGTGAGACAGAGCTTTGAACCCGTCGGAGTCGTTGTCCAAGATTTCGTTATCAGGCCTCGCTTTGCCCTCCTCACTCGGAACTCCCTCGAGCCAGGCGTGTGCCAAGTTGATGACCGTATCTTCTCCCACTCTTGAATCGCAGAAAGAAGCGATCGTACTGCTGGCATCCTCCCATGCCTGAGACAGCTGCACATGCATCAAGCCAAAGCAATAAGTGGGGATCGCACGGCACATGGTAGCATCTTCAGCTACTGAGCTGTACTCCTTGGCCAGTTTGCGAATATTCATTGATATTGACCGGGCAGTTTCAATTGAGATCGGTGTCGATTCGATAGTGATGGCGGTCGCCAGAGCATTCGGCACTTCCTCGATTCGAAGTCGGTACAATTCTTGAAGTACGTCCAGCGTATCTTGCCTGACTGAATGCGAGGGCATGTTGAGACAGGATACAAGTACGCTGTACAGCTGCTCCATGTGAGGTCCTTGTAGATTCTGGGGCTTGTAAGTCTTCAGGAACTTGAGCGAATTCGCCCAAAACACTGGAAGGTTCGCGGAATTTGCGCTTGACATGCAGAGCCGAGCCCAGAACTGGTCCATGTCTGTGATGTTAAGGCCCAATTCGAGTAGACGTTGAAACACGGGTCCGATGCTGAAGTCCCGGAGCTCCTTCATCCCGTACTGGGATTCGTCAAGAGCACGATTGATCAATCCCTGGAGAGCGTTTTGGAGTCTCTTTTTACGCCCTTCATCTAACACAAGAAATGGTGTGATTGCCAGAAATGCATTGGCTCGAGCCAGATGATCCAGGTTTGCAGTCATGGTCCATTGCAACATCTCTTGCAACAAATCTATCAACCCATCTGCAACCAAGTGAGAAGTCGTGAACTTGACTTTAGGCTTGCTCCTTCCAATGTTCCTCATCAAGGTGAGGTCGCGGTCGTCCAGGTCGGCTGGTCGATCGGTAATGTACTGCTGAAGGTGGGGCAGTATGAACTGGTCGAATTTGTCGTCAACGCTGAGTCTTATGTACATGTCACAGAACTTCGGAAAATGTGACGCCCAGATATCATTTCGAAGCTTCATCAAGGTCTTTCTGGTGTCAATTATGGCAGCCAGATCGGATGCCGTCGCAATGGAGGTAGCCAGCAGGCCCAGAACTAATTCGGCAACGGTATCGGGAACATTCTCGAGGCCTTCGCAAGCGTCAAGTAGAGTTCTGGCTGCGCTCACTGTCCTCTTCCAATCGGTAATTCGACTCCCTTTCCGTACGGATACTGCAGTGAACAGGAGAGAGCTGGCCAAGCGGATAGCAGATGGCGTGTTAGACTTAGCGATAGTCTCTGCAAAGTCGAGCAAGAGTGCCATCACAGGCTCGAAGCCTTCTCTGTTGCAATCATGTATCAGGCTCGTCAATATACCAGTACCAATGTGCTCCATGACCGCATCTTCAGAACTGACCAGAGCCGTCGCATTCTTGAGCAGACTTTGCAACACTGCTTTGCCACTGGCATGTATAGTATTCTGGACCCCTCTGATGGCTTCAGTTAAGAGCGTCATGATACCTTGTTGTTGGAGATCGGCGCTAGCTTCACTCCTCCCTGCTTCACAATCCCGCAACATGTGCTCCATAATCTTGTCCAGAGGCGCTTGATCCCGCTCATAGATGGCAGCAGTCTTTCTCAGAAGGAAGCTCAAAGACTCTGCGGCGAAGCGGACAATGAAAGGTTTCTGCCGTTCCTTACCCAGATATGGTGCCATCAGGTTATAGAGTGGGCGTAAGTCGGGCGTCAAGAGTCGCGACAGGTACTTGAAGAGCCAAGCGAGGCACGTGAAGCTCTGCTCAATCACCGCGTAATCTTCATGCTTTGCGGCGACCGCCGTGACTGTGGCCACTGCGCGCTGGAAGTGCTTCTCAAACCGCGTATCCAGATCATGCGCAAAGTGCGAGAGCAGGCTCAGCAGCGGCTCCATTGCCAGCGCGTCGCCTCGCTCGATGTATGCGACCAGTAAATCCATAACACGATCTTCGCTGTGCAGCACCACGGCCAGACTGTCGCACAACGGCGATGCTTCTTTCGCGAACGCCGTGAACGTCGCAGTCAAATTGGTGTCCCGCCATTCTTCCAATGACTCTCCGAAGTGTGTGTAGGTGGTCGCGATCTCTTTCTCTTCGCCCTCGACATGTCTTTTGCGCCGAATGGGATCGATCTTCGTGTTGGAGATCAGGTCGTTGAAGGACTGGAATCGATGGTTTCTGGTGTGTGGTGTAGTATGTTTCGTATTCTTTTTCGGTTTGACCACCTTATAGGCCTTGCCGGCCTTTCCGGTCTTTCCCATTCCTCGTGACATCGACGACATGGCTACATTGTTCGAGCACTTTGCCTTTGAGAAGCTCATCCAAAATTTTGGTCAAGCTTCAAGCAGATCTCGGAGCTCGGCAGCAGATTGTGGCCCGACCCGCCGCCACTCCCGCAGCAGGGACCACTCACGCTACTCCGCGCTTTTCTGCACGCGACTTGCATGTGAACGTCCAGTCTCCTAGAGTAGTGATCTCGATGCTCATGCTTCCCAACGACTTCACTTGCATACACATGCTTGCCATGCCCACCGGTCCATTCGCTGCAGGCCGTATAAGCTGAGTGTCCATCCATCACACCATTACTTGTTCATCCACACATCTTCGGTTAGATCAACAGCAGCCTGCTCGCGATCATGGCCTCCAAGATGCATGTCTTACCTCCGCAGCACCCACCACAACACAAGCTAACAACATACAGCCTGGTCCTTGGAAATATCAACGGCAATATCTCGGCAGCGTTCGAAAAGGTGGCCGCATTGAGCTCCAAGCACTCCTTCACATTCGCTATCGTCGCTGGCAATCTATTCGCAGACCCGGAAAAAGCCACGGAATTGGACAGTGATCAAGTCAACAAGCTGATCAAAGGAGAGATTCAAGTCCCTGTCCCTACCTACTTTGCACTTGGCGACCGTCCATTTCCTGCTACCGTCATCGAGAAGATCACATGCGATGGAGGTGAACTATGTCCTAATCTCAGCGTCCTTGGCCGGAAAGTCTCGATCAAGACGGCTGATGGGTTGAAAATTGTTGCCATTGGTGGCAAGCATGTCGAGAGCCAAGATGAATCCATGGACGACTACTCTCCGACTTACACGGACAAAGATGTCGAGAGCGCCACAGGTTTCAAGGACGCCGACATCCTCATCACAAGCGAGTGGCCTGCAGGCGTACGAGATGGAGCTCGTGCGAAGTACTCGGCTGAGGCCGCAACTGGTGTGCAAAGCCTTGGTGAGCTGGTGACAGCTTTGAAGCCTCGGTACCATTTCTCAACATCCACGGCCTTCTATGAGCGTGAACCCTTCTTCCACAACGGACCTCCGCCACGACCAATCACCCGATTTCTCAGCTTCTCTTCGATCGGTAATCCAGCCAAGGAGAAGTGGCTCTATGCTTTTCAGCTCGAGCCTTCCGCACCACCGCCTGACCAACTCCCTGCAGGCACCACTGCGTCGCCTTTCACAGTCACGAAAAAGCGCAAGCTAGATTCTCAACAAGACAGCTTCAATAGCTTCCGGTACTCCAATGGCGACACGCAGCAGCAACATAACGGCGAGCGTCGCTACAAGCGACCAAGGGGCCACCGCAACCAGCAACCCCCACCAAACCATCCCATGGCTTGCTTCTTCTGTCTCTCCAACGCAGACGCAGAAGCTCACATGGTAGCATCCATCGGAGAAGAAGCCTACATGACCGTCGCCAAAGGACCCCTGACCACCCACGAAACGTTTCCCAGCCTAGGCATGCCCTGCCACATGCTCATCATCCCCATGCAGCATGCGCCGACCCTCCAAGCCATGGACCCCGCCACGCGCGAAGCCACTCACATTGAGATGCGACGCTACCGCACCGCCCTGCACAATATGCTTTCGGCCAAATCCACTTCAGGCGTCGAAGGCAACGCTCACCTCGGCGCCGTCACCTGGGAAATCAGCCGCGGCGGCGGCGTCCACCTGCACTGGCAATTCCTCCCCGTACCCGTCGACATGATCACACGCGGCCTTGTCGAGGCTGCTTTCGACGTGGAAGCCGAGAACCGCAAGTACCCCAAATTCCTCAAGAAAGCCGCGGACATCGCCGCCGCGCAGGATGGACATTACTTTCGAGCCATGCTATGGTCGGAGACGATGCAGAAGGAAATCTTGCTTCCTCTCGACGAGGAATTCAATTTCGATTTGCAGTTCGCACGACGCGTGCTGGGGAAGCTGTTGGGTTTGGAGAGTCGTGCGCATTGGAAGGATGTGGTGCAGAGTCGGGAGGAGGAGACGAGGGATGCGGAGGCGTTTATGAAGGCGTTCAAGGAGTTTGAGTATGGGGACTGAGAGAGCGGGAGAGGGTCACACGGAGAGTGGAGTGAGGCTGCATGTATTGCGAGTGGTTTGGAGTCATTTCTTCGATGACATCTGAGAAGGCTATACAGAGCGAGCGAATACCGTGCATATGTTTGCCGATGCGGAGGCGTGAAATGCAAAAGTCGGCATTCCGACTGTATCTATAGAAGCATAGGAAGAAACGAAATCTAGTGCTTTCACCACTTTCAAGGCCAACTTTCAAGACGAGTTCACGTCACTTTCCAGAATCGAAATGGATCTGGCAGAATATACGAGAGAGCCGCTTTGGAGCAACACGCAAAAACGTCTGATCCACCATAGGATCGGGGCTGACGACGGTACAGCGCAGCCATGCTGTATTCTTTCATGTACTCGCATCAATGCTGTCGTCTGTGCAAAGAGCCCGAGAACGTCTAAGAAGATGTAGCTCGCTAAAGACTGGAGCGTACCTGGATCAACGAGCTAGAGAGTTGTGGCGTTAGGTAGTACTTCCCACCTTGTGATAGATCCTTCGAAGGTACGACTGCAGCACGGAGGTGTGCTGGTCTTGAGGGCGGCTGTGGATGGAAGGACTCTGTGCTTTGCTGGCCACATCTATATAGCGGATTTTGATGAGCATATAATACAGGGCGCTAGCTTGTCGCGTGGAAGGTGTGCTGGAACTGTAGTACAATACCATATCTTGAAGTTAGAGGGCTTGGAGAACCTGCTATTGCCTGTACGGTCACGGCTAGAAAGGGTTGGTGGCCGTGGACATATGGACAGAGCTGGACATGTCCCAAGGCGGTGGAGACTGTGCAAAGTAGGAGGGTTGGACGAGGGCGCAGTCTCTGGCTTCCGTGGTGACTTTTCTGCGCTGGTCGGCATCGGTACTGAATTCCAAGGGCGAGGAGCATGTTGGCATTGATGGTTCCAAAGCAGTGCCCTGCAGCTGGTCGATGTATGACTTCCTCGAGAGATTTCGCGCCAATATTCACCGGTGTGGTCTTCGCATATGTCAGAACATCCTTGCTTTGTTTCTTCGCGCGAAGTCCGCAAGGACAGCCTCTCTCGCTATGGCCTCAAGAAGAGTCTCGGTCACCCTGACTGTGGCTGGTGATCTTGTTCAGAAAAGACGGCAATGGCAGACTGAAGCGGGCAGGCTCAGTTTCCGTGAATGACCTCCCCCTTTGAGCTGAGCCGCGGATCTCCTCAGTACCTTGAACTGATCCACTTGATAAAAAGCCTTGGGACTTCATGTTGTCGGTACAGTTTCCAACACCTGGGTTATAGAAGGATCCTTTAACCATATCGAGATTTGCCGACTGAACCTAGCGCCGCGAAGTACGACTTCACCCTCGCCAGCGACGACCTGCGAACGCTTATCACCAGCACGACATTCGACACATCGGCCGAAACGCAAAGAGATGCTCAGATAGGATACCAGGGGTACTGTTGCCTCCTTCCCTTGAAAGAACCAACACCGAAGTGGCTCGGTCTCCGAGGCCTAAGCCTGTCGAAGTCAGATTCACTACGGCTTGCACAGCACGCAGTTGAGACCAAAAAGATGAGGCATGCATGTACTACGATGTCCGGTAGTCATCTGGAGTCCCGGAGACGCTGCTTACAGCGCAGGAGCTTCGCGATGGAAAATACCACGCAGGGCAGGCATCTCCAGCTTAACGACCAGAAACTGAGGGGATGATCTAGGCTAGGCAGCCTCCCATAGCCAACTCCTGACCGCAGTATCCAAGGTTCCAGAAGGTCCTGGCTCGCTTTGTTTCTCTCGAGACAAACATTGCAGAGGGGGTGTGAGTTATCTTCAATGGAGAGTACTGCATCCCTTCTAGCCACTAGTCCTGCCTAAGTATATCCTGGTCCGTAGGGCGGCGGAGCTCCAAAAATGAAAACCGTATACGAATGGCCTTCTGGGACTATTATTCATGCTCGATATTAATTGGATTGCATTACCACAGCAGAATATCTGGCCCTGGACTCAAAGACTTCTACTTCTGCCTGTACTACACAGCTTGATTGGATCTGGAACGCGTCCCGGTACTCTGGAGTCTCATATCCTGACCGGTTTCCAGGTTTCAGTAGCCCAAGCATACCTCACAGGTATCCTGAGAGAGCTCTTTTGCTGTGAAAAGTACATTGCTTCTCACCATAAAAAGCTTGGCTCACGCCGTCACGGCGCTCTAATTATGGATTCTGGCCTTCTGACCACTCCAGTATATCGGCGCTTTCGTAGTACATAGACTGTTTCCTTGGCCCTTGCGGGACTTACGGTCTTATGAGCTCTGAGGCAGCTGTCCTCCATACTAGGCACTAATCCTTGGAAGCGTCGTATATCCTGATTGAGAGCGCTTGGGGCCATGCGAAGACTGTACAGCTTCAATCTGGACCTGTAAAACAAAAACAGGCAGAACGTGTGAGAATCGACTGTCCGACCTTCCATTTGAGAATGTACTTCACCGACTAGCTGTTCGAAATTTTTTATACGGCCACGACGTACTATACGCGAGTTCCGCTTTTCTATTGGTGTAAGGGCGACTCGTCAGAGGCCTTCAGTGGGAAGAGCACAAGTCTGGCTGGTACGAGTACTTCAGCGACCTAGATGCAAGCTGATGAGGCTATGCCAGTTCGCTTTCGGAAAGGCGATCTCGTCCATGGCGACCGGTTCGAGCGTGGGTAATTGCTGGGTTTGGATATCAGCCAGGATCGATGTCCTTTTCTTTTCTGACGACTCCCGTTTCAATCGTTCCTTCTTCTGAGGGCTGCACGACTCTGAATGGTGTGGTTCGAGACTCCGGTGTTGCTGCTTGCTCTCAAAGGGTCAGAGCAATGGGTGGAAGTATCTTGTTATCGACCTGGAAGAAGTAAGCTTGTCGCCACAGTGAAAGATGGCGGACAGCTCAGCCAGCGGGTGGGTGATGAGGATGACGAGGACGGAAGGGCAGAGCACGAGAAGCTGGAAGAGTGTGATCATCCTGCAGAGGTCTGGTAGTGGTTCGCTGTCGACAAAACTCCCCTTGGAGATGGTTCTGGGAGACGTTCTGAGGGCACTGGGAGCAAAGCGAAGCAAACGCATGCACGTGCCGCAGCCGCTTCCGCTTGTATGTCCATGGTGGCACACTGCCCGACTTATGAGCAAAGCCGAACATATCTCACCTCGCTTTCTACAACACAACCTCGTCCGACCGCAATCATGGTACACGCAACAAGTGGCCACCCTACGGCCACCATCGGCGACATGCCAACGGAATTGGTCGACCGCTTCGCTGCCTACGCGACTCGACCAGTTCTGAAAGCAATGAGACTCGTTAACCGTGCGTTGAACGGCTCAGCAACTCCAGTTCTGTTCTCACATGTGGAGATTCATCCTAGCCAGGTATTCAACGAACCGTGATCCTCGACCATCAAGGAGACTGACCGATAGCAGGGAAGTGGTCGCAAGTGCGTGCATATTCAAGCGCGCCCACGGTTCGCCGAAATGGTGCGCAGCGTCAGCATCACTACCTCGCCCGATCCCGATGGCGAACTACCGTGGGAGAATCTGGACTGGCCGGATGAACGCGTCCAGCCCAGAGCACTCGCGAGAGCTACGAAAAACCTCAATCAATTTCCAAAGCTCAAACGTATCGACCTGACCTTCTCCAACGGCTGTGTGGTACTGCGAGAGGACAGATCTGAAGACCCCGATTGGGATGACTTCGATCGCATCACTGTGCCTGAAACGGCGACATTCCGGCGCGAAGTGTTGAAAAGAATGCTCCTCGCTCTCAACAATGATGGCTCTCCAATGAAGCTTGATACCCTCAATATCAAGAACCTACAGAACTTCTTACCCACCAAGCTGGTGCAGACTCGGTCGTGGAAGAGGTTGTTCTCGAGCCTGACCACACTTGGTTTGTGTATTGCCACTGAAGTCGCCGCCGAAGAATGCGCCGATGAGTCCAACTACCCAGAAACGTTCGGTTTCTTCAACACAGAGCTATCGGACAGGATACTGTACCCAGCAATGAGCACCTTGCAACACCTCAAGCTCTACGCTGCTGTTCGATGGGGTTACTACCCCTTTTGCGACATTATCGACCTCCATTTCCCACGACTTCGAACTCTCGCACTCGGCAACTTTACTATTTGCTACGATGCTCAGCTGGAGTGGATCATATCTCATTCAGAGACCCTCCGTAGCCTCACCCTCTTCAACTGCCCGATCGTTGTCGCTGGTAATTTTGATGCGTACATCGACGCGAGCCGACACTCTACCCACGCACCACCTCTGCAACGCAAGCCGGGTAGCGAGGACTCCTATTGGGAGTGCACTAGTCGCTGGCACAAATATTTCGATGCCTTGGCCAAGAAGCTCGGCCACTTACGCCACTTCGAGTTTTATGGACTAGGCTTGATACCATGGGAAGCAGGCTTCCAATTCCAGTCCCCTCGCGGAGGCCCCGTGGAGCTCAAGTCTGAGCGCTATGTCGTCTTCAACGGTGCCGTCAACGACTTCCGCGCACCTCGACGAGTAGGCTACTTTATCCACACCGACATAGCGATTCAGTTCGACTGCGATACAGACGCTGTGTTTCCCGCCTGCTATCAGGAGGATCTTCGAGCACTGCAACAGCTCATGGCTGTGGTCAACGACAGATCAGGAGAAGACCACATGGTATTGATTGATTCAACATTCGAGGAAGAGAGAGAAATTCTTGAGGAAGCGCCTGATGCGACTTCGCGGGAGTCGAGCGAACAGGAAGCGCAGGAGAATGCAATATACGACGCAGAGTGGGCTGACACGAGCAATCCTCCCTACTCAGCTGACTTCGGACTGAATTAAGGGCATGTGGCGATGGGAAACAAAGCAGCCGGGGCTTGGCCTGGTACCATTTGCGGAGCATGGGGCGAGCCTGACAAGCAGACACGCTATTGAAGGCATTCCACGGAACATATTGGGCTGCGAATTGTGTGGCTTTGTCCTCCTTCAGCAGACTTGGACTGGGTCAAGAGCATGTGGCGAAGGCAACGAAGCAGTTCGCATCCGGGCCAGTGCCACTTGCGAAGGACAGCGTGGGCCAGGAAAACAAATTGAGCAAGATAAGGCATTAAAAAAAGCGGACTGAGATCCATTTGGTGCGAGTTTTCTTCTAGCAGCAGGTCACGGACTGAATTGAGAGCAAACGACGATGAGTCACGAAGCAGATGGGCGGGTAGATTGAAGCTCATTGGGAGCATCCACTCACAGATACTTACCACAGACAGCTCATCGGCTTCGAAGAAGACTCGTGGAAACAGGTTGACAGCGTAGCATCTCTCTCCTACTCACTCACAAAACGTCCGTGCACTTGTGCGTCGCGCTAATGCGGCACGAGACTAGCGACATATCCTCGAGCATTCATATGTTGAACTTTCCAACGTTTCCAAACACTCCAACACACAGACTGCAACTCTGTCCAACACGCAATAGCAACCATGGTGCGCTCCACTAGCGGCAACCCGACCGCCACCATTCAGGACGTGCCGCAAAAGTTGCTTGACCGGTTCTGCATTTTCGCTGATATCGCGACTCTGAAGGTGATGACGGGATCAGGATCAGCGATGTGGGACGCGTACACTGACGTGTCAACGCCACGTATTCAGAAGTGCTGTAAGTATATCAGGGTGCTGCTTCCAAACATAGTTTGCAACTGTAGTCGTATACCTGCTATCTCGACATAGCCAGACAGATGATGTGATTCCATAGCCAAGTTTGCCCAGTACTGTATAGCGGGCATTTAGGATGCTCCCTATGCGGACGGGATAAAATTGATCTGCATCATAGCCTGGTAGAGTTTCTTCTTCGATGGGATCAGTTATCGATGTCTCTGTACGACTACACGTAGGCCGGACTCGCTGCTGGAAATAATGAAAAAGGTGATTTCGAGGAGCGAATGATGCCAGAAGCAGAGAACAAGTAGAACGTCGACACAACGGTGAAGTTTGTTGGGCCAGTCGGTGCGTGAATCTCGTCCAATATCTTAGCATAGTCGTCGGATATGTGCTTTGGGTTAGAACAAGGAGAACTGTAGCAGATACCCACTCTTGCTCAGGCGCTTCCCATCGTAGAGTAAATACTCATCGTGGGTCTTTCGAAGTCTAGATCATCTGTATTGTGACTTCGGCTTGGGTCGAAACGAACGACAATGCAAACCGGCAGATATGGGAAAGATGTGATGAGGTAAAGAAGAAGGATAGTAGTATTGCGATTAGTGACGTGCTTGGCATAGTCTGGTTTGACCGTACCCTGACCGCCAAGACTCAATTGCTGACACGGACACAGCGACTTCATCTCTTTCTCGTTGCCCTTTCACACTCCCTTTCTCGGCGGCGCAGGATCCCAAGGACCATGCCAGTTACATCGCTCTGATTGCTTGCGTACTGCTGTCCTCTCTCGACTGATCTGAGGCGAACATGCATATACTGACGCCCCCTCGACTGAGATTTTTCAACCCCCGAGAGTCTGACCAGGCCAGCAGTGGGACTGGAAGGATGTAGTCTACAGCATCTGTCCCGAAAGCTCCGAATGGTATGCACTTGCAATCTATCAGATGATAGTAGACCTCCTGGAATGGCTGGTAGATCAATTACACTGCATCGGACACAACTCCGCTCGGTCGCTCAGCCGCGCTTCTTTTCGATGGTCCCGGCGCATTATGAACACTATAATAATTCAGGAGATCATTTCTGGAGATCTCAGCTTTCATTGATCCTCCGGCTGCCTCGACCACCCGTGGCCTCTTGTGCCGGTATCAGGCGCGCTGAATCAAGGTTGCGGGGGGCGGGCACTCTCCATGCGGGGTTCAGTCTCGCCCCGTCTCTTCATCAGCCTCTCGCAGGTACCGCTGTACTGAGGAGCACTGAGGGCTTGGGGCTCTGTCGCCTGCGTGGTATCCTGTGACAATGGAAAGCCGTGAGTCCGCTTGTATGTCATCCTGCACTCAATGCCGTCAATAGAGAGCCGAGCACCCCGATCGACTGGAACATCAACCATCACACGGCGCCGGACCGGGTGCATTCCCTGCCGCGAAAAGCATGTGCGCTGTGATGAGCAGAAGCCGCATTGTCGCAGGTGTGAGCGGAATTTAGGAGATTGCTATTGGACCAGGGATGTTCGCATATTGTTTCACAATCCAGAGACCACCCGAAGGAAGCCTTCTTCAAACCGGCTGGAACCTCCAATCCAATTAGTGTCTCCATCTATTGAGGAGGATGGGTTCCAGACCGAGTATCCGACGCCAAATACAATAGAGCCAGATCTGGCTTCACTACGGCCTGTCGAGCACACTTCGCCATCGACTACCGAGCATTTCACAGACTGGGCCACTTTAGAGGCATCCGAACTCGTGCAGAGTGCTTTGAAGACTGAGCTGGAAGTGACCCTGATGCATAACTATCTTACTGAAGTCGCTCCATGGTTTGATGTACATACCGCTCAGCAGCATTACTCGCGTGCTTCTGTCACGAGAATGAAGCGATGTCCCCCGTGGCGAGCAGCAGCACTGGCTATTTCAGCGAAGAATGTCGAGCTTAGAGAACGCCGTGCGCTTCATAGTGGACCGGAGTCGCTCCCACTACACCTCTATCGGCTTGCCGTGCGTTTGGCGATCGAATCTATGTCCGGCAAATATGAGGTTGTCGGAACTCTCGCAGGTTGCGTCCTGCTGTGTGTATACGAGATGATGACGGTGACTTATTATACAGATTGGCGACGGCATGTTGAGGGATGCGCTAGCATCTACACTCATAATCGCTGGAACGGCTCCACCGGTGGTCTCATCAGCGGCAGTTTTTGGGATTACGCCAGGATAGACATCTGGGCAGCCTTCTCCGCTTCGACTCGGACCATCTTGCCTCCCGACACGTACTTCAACGACGCAGAAGCAATCGTGGTTATGAGAGATGTCGACGAAGACATACATGCGCAAATAGCTATATGGCTTACAGCTAGAGTTGTTAAGCTCGTCTCTGATGCTCAGCCTGTGTCTCAGAGCCCCGACTATTTCGCTTTGAGCGCTGCCATGAGATCTTGGGAAGAGATGGGCTCTGAGGCTACCCGTCCAGTTGTGGAAAGAGCGGCTGATGTCGAAGCCGACCATCCATTTCCGCAAATTCTCTTTTCCACTCACAGTTCAAGTATGTCCAGTTACAAATTTCTTCGACGTGCTCACTGACAGACTCCTAGCTATTGGCCATACCCATTTTCATACAGCAATGTGTTTATTGCTGGAATACGAGATGACGCAGCCCGGTGCGAATGTCATACAGCTGAAGGACCAGGCGTACGAGCACGCGCTCAAGTGCGCAGGCATTATCGAGACAAACGACCACACGTGAGTTTGGTCTGCGTCACGGTCTGAGTTTCGCATCGTTGGTGTCGCTGACTTTCATTCCCGTAGAGCGTGCCTCGTCAATTCGGTGCAACCTTCGTATGTCGCCGGTAAGCACATGAGGAAGAAGCACGAGAAGTTTGCTGTTCTTGAGCTGCTCGCGAAGATACAGAAGAAGACGGGCTGGAAGTGCGAATGGCGATCGGATGGATTGCGAGAGTTCTGGAGCTTATGTTGAGCGATCAAGAGATACCAACGCTGCGTTTCAGGAGAGCAGGTAACTGAACATTGACATACGGAAGTGATAATAGCTGAGACTTTCAAACTCATATTGCGGTCCGCTTTACCCAGATCGGCAGGATGGAACGAAGAGGGGCAAGCTATACGCCTCCTCACTTTGTCACAGCCCATGGAGCCTGATCGGAGGCCACGTCCATACAAATCGAGCTGACAGTGGCCTGTTCAATTCCTGCTGACCACTGACAAGCTCTATGGCTGCACTTATGCTTCCTTCCGGATAAGCGGAGTTCTCTCACCTCTGCTTGGCCGGGCATTTCTACCAGTCTCCTAAACACGAGTGCAACCCCAGCACAGGACAGTACGTTCTGTCGCGACCTGAGCGAGCTTGTTCGGTCCGATGTCCTCCATTTAGTCTTCGCTTTCTGCTCGCGGGAATACGACCTAAGCTAAGGTCCGCAGCTCTGTGAAAAGACCTCGTTCCAAGTCTTGTCTGAACCACGTTCAGTTTCGACCTGCATGAATCATGGGATAGATTGTCATAGCAAGAGAACAAATCTGCGTGTTGAAGGCACACGTTGGTCCATCTCAAGCTTTCACCATTAAGTCGGCAAAGTCAAAGTCTGGTTTGCACTCCTGACCTGCTTAGGCATCTTTCGGTAGGACGAGTTTCTGGGCATAACTCTTACTTTGGTATAATCAAGGCAATGACTTGAGATCTGCCGAGCAATTTTCTCATCTGTCCGCTTCAGATATCACCACAACTCTGGCATGGTCGTGGTCCGGCAATGGATGGACAAGTCATTGTATCTGTTCACGCTATATCAGTGAACTCGCCGAGCAGGGATGACTGACTGCGTGACGTCTGCAGCATGAGAGGTCTTGAATATTGGATTGTCGAGGCAGGAAAGAGCACTTCAGTGATATTGAATGACGAAGTCCGAAATATCGGTAAAGACTTATGACAAGCAGTACTAAGCATTTGATGGCGCAGCAGACTATCGTCGTGGTATCATCGCATCGTCGCAAGCAGAGGGAAATAAAGACCCACGATCCTAGTCGTCCACGGGCTTGGAAACTCCGGACGACCACCGCTAAACCGCCAGCAGAAACAGATATTGTAAAGTCACTGTCGCCCTCATGTGCTAGTGATCAGCGCCAGTCTTCGCATCCTCCTGGCTGTCCTGGCCCCAAGTAGACGTGGGGCTTGTCCTCCGACTGTCACTGTCGGCCACACTGGAAGTTGGAGTACTCTCGGGCGAGACAATGTAGAGATTGTCGTAGGTTCCCAAGAATAGACGACTCCAATACGCCGTGGAAGGAATTTTGATAGATGCCAGATTCGAGTCGAAGTTGGGCAAATCGCTGTACATCTCTTTCTCTTCTGGCAAGTAGAGGTCGTGTCGCTTGACGTCTACGAACGACTGTAATCGCGGTATTTGCTTCTTGGTAACGCGGAGCTTCTCTTCCTGCAAATATCTGTCAGCGTCCAACCTGGTCATACTTACTGCGGTGCACAATAAAAGGGCTTACTTTGTCGAGCCACTGACACAAGTTCTTTTGTGACGAGGTCTGCAGCCCGCCTCTGTATCTATACAGCAGGATGGGACCACCATCGAACTCATCTAGTTGGTATCTCTCTGCGCTGCTCGAAGAGCTGCTATGTGTAGAATCTGTCAGGCCAGTCGCATTGCGGCCTGCGCCCGGTTCTGTTCGCGGCGTGCTCATGTCGAGCGTGACCTTCGGAAGGGCGGCCTGCAGGCACTGATTGGAATGAGTCACTGCGTTGTTATTCGTACTCAGAGATGGTGCGGACGCTACGAAAGGCGAGTGTTATCGTCGTTAAAGCGACTGCCTGAGACAAGGCGAATGTTGGTAGGAGATTCGGACAAACAGGTCTTCAGCGCCGCCGCCGACGATATAGAGGCGCGCTTCTTAGTGTCAGCTGAAGACTCAGGCAAGCAAGGCACGAGTTGCGGATCTGAGCGAGAACGAGCGCAGCAAGAACTTGTTGTGTCTGGCCAAACGTCGATGTCGAGCAGGTGACTGGTCATGCTGCGCCTGTGTAATGACGATGTTTCAGATGCCAAGACTGGTCCGAGCTCACATAAAGTGAACAAAGTGGCGGTGCCGGCCTAGCACCGCTTTCTATTCACGACCACAAACAACCAAGTCGCCACCGATCTGTTTTATGTGCAACCATGCAACCATTGGATTAGGATGCTGTGATACATCGCTTGGAGCAGTCATCTCCCCGTGCCTGAATCACAAGTATCTCCGTTGCCGTCAGGCACATTCCGAGTGATTTGGCAGGCCGAACACTACGTCTCACCTGAGGTGGTTGAAAGAATACCTAGCCGCCTGTAGGTCGAGCATCTGATCACGCAAACACACCGCCCTGCCTGAGGCGCACGCTCGGGCGTTCTTCGAAATTGGCACGAGTTCCTGCAGCCAAAAATGCCTTAGCCACAGGCTAGCCGCTCGGAGGATAGATGCATCCTTCGGTGCGGATCGCCAGAGGACCAACCCGACGATGCATCATGAGGCCGCCGAGTGTTCGTAAACGCGCTGCCTCCTTGGGGGACAGCGACCGGGACAATGTTTGCTCTACTTATGCTCTACCAGTCCCCTTCATACGTTGGGCCCATTGCATAGCGTTACGGCTTTGTGTGAACAGCTCCTCACTACTAGAAACCTTCCCATACACCTTCGGATCACAGGACCAACGGACGTACTCCAAAAGCCGCGCCTTTGATACCACGAAGCTCTGGCACCTCGATCATTTGTTGCTTTCCGAGACAGCATTCCCCTCGTGACTCTCTTCCTAGGTCTGCCAGATTTCACCTGCTTCCCTACCGCTTCGCTGGTTGAAAGTACATCACCACATCTGATCGCCCAACGAGTGACGACTCTATGACCTCGACCCATCGAACCGCGTTATCCTCATAGCATCCTACATCTTGTACATATAGAAAGAGGACAGATACGCCCAAAGTGGCGCCATCACACTGGATTCGCTGCCGGTAAGACCGTGGGATTTCCTGCGGTCCACGCCTGAGGCAATGGAGCAAAGCGTTAGTGCCCTGTCTGCTCCGGACGGCTCGCAGACACGCAGCTCAAGTCGAGCGCACAGCGCACCTCGCAGGGAAGAAACAAGCGATTCCGAAAAAGCGGGAAGAGTCTGGGCACGAACTGTCAAGGATCCATGGGACCCTTGCATATTGACTTTGGACGGTGGAGGCATCCGCGGGTACAGCAGCCTGATCATTCTCAAGGAGCTTATGCATGAGGTATGGGAGTGGGAGAAGTATTACGATGAGCACGCGACGGTGGAAATAAGAACAGACAGTCCGACAGAATACTTTGGAGGAGAGAGCGAGGAACAAGCAGTGGCTGGAGCCATTAGAGGTCGGCATGGGCATCATCGCAAGCTTGGTAACGATCCGGATGAGGGCGAAGGGCAGCACGGTGTCAATACGGAACTGCCCGAGACCAAAACAGCACCTGCAGCCGCGGCAGAGACCATCATCAAAGATGAGCGGACAGCAGATCTTTCAACGCGGATAGCTGCCAGCGAAGAGGAATTGCTACCTTGCCACTACTTCGACTTCATGTACGGCACTTCCACTGGTGGGCTGATAGCAACGATTCTTGGTAGACTACGCATGACAGTGACCGAGGGTCTCGAGCTTTACCGGAAAGTCGGAGATGATCTATTCGGTAGACGAAGGAGTAGAGTGCCCTTGATGACGAAGTACTACCACGAGCCACTGGAGAAAGCAGTCCGCGACATCGTGAGCAGCCGGTGTCATGAGCACGAGAACTGCGATGGAAACGACCTTCATCCATGGGAAGCAGATCGATTTGATGAGCTTCTCGCCAAGCCGGTTCCTTTCGATGTCGACCAGCCTCGAGTATGCCAGTCTTGCTGCTTGGCCGCAACTCACAACGAGAACATCTCCGAAGCCTATCTTCTTCGATCATACGCACACTACTACTCAGAAAATGCTCCGAATTGGATCACCAGATATAAAGAAGGTAAGCCAACCTATGCTTTACACCACTCCTTTGCTTCCACACTGCAACAGCTGCCTAGCCAGCCATCTAGCTTTGCAGCCTATCTCCATTAACCGATTCCTACGAGCGTAGTCTGACAGTGAGTAGGTGCGGACGCCATTCCAATCTGGCAAGTCACTCGAGCCACAACCGCAGCACCCTTCTATTTCGAAATGCTTCAAGCCTTGGTCAACGATGAATGGAAATCATTCAAAGACGGCGGGATCCGCGAGAACAACCCGAGCGGCGCCGCACTCAGCGAGTTCCATGCGCTCTACGAGGGCCGATCGAGCGATCCCGCATTGATGCTCAGCGTTGGCACCGGCCGACCCAACCAGACACACGACGGTTTTGCCGCAGCGTGGCCATCCTCATTCGGACGTCTGTCCATCGTTAGCAAGTTTCTCGAGAAGCGCGCAGTCATCCAGAATCTGCTCATCAAGTACACCGAAGGCGAGAAGCAGCACAAACAGATGCGCGAATATGCGCACGGCGAGCATACCTGGTACAAACGTCTCAACGTGTCCGAAGGGTTGGAGAACATGCCTCTCGATCTCTGGGAGAAGGGCGACTGGACGGATCCGAAGACGGGAGAGGTCAAGGCCGATTTCCCGGGTGGGAAGAGCTTGACGAGGATGGAAGATGCCACGGAAGAGTATCTGGAACGACCTTTCGACCCGCTCGTCGATTCCTATGCGCCTCCCAAGACGATGCTGAGACAAGCTGCGCAGAAACTGGTCCTCCAACGTCGTGCCCGAGCGGAACAGGGTGGTGAACGGTGGGACACTTTTGTGGGCAAGCATCTGCATAAGCCAAAGAGCGAACCCGTCAAGTCAAATGACCACGCAGGGTGAAAGAATATGGAGATATAGGTGGATTCTAGATTATGGGATTATCTGCGCCGGGCAAAGCTCTCGAGCAGGAGTCAGCACCATGTGCTGGGAGGTGGAAGGGACAGCTTTCTTATGGTAGCTTTCGTGCGACACTTGGCCTACACGTACCGGTCGCGAATCAGGCTGCGCTGGCCAAGGGCTTCACCAGCGAACACCATCAACAAACATGCTGTCACGTCTGCACCGCGATTCATGCAGAGCTGCGAGGTACATGTCGAGATACTGACGACGACATCAAGACCAGCGCAGCGATATCATTCCGTCATGCTCCGGTGTGTGTGTTTATATCACCAAGCTGTGAGCAGAGCTGTCATTGACTGGCATCGACAGGACATGTTGGCGCCTCACGTAGCTGCATTATCTCAGCCAAACTCTACGTAGGGATTCGGAAAGCGTGAGGAGCTCTGGAGGGAAAGGATCGATCCTCAACTCGATGCATATATGCTATTGGTAGTAGTGCCGCATGTGATTGGGGCTCTCGACAGTTAGATGGATGGAAAGCGGACCTTCGCCTATGGGACCTTGCTAACTAAGAGTTGGAACACTTTTGTGACGGTCGGAACAGGGTGCAGGCTCGGGGGGTCGTACAGGACTGTGGAGGGAAGCTAGGAATGCGATCTGGCGAAGTTTGGGAAGTGCTTAGATCGCTTTCTGTGGAGCGAGCCTGGCTGTCGCATAGGTGAGATACTTGTGTAGGGGCTATAAAAGTCAAGGTCAGATCGCAAGGGGCTGCACAGCTCTCTTGATGCGAGACGTGTATGCATCCGAGAGAGCATTGTATTTGTGGAAGCCGTGCAAGACAAGAGTCAAGATCAGTCTGCGAGGAACGTTGTGCAGATCTAGAGCAGGGATACAATATCTTCCCACAGCGGCAAATGCGAGATCTCCGACCTTCTGAGCGTCTCGAGCCGGCTCAAGCCACACTTGGGGCAATGTCCTTCGAGGACCGGCTCCCAATAGCTCTGCGAGTATTCCTTCATGACCTCCAGCAGCACCGCGCCGTCCCGGCTAGCCTTTTGCTCCACACCTGGCTTCAGGCGACATTTGCACCTCGAGGTCCCATTCCTCTCGAATCTGACTCTGCCCTCCTGCACAGATTCGATCTCGTATCGGGCGTCGTGTGGGATACTGAAGTCTTCGCCGCCGTAGCAGCGTCCGTCGATCGCCATGGTCAAGTGGCTCAGGTACCTGCAGTACGGTCCCAGTATCTCCTTCCAGCGTGAGAGGCGAAGGTTGAAGTCGTGCATGCGAAGCCCCTTGGGATCGAAGTAACCGATCTTGCCGAGACACCAGGTGTTTTCGGCATAGTAGATGCTGAGCACTTCGTCTCGGAACTGCTTGCAGGTGAAGGCGGCTGAGGGTTGGATCAGAGTTCGTTGGTCTGGGAGGCAGAGTGCTTCCACGTCGACCGGCTCATCAGACAGGCAGACGAGGCGCCAAATGCTGTTGCGCAGCTCGCCGGGAAGGGAGAAGATATTCGGCTTTGGAGTTGATGTGGCATCGATTGGTGTCATTGGTATGCCCATACTGGTGGATGTTTGTTCGTAAATTTGATTGAGAGAAAATCCGACTCAAATGTGCTCTGTGTTTTATCGTGAACGTTGCTGTGAAGAAGAGGTGTGAGAGGACTCCGCCATCGGGTTTGGCACGGCTCGCCTGTGAAGTAATATATCACTCACCTCTAATTCTCATCCCGGTTCGTCCTCCGGCTCAGCGCAAGGGAAAACGCGCGAGCCTGAATGGGACCCCACCGCTATGGACTCGTCACTGGCTACATCTTTGCAGCTCGTACATCACAAACCTGGTCAATTCCTGCCCATGATCTTGGAAGCACCAATAGGCATAGTCTACGAGTGCGTTCCGTTTGTTAGCAACTGCATGCCAGCGCATGTACCGATGCTGTTTCATTCTTGATTGAGATGAGGCTTTTATTACATCGAAGCCGGTCCCAGCGCATCATTCTGGCCGTGCTCGAGACCGTCAACACACATTTCCCAAATCTGCCAAGGTCAACAACACCCCGGGATATCTGAAGCCTCCGTTGGGAGACGATCTATTCATGCCTTCCCAGCTTCTACATGTGGCACGGTCCAAGGACACGAGGTGAAGTCGGAGTGCCTGCGCAGTGAAGGTTCATGCTTGGGTACGCTACGGTGTGAAGGCCGACATGCAGCGAAGCGACGACAGTGGTGTGTGTGTAAAGACAAGCGAGACCGGCCGTTGATCGCATAGTGGATGTTGGGGGTCATCAAGATGTTAATTGTTCTATGGACTCTGCCTTCCGAACTTAAGTACTCTATAAGGTCAGCTGACTAGCTCAGCTAACTAACTAGTAGCCACTAGGTGGAACCTACCACCCTAACAACTGCCGCTTTTCGTAAAGATCTACTTCCCCTAAAGTAGCTATGCTATAAGAATAAAATGCTATAATGCTATAATGAAGGAATAGAGTCTAGTTCTCGCTAATTCCTATCTAGCTGTCGCCTTAGACTAGCTCGTTGTCTTCCTTAGACTCCTTTTTAACCTTCTCTATAGTCTCCTTCTTAGCCTTCTTAGTAGCTAGGCTAGAGACTTCTTCGCTAGTAGACGCTTTTTCGTCGTCTTTAGCTTTTTTCTTAGCTTTACTCTTTCTTTTACTCTTCTTATAGAAGCTAGCGTTCTTCTTAATCTAGCCTAGTAGCGCTAGAGCTAGTCCCTTCTTCTTTACGATCTCGATCTCGATTAGGTCTAGCTCGAGTATCGCGTTAAGAGCGTCGAGGTAGCCTTACTCTACGATCTACTTAAGGCTTCTAGCGAGTTCTAGTAAGCTAAAGCTTAGTAGGCCGATGCTTAGTAGCTAGACTTTTAGCTAGCTAACGCTTAGCTAGCTAACGCTTAGCTAGCCGACGCTTAGTTTACTAAAGATAATAGACTTCTTTACTTTACTTACTTTAAGTAGCGCAGCCTTCGTGCTACTATCAATAGCGTTAAATGCCTACTAGATATAGTCTACTATTACTAGTTGCTCCTCTAGTTTAGCTTCTCTAGCTTCTACTATCGTCTTATAAGTCTTTTTCTAGTAGGCGTTATATTTACTAGACTACTATATCTAAGCGTAGATATTAAGAATGTTGTTAATACCTATTACTACGTAGTTAGTAGCGAGAGATAGCTTATATCTAGTCGTAGTACCTAGGTTTCTATTTTAGATTAAAGTAGAGAACTTCTCCTAGAATATAAGAGTAATATAGTTAAAAGCGCGCCTTTTGTTATACTTATTAGTATTAGACATACTACTAGTTAAAAAATAGTAGTAGTAAGTAGAGATGTAGTAGTACTAAAGTAGTTCTAACTTATTAGGATGTAGGCTATTAAATAGCAATTGTCGATGTTGTTATTATATTCTATAAATAATATCTAAAGTCGTAAAGAAGAAGAGATAAAGTAGAAAAAGACGAGGCAAAAGATACTAGCTTATCGCAGTTGTTATATACTAACTTCCTAGTAATAGCCGCTACGCTAAGGCTCTCTATAAAAATACTTTTACTTCCTAAACTTATATACTAGTATAGAAAGTAAGTCTTTTTCTTATATCTAGGTATCGCCTTCTAGGCTCTAATTCCTTTATCTAACTAGATATTTAGTAATCTTCTTTTAGTTGCGACCTATATATTGTACTTACTTGTCTAGTAGCAATTTAAGCTAATCTAGAGTTAAATCCTTAATTAGACGTAGGTTTCTAATAATCTTCTAGTAGCTAGCTATATAAGAGTTAGTTCCTTTCGGTATCTTCTCTAGCTTAGTAATTAAGATAACTAGATGTATCTTATAGTTAGCTAGTAAAGCTAGTTTCGCTACTAGCCTGCCGACTATCTTTATAATCCTAAATAGGCCTACTTAATAGTTAGATAGCTTTCTATTAGCTATCCTTAGTACGTAGTAGTACCTCAACTTTAAAAATACTATCTCTCTCTCTTTTAGTTACTATAGTTTATATCTGTTATTATAACGCTATTTTATAGCAACGCTAGCGTATTGCAAAGCGTCTTTTGCTTCTATTCTTATAACCTCTTAGTCTCTAAGAGAGCCGCTAGGTCGATAGTTAGGTCTTTCGCGTAGTCTAAAGCCTAACTTAAGCACATTTAGCGCTTGTCCGGTGCTTTAGTTAACTAAGTTGTTTAATATAAACTATAACTATAGTAAGCTCTATTTCTACTTAATAGCTCGATCTAGATATTTTGCTATCTAATAGCGTAGCGTAATCTCTATAGTTTAGTTAGTTCTCTCTAACTAGCTATTAGTTTATAGATAGTAAGCGATTAATCTTAGAAGCTTAGTACCTAGCTGCTTAAATACTATATTCTAGAAGGTAGACATAAACTTAGAATCTCTGTCTAAGATAGTAATAGATAGTAGGCTCTAGTCTGCTAGTAGTAGAGTATCTAAAATTCGATAAGCTTAGACTTTTACTATAAAGGTAGTATGTCCTTTTACTAGTAGTACGCTCTTAGTAAATTTATATATTAGAGTATAAATAAAATCGTTGTCGTTATTATCTAGTAATCTAACGATAAAATCTATTATTACTATATAGAATAGTAGTAGATTAGGAATAATAGGTTTTAGACTTCTATATTCTCTATACTTAGAGATAGCTACTTTTCTACATTCTATATAATATTAAGTATATTTTCTTAACTTCTTATCTAGATGCCTAATATAATATTACTTTTGTATCCTCGGATATATTCTATTAGGCCTAATATAAAATTAATAATTATATATAGCATTAAAAATGTTGCTTTCTAGTCTCTCTAGGATATAGAGTTAATCTTTATAGAAGAGAAGATTATTTTTCTAATAAAAACTAAGTTTGTCTAGCTACTTATAAGCAATTTTCTCTATATTAGCTAGATGTTAGTTAGCTATATATCTAGCCTTAATCTAGTTAAGAAATTCTAGCTTAAGCTCTAAGATATCTTGTCGTTACTAGTAGCTATCTAACTATAATATAAAAGCTATAACCTAGTTGTTAACTACCTTCTGCTCTAGTATAGCTAGTAGTCGTAATAGAGCATCTAGTACTATATATTCTTTTTCTAGTACGTAGTAGATCTTTAAGTTGCGAAACTATAACAAGTAGAGTAACTAGTTAATAAGCCTCTTATTTAGCTTATCTATCGCGCTAGAGTTAAGTATAGTCTAGTTAGCAATTTCTACTATTAAAGCATAGTCTGTTAAAACTATAACTAGCTTTTCTAATGCCTTAATTATCTACCTAATATAAGTAACTATCTAAACTAGGTAAGCTACCTCTAGCTTAGTTAGCTAGTATCTACCCTATATAGTAGATAGTGTCTTTAAGAGAAACATAATAAGTTCTAGCTTAGTCTATAGTAGAGTTACTATTAGAAGCGCGTTATCCTTTACATATACTACTATTATACTAAAACTTTACCTAGAGGCGTCTAGTAAGATATATATTAGCTAGCTTCGTTAGTAATATACTAATATAGATGTTTTCGTAAAGGCTTTCTATAGAGCTTAATAGAAAGCCTATAGTTCTAGATATAGCTCGATTCTAGTAGTACTTATATAGTATTTATACGCGTAGCTAGCAAATAGAGCGTCCTTAAGTTGCTTAGTCTTATATCTCTATAAAAGCTCTACTAGCTAAGTATAGTATTTAATATAGTAGCGTAGTTAACCTATTAGGCCTAAATAGATTTCTAGCTTACCTACTATTTTAAAGAAACTAAGGTTCTTAATAGCTACTATCTTGTCCTTTACTATCGAGACTCTAAAGCTATTTACTAGCTAGCCTAGTAAGTAGATCGAAGAGAAGCCTAAGAACGCTTTCTTACTAGAAATAGTAAAGTTCTTATTATTTAAAGTCTTTAGTAGCTAGTCTAAATAGCTAATATGTTCATCTAGAGTAGTACTCTATATTACAATATTATTAATATAAGCTTTAGCGAACTGCTAGTAGCTTGCTTCCTTTAGAATAGTGTTAATTTAACACTAAGCGTATAGTAAAGCGTTCTTATAGCTAAAGAGCGCAACATTATATTATTCTTAGCTATAATATATAACTATAGTTAGCTTATAGCGATCTTTCTATCGCACCTTAAACTAGTAGAAGAAACTAGCGGCATCGATAACTAAGATAAACCTAGCACTAGCTACTACTTATATTATATCGGTCTATAGTAGAATAGAGTAAGCGTCGGTAGTACTAACTTTATTAAGACTTCTAATGTCTACTACTATTTGCCTTTTACTTTTACTATTTACTTCCTTCTAGACTATAAACATTAGAAAGCTAAATAGCGTTAGCTAGCTAGCCTATTACATTCGACCTTGCTAGTACAACTTATTATAAGTTTTATCTACTAGTTTGCGATCTTTTGGTCCTAGAGGATAGACTTTATATACTAGTCTAGCGTTAGCTATATTCTAGTCTAATACTAGTAGGATTAGTATCTACTAATCCTTAGGTATATTAGCTATTTTACTATTATCTATAAATAGCCTTAAGTACTAGAGTAGCACTTTAGCTATCTTTCTACGTATCTTAGCGTCGCTATATATTATACTATTAAATAGCTCTAGTCTATTTAGTTGATCTAGCGATACTTATATACTTAGCTCGATAGTAGTTGCGAAGCTATCGATAAGCTAGTAAGCTTTTATTTAATATATATCTATTTCTATAACACTTACTATTAGCGCTAGGTAGCTTAGTACTATCTCTTTAGGTATCTCTATCTCTACTACTAACTTATTATAAGCTAGTATTATAGTAGTAGCCTAATCGACTCGAGCTACTACTAAGCTTTTATACGTAGACTCGAATATCTAGTCTTTTTTTAAAATCTTTACGTATACTCTAGCGATCTTGCTTACTTATAATACAACTTTTTCTATAGCTTATACTACCTATTTCTAGCGTAGAACTAGCTCGAGATAGCTAAGTTGAGCTCGCATTAAAATCGAGATACTATTTAGTATTACTAACCTTATATTCTTAAAGTCGATTTTCTAGGCGCGCTTCTATATAATGTCGGTTTCTAATAGTATAAGTAGCTTTAATCTAGGTAGTATATACGCCTAAAAGCTTTCTAGGTAGTAGCAACCTTTTACTTTAAGTATATATAGCGTAACATAGATCTAATTTTAAGCCTAAGAGATGCCTCTACCTACTTCTTATATATATAAGTTAAATAGTCGCCGCTAGTTAACATATCGTTGCTATAGTATAAAATCTAGGCTAATATAAGTTTTTAGGTTCCTACTATTAATATAGATAGCTTCTAGTAGTCTATTAACTAATAAGGACGCTATTACTATAGCATACTAGCTAGCTTACTAACGCTATATAGGTAATAATACTAACTTTAGTTGTTTCTATAGTTTATTTCTTTCTAAGAGTAGTCTAGCTAATTACTTATTAGTTCTAGTAGCCTCTAGTTTTTTAACTTACTATAACCTATTATACATAGATATAAATGCAACTAGTTACTAAATAAAAACGTATTATAGTAGTAGTAGTATTCTACTAGCTTAGGCTTAGCTAGCTTAGAAGTAGCTTTATCTTAGCTATAATTAAAATAATAGACATCGACCTTATTGCTATCCTCAATTTCTTACTTATCCTCGCTATCTATAAGGTATAACTTATAGTCTAGTTCTAGTTCTTATCCTTCCTCTACGTAGGACACTCTTAGCGTAAACGGCCTTATTCTAGCGCTAGGCCTACTCGATAGCTTGTTTACAAAAGTTAACGTTAAGTAGCTTCTTAATACTAGCTAGCGTCCGTCGGTAAGTTGTAAGTAAAGCTTTAATAATAGCAATAGCGCGTTGTTTGCGCTATTACGTAGCTACTACTAGTAATTAGTACGCTAGCTATACATTTAAGTACTAGGTCCTAGCTCTAAGTACTTTTAAGCACTCTAGAAGTAGTTCTATAGCTAGTTATAATTACTTAGTTAAGTATATACTATACTATAACTAGTTGTTAGACGTAAGGACATCTATTATAAAAAAACAAAGGCTAACTTAGACTACAACTCCCTTTTAGATTCCATTTCTATAACAAAGCTTAGAATAGTCGTTGCTTAAGTTAGTTTAGTTATGTACTAGCGTAGCAACACCTCTATACTACTATAGGCATAGGTTAACTAAGCTAAAGCGCCCTTAAAGCTAGTATTATAAGCATTACGTACTATATTGTATATATATTAGGCTATAGAGCGTTAGTTTCTAGTATTAGATAGTGTATACTAGCATTTCTGTAGGTTAGTTAATGCCTTCTATAGTAGTTGCTTGAACTTAGCCTATAGGCTACTAAACTAGTTCTTAATAGGTAAGTTCTTTAATTCTACCTTTTTAATATCTAAGAGACTAGTTATATACTATAACTAAGCCTTTCTATGTAGTAAAGCTAGGATACGCTCTCTAACTAGTAACTCGCCTCTATAGGCGACTAAGTCCTTTAGTCGATTAATAAATAAGTGTACGTCGTAGTATACTATATCGCTATCTACTATTAAGATATAGCCTAGTTATAGGTTATTATAATCTAAGTATAGAAATCTAACTTTAGAGTCTCTCTAGAAGAGAGCTCTCTACTAGTTAGCTACTAGTTACTAGTTCGCTACTAGCTACTATTAATACACTACTTGCACTATTCTTTTAATAATAGTGCTAATCGCTTAGAGCTATTCTAGTAAGAAGTTAACTATAATCGCTAGCGAGTAGCGTAGGATATCCTCTATAATCTACGTAGTTCTAGTAGCTAGCCTCTTAGTACTATCTATTTGTATTAAAATAGTTATAGTAGACGTAGAAGAAGACGTAGACGTAGTAGTTATAAGCTTTAAAGAGTTAAGCGTAGAAGAGTTATAAAGTAGCAACTATATAAAGCTCCTTCTGCCTACTAATCTAGATCTTAAAGTCTTTCTTCTAGCTAGGCTACTAGAGAGAATAGCTTCTATATTTCGAAGAAGTAAGTCTAGTAGTATCTATACTTATTATTACACTTACTACTTAATAGCTAGATTGTTAGTCTACTCTAGTAGTAGATAGGTTCTAGTAGATAGTAGAAAGTAGATTAAAAAGTTCTAAAAGCGGACGCGAAGTATTGTACTAAATATAGCTCTAGGCGTATTTCTAGCAAAAAGAGTAAAGTATTAGATTAAGTATAACTCCTAGGATGTTAATTCTAATATATAGATTATAGTAGAAGTATTATATAGAACGTTACTAGTAAGATACTAAGTAGTTGCTACTAGGCGGTAGCAGTCTAATATCTTTTGTAAATTATCTAATATAGTCGAGACTATTAGTACTAAATATTTAGCTAGTAGAGCGCTTAAATAAGATGAGCAGTACTACTAAAATGTTAGAGGTCATTAAGATGTTAATTGTTCTATAGACTCTGCCTTCCGAACTTAAGTACTCCATGAGGTCAGCTGACTAGCTCAGCTGACTAACTAGTGGCCACTAGGTGGAACCTGCCACCCTAATAGTGGATGAGGTCTTCCAGCGAACATCCTTGCTCAGCCCGGCAGGATTGAGTCCGAACCAGGATGCCTCACGTGCGATCACGGGCTTATTACCTTCATCAAAGTTGGTATCAGTCAGGGAAGACGTCAACCGTATCTATCCGCAACGTTAGCCGAGCGCCGAAGGTGCCAAGTGCGCCCATCCTTCAAGAAGCTCCTTCGCCCGTGACAGATGCCAATGCTGTCCTTGGCCCTCCCCAAAATGTGAGATCCGCTTCGTCGATCTCTGCTCCCAAGAGCACGGAACAAGAAGGTCCCATCAGAAGACCACGGCCAAGCTCTCCAAGAACTCCATGTGGTATTCGGATGCCACTGTCCATATAATAGCAGGGGCCCCGGGCGACGGCCAACCATAGCATCTGCCGTATGGTTGGTACTAAGCGCGATGTTACGGTAGGAGAGGGATGGCAGGTTGAATTAAGTGATTTCTTTCCTAACTGTGTCGACTGAGGTTTGCCCTGAATCACTGACTGCGCATCTTTGCAATCCTCAGCCATAACCTGGGGCTGTAGGCTTGACGGGACAGCAGGACGAAAGGGGCCAGTACAGTGCGCGTGAGCTACAATTGCCCAACGCCGTCTTTTCGTTCATGTCATTTCAATGGCATGGAGTACTGTACTCGCGCTTAGCGTGTTATCATTAGCAGCAGCAATCGAACCCCCAAGACAACCATACCAGCCCGCAGGCAATGGCGACCGAATCCTTACGTACAACGACACCACGCCAGATACAATCTATTTAGATGCCTCGAAAACGGTCACTTGGATATCCGGTGATGAAGATGGTCAATACGTGACCTTTTCTGATGAGGGAGCATTGGTTCTAGAGAGCATTGTGACAGGCAAAACCACTGTCATAGTGGCTGCGGATCGCGTGCCGGCAGATCCTTATGACTTTTGGATAAGTCCGGATCAAGAGCGTGTCTTGTGGGCTGTGAACTACACAACGCAATATCGATATTCGTACTTTGCCGACTATCTGATTCAAGATGTTGCGAGCGGAAATACCACGGCCCTCGTTGCAGATCAGCATGGAGATATCCAGTTCGCGGCCTTTGCACCCAATGGTAGTGCCATCGCATTCGTGAGGGGCAATGACCTTTTTGTCCATAACAATGGCAAGGTCTCACAAATTACTGAGAACGGCGGCCCGGACATGTTCAACGCAGGTAAGTAGGTCAGTGCCATGATCGAGATAAACACGCTTACGCAGTACCTGCGGAAACAGTCCCAGACTGGGTATATGAAGAAGAGATCTTTGGGGACCGCTCGACTCTCTGGTTCTCGCCCGATGGCCAGTACATCGCCTTCTTGAGCTTTAATGAGACGGGTGTTGAAACCTTCTCAATCACATATTATATGGACAATCAAAAAACTGCCCCGCCATACCCAAGCAAGCTGGATTTGCGATACCCAAAGGTCGGAAGCACAAATCCTACAGTACAGCTCAACCTGCTCGATCTTGCGACAGGGCAGTATGAAAACGTGCCCATCACTGCATTTGCACCCAACGATACGGTGGTCGGAGAGGTAGCCTGGGTGACGGACGACCACTCGGCCTTGATTTACGCAGCATACAATCGTGTGCAGGATCTCAGCAAGCACGTGCTGGTTGACCCTGTGTCTAAGAGCTCGCAGATCGTGCGAGAACGCGATGGAACTGACGGGTGGCTGGACAGCTATCTTGCGATATCTTACATTGGCCACATCAACAGCAACGCATATGTTTCGAACGGCACGTATTACGTGGATCTTTCAGACGAGAGCGGCTGGATGCATCTCTACCTTTATCCCACCGCCGGCGGCGACCCAGTTGCCTTGACTGAAGGAGAATGGGAGGTGGATAAGATTCTGAAGGTTGACACTAGCCGACAACTGATCTACTTCAGGTCGACCGAGCACCACTCCACAGAGAGACATATCTACTCTGTCAACTATAATACTCTTGAAAAGAAGCCATTGGTCGACGATACGGTCGCCGCATATTGGTCTGCGTCCTTCTCCAGCCGTGGCGACTACTACATACTCTCTTACGAAGGCCCTGATGTTCCGTATCAAGAAGTCTTTGCCACCAATGCCACCAACGCCACGGCAGCACTATCTGTCCTGGTCAGCAACGAGGCGCTCGTGCACAATATTTCAAAGCTGCACCTGCCAAATATCACGTACACTGAGCTTGAGCATCCAGATGGCTTTAGTCTCAACGTGATGCAACGCCTTCCAGTCAACTTCGACCCAACGAAGAAATATCCTGTCCTCTTCACGCCTTATGGCGGGCCGGGATCGCAAAGTGTCGGCAAGTATTTCCAGGACCTGGATTTCAAGGCATACATCGCTTCCGATCCAGAACTCGAGTACATCACATACACAGTCGACAATCGCGGAACAGGCTTCAAAGGCCGCGCATTCCGCAGCACCGTCTCCGAACACCTCGGCCGCCTGGAAACACAAGACCAGATCTGGGCCGCGAAACAGCTCATCGCTCAGAACTCCTGGATCGATGCCTCGAAGATCGGCATGTGGGGCTGGTCGTATGGCGGGTACCTCACCGCCAAAACCCTCGAAGCTGACTCGGATGTCTTCTCGCTCGGTTTAATCACGGCTCCTGTGACCGACTACCGTTTCTACGACTCCATGTACACCGAACGCTACATGAAGACTCCAGCCACGAACGAGGCAGGCTATAACGAGACCGCGGTCCGCAACCCCACCGGCTTCTCGAATGTGCGAGGCGGGTTTGCGATCATGCATGGTCTGGGAGACGACAATGTTCATTACCAGAACTCTGCGGCGCTGTACAACTTGCTTGTCGGGGCCGGTGTGAGTCCGCAGGTCATGGAGATGATGGCATTCACGGACAGCACTCATGGCATTGATTATAATGGGGCTAATGCGTGGCTGTATCGGTACTTGACCAAGAGACTATATCAGGAGAGGCACAGAAAGGAGGATCTGCAGCAGGTCATCGCGGCGCACCAGTGGGGAAAGAGGAAGGCTGTGGTTGATGGGTATGATGCAGAAGGCTGATGCTGATGTATAGAGTAATTATTTACGACAGAACAGCTTTCGGTCAAATTAGATTGACTGGTGCGGCCACAGCACTGTTGGTCACCTCAGTAAAATCACCGCTTTCGGGCGGACGACTCTGCTACTATAAGAACACTGCCTCGATCAAGCAGTCTATCTGGTACCACAGTTGTACCGACATCACGGAGCGATACAACTACTCGCGTTGGTTGGACAGTTGGATCTCTTGCTTACTCAGAAGTTCTACACCGAGTACAGTCTCAAAGCAACCTGCGCGCGAAGACGAAATACCGCAGCTATGGCCATGGACGTGAGTGGTATCTCGCATGCCGAATCGTCAAGACGGTCAACGATAGAGAAGCTCATCCTGAGGCAAAGTTATGCTGTCTCTTGCCCGACGGCGTACAAGCGATGCCGCGGCTGGCTTTCCCGCCATGTTCATGTTAATACGATCGCACGAATTCCGACTGCAGCCCATTCATATAACGCAGGTTCATTCACCCATCCTCTCCGGTCATCACGCCTGTCCCTCCCTCAAGCCCAGTGACTACATTCAGATCCGACCCAAAAGGCGGCAAGCAGATCTCGAAGGTCACTCTCTCATACTCCTACCATACAATCCTCGACTTGTCCCTCCATCTCAAGGTCCATCTGAGTGAGCCTAAGCGACACGTATTAGTCAGTCTATACACTGCAAACGTAATCCAAAGGGCATAAACCACCCACACTTTCTAGCTCTGCAGCACCATCTCAACGGCCCAAGCAATCCCAGCAACCCTCAAAGTCCGCACAAATTCAAAACCCTGCGAGGCGATGCTGAAAAACGTGAACCCTTCTCGGACACACCGGATGGGAAGCAGAGGCGGAATGTCGCGGTCCCAGTGCAGAAAGTTCGACCAGGACCTCGACGCGCGTGAGATATCGAAACTGACCTAAGGTGTTGTTGGCATGGTTGGAGAGCTGGGGCTGTGTGGAGATTTATACAACACGCGCGGGAATCTAACGTGTTCTAAGCGTCCTGGGAGACACAGTGTAATGTGGCATGTGTGCTCGTGGTTGTCATGAGATGTCGTGAGTGTAAGGTTCCCCAACTAATGTCCCATTCGTCAAAAGTTTTTCAATATCAAAGAATGGAACAATCTTTCGAAAGAAGCCAAAGGTACGAACGAAGTGCTCGTGTGAGGTCGCGGCTGCTTGGTCCGTACAACAGCCTTGCTCAGCCTTGCAGACCATGTCCCAGCTTCTATAAAGTCTAGATAGAAGGTCGGGTAATGCAACAAGCGTATGACACCATGGTATCAATTGTCCTGGGCCTCAAAATTGTATGTCCTCACTTGAGAGTTTCAAAGTCCTGTTAATGAAATGTACTGGGATGTTCGTGGTGAAGCCAACCTTAAGACGATAGAAGATCTCAGTCTTGAGGAATGAAAGCATTCCTTCCATAGCATATTCCTATTGGTCACGATCTCGAATCTCGCCCGGGCTTCCTGGCTAGTAATTCCTCGTGATAGTAGGTTGCACTTGCTTCTGATCTACTGGTTCTGCGCGTGGGCAGCATAGCCGGGTACGCAAAGGTTTGACGGATGAAGACAATCTCTCTGTCTTTACAGAGCACGTATCATTAGGTAATGCTAGAAGTCTCTGGCGCAAGGCTGAACAATACGCACCCAATTGAAAGTGATGGCGGCGTCATGTTCACGTAGCGTCCACAATCTTATGGTGTTGTAGAGTTTCCTCGAGTGGTGCGAAGCCGGCTGTACGAGCGCTTGCGCAGCAAAGATTCAAGTTTTTGGTCTAGATCAAGAAGAGACATCAGTAGAGCAAGTGAACACGGCAAGCAGCAACGACGGTTTACACCTACGTGGGAAGCAGATCTCAGAAGGTGTTCGTATAGATACGTCAATTTGGGGTGAGAACGCAAAGCTCAACAAATATCCTGAATACATGACCCCAAAAAGCACGGTGTGGTTTGTGATAAACTGACTAGAAATTTGCAACGACCACCTTGCAATTACATCCTGTCAACGCGCGAGAATTTCATGTACTCTTCGATCCACAACTGCCATATTGTTCACGTTTGTTGCCAAGCGCAGAAGTCCTGCTGTTAGTTAATGCTTACGAAATCGCCTCCGTCGTATTCGACATTGAAAGTATGGAGTAAGTTCTTCGCAGCCTTCTCACCAGTAGCGAAAGCGCCATGGACACAACCGTTGGCCACCAGAGTGCAGTGCTCTCCAGCGAATTGGAGCCTGGAGCTCTTATGCTTCTCCAGAGAATCAATGAGCAGGCCGGGCTCGTCGCCAACCTTGTCGGCAGAGTAAGAGCCAAAGCCAGCGAATGGATCCTGTGTCCAGTGCGTGGTCTCGACGTTGACCAGACGTGGCAGAGTCTTGTACGGCTCCGTACGCAAAAGCTTGAACAGAGGCTCGAAGAACTTATAGATGGCCTTCTTGTCGGCCATGGCTTCGATACGCTGTGTCAGTGGTTCTGCGATCTGGACACAGAGCTCTTTAGCGCCGGTCATGATCCATAGATTGATGGTAACCTTTGAATTAATCAGCGCCTTCGCGAATCCAAGGTTAAGTGATTCTTACGGTTGCATAGTTGAGGATGTTGTCCTCCTCCATGCTGCTGCTGGAGCTGGCAGATGTGGAGTACATGTCTTCCTCGAGAGCTGGAGGGGATGGATAAAACATGAACCTACGATATTCATCAGCGCTTCCGATTGAACTTTTGCTGCCTTCACTTACTGGTCGTTGTCCTTGGACCAGAACACATCAGAAAATTCGAAGAATACCTTGCCAAGAGCACCATAGCTGAACTTCGACAGCGCAAATTGCATGTCGTTGGGAAGCGGTGGGCTAAACTCGACAAGGTCACTGCGAAGCACTCCCAATGGAAGTGTCGAAATGACGGCATCTGCCTCGATGGAAGTGCGGCCGTTTCCATCGTGGTATTCAACGATGCATGGCTTGGAACCGTCTTCGTTCCACTCGATACGATCGACAATGCTGTTAAGACGGATCGTTTCCGGTCCGAGCGAGTCAGCAGTCCACTGGACGATGTGATCGTACCCTCCTTTCATGTCTGAATAAACATTAGTCGCTTGCCAGACGTGGATACAAAAGCTCCTATACGCACAGAGATTGCGCTCGGTAATGAAATACGAGAGATGCTTCGAGCTCGCAAGGTCGCAAGATGTCCCAATCCACAGTTCTACCTCTTTGACGGCCTGGGGTGCCCACAATCGCTCATCATCGGTAATGAGCTCGTGCTGGAGCACAAATTCATGAATAAAGTCGCTCACAGATTTGTCTGGCGCGTTGGGATAAGCGTCATAGAACCACTGGCAATGATCGGCAAACTCATCGGCGACTTTCTTCGCTTTGAACTGAGCACCAGCACGACCCTGTTCGGTATAGTACAGCGGCATTCCATCATCGTAGTAATAGTCAAGGTTGAGTTTGGAAATCAATTTCACGAGTTTATTCTGCGAGGTTTCGTGAAGCCAAGCCGCTCCTTGACACAATCTCTAAGTTAGCATAGGAAACAGTGTTCCCTGGAGGTGAAGAAGCCTTGTTATCGGCCCAACGGACCCGCGCAGGTCTGCAGCTCAGTAGCAGCTACAAGTTTGCTTGTGTCACTAACCGATGTCCCGTGAGATGCCTTGGTCGTTTCTCGTCGTGTGGATCCGTCCGCCGATTCGATCACGGCCTTCCAGGATGGTGACATCGACTCCGTGACGCTGGAGGACAGACGCTGCTCGTAGTCCAGAAATGCCCGCTCCTACAACGACTACTCTGACCTTTTGCTTGGGCTCCGCTCCTGGGTCGCCAGCACGCAAAGCTGGCGTCTCGCTCAGGGAGATCGTACCACTGGACGAGAGGGAGACTGCAGTCTCACCCAGGGCGGAGCCACAATTAGATGGCTCTTTCGGTGGACTGCCACCTATAGAAGAGGTGTTGAAGTGGTACAGGTGGGCCATATTGGTTTGGCAAGCTGACATTCAGCTGTGAATATGTGAGTGTGTCTTGGGTACGCTGATGCGTAGAGAATGCTTCGCCGTAAGCTGGTGTTACTGCAGAGCAAGGTTGAGGAGAGGAAGAGGATCTCGCGGGATGCGAGGGGAAGATCTTATGGCGCTCGCGGGATGGACGGGATGGACTTCGGGCTGACATACAGGTCTAGTGATGAAAGACACACAGCACGTGGACTGCATGGACCAGTGGGCGAAAAAAGCAGAACTCACCAAGCCTGTTTCGGGGAAGCGCAAGCGAAATACAGGTTTCCAGGTAAAATAAGGTATAATCACCTGCACGATATCCATATCTCTCAGGGTCAGGGTTAGAGCTGCACAGATCATCATCGCAGTGAGTGTCCACATTGGAACTCTATATAAATAAGTCCGTCGAGACAGGTACTGTACAGAGCGCTGAGATAAGCGTCGGTTGAAGCTTCCACGTCCGGTATAGAACAGCTTGATATACCCTGGGGGTCAATATGGTCATGTCGGGAATCTGTACCATCGGACCACAACGCGCCCGAATTTCTGGCCGATAAGAAGCAAGGCCGAGAAGCAATTGCCTCTGCTCTCCGTACCCACAGCGACCAGAGTACGCGCGTTTTCTCTCCGTTTATCTTTCACGTTCATGTGCCGCCCCCCTGGCCTATCTGAAACGGGATCACAGTCAAAATCGTCAGCTACAACCTATATATACCTTACCTGTGAGCATGAAGGCCTGCTGACTCAGACAATTAGAGCCATCCGGGGAGCTACACTGCTGCTCCTGTACTGCTAGCGTCTTATCATATTCATTAAGCAGTTCGCATGAGCCGCGCTGATCTTTACCGGAAGCCACTCTTGGTTCTTGGAACATAACCTCTTGGCACAAGACACATCAGCATCGCCATGGCGGAGCCCACGGGAGAGTTCCTGCCAGGAACCATACAGATGTTCGTGCAAGGCGAGAGCGGGGATCTCCGTGATCAGGAGTTGACTCTCACACCTCCACCAACCAACAGCCCGAATGACCCGTTGAACTGGAGTCCATGGCGCAAATATTGGCATGCAACGCTGGCGTTATTTGTGACTGCCCTGACAGCGGCGATTTCGAATGACGCAGGTGCTGGTGGCGATGGGATGTTGGACGAATTGAATATCCCATATAGCGTTGCGAACACTGCCGCTGGTGTTTTGTTCCTGGCCATCGGATACTGGGCCTTACTGGCGAGCCCTATGCCATGGCTTTATGGCCGCCGCATACAATATCTCATCTGCATGTTGTGGGGAACGATTGGGTCGATCTGGTTTGCAAGAATCCAAAATATACAGGATTCGATTTGGGTGAGTGAATCAAGCAGCCAGCGCATGTGTTGTTGGCGGATCTCAGCACGTCATATAGCGTCGCAGCAATCGCCAGGCTCTCGGACACCTTCGAGGCCGGCGGTGCGGCCAGAACGTCATTGGATATCTGCCACAATGACGCCCTCGCTGACCGTGCGACCTTACCACTGACTGGGTTGTTTGTATAGAACCAACTTTTCGTCGGCGCCTCGGAGAGCTGCGCAGAAGCACTAGTGCAATTATCATTGTCAGACCTTTTCTTCCAGCATCGACGTGGAACTGTATTAGGCATATATATTCTCGCAACTTCGGTTGGAACATTCCTTGGGCCATTGGTGGCAGGATACATCGCGATCCAAAGTTGGAGATGGATAGGCTGGACGGGAGCCATCATTTGCGGCACAACCATGGTCGTCTTCTACTTCGGTTTTGAAGAGACGGCATTTCATCGCGAAGTGTTCTTCGGCCGACCTGTGGACAGCCCGACCGTTCAACAACTCAGCGATGGGGAGAAGACACCTCAGATTCAAGACCAACCCGCTTCCGACGCCCCGGCATCAACCAACAGCGATGCAATCGTTTTCACCGACAGGAAGAAAACATACTGGCAGCGCATTGCCTTGATCACACCTGCGCCAAACCTGGTAAGCCTCCCCCAAAACCATCCCCTAGACCCCACCGTCTCCACCACTCTCACTGACAATTCCCCCCTTTCCAGGTCGGCACAGGTTTCAAACAATACTTCAGCCGCCTACTGCACACCCTCCGAGTCTTCCTCTTCCCCGCCGTCCTGTATTCCGGCCTGCAATGGGGCGCCCAAGACGCCTGGCTGTCCTTCTACCTCACCATCCAAGAAGACAACTACTACGAAGCACCCTGGTACTATTCCAACCAAGCCGTCGCCATCATGAACATCCCAACCCTCATCGGGGCCATGATCGGTTGTGTTTACGGTGGTTGGTTCTCCGACATCGTCGTGCGCTGGATCGCGAAGCGACGAGGCGGCATCTCCGAAGCCGAAGATCGATTGTGGCTCATGTACCTTTCCGCGCTGGTGAATCCCGCCGGCCTGATGCTCTTCGGCATCGGATCGGACAAAGGCTGGTTTTTCCCCGGTCCGTACATTGGGCTGGCCATGATCGGTTTCGGGTTTGGTTGTGCCGGTGACCTGTCGCTGGCTTATCTCATGGACGCCTACCCGGATATGGTTCTCGAAGGGATGGTAGGCGTGGCGGTGATTAACAACTCGCTCGGGGCTATCTTTACCTTCACGTGCAGTTATTGGATCGACGCGAGTGGCTTGACGAATACGTTTGTGGCGATTGGGGTGTTGAGTTTTGTGTTTCATATGACGACGCTGCCGATGATGTATTGGGGAAAATCATGTAGGAGGTGGACATTGGGGCGATATCAGAGGTTTGTGGCTCTGAGAGATGGGTCGAGATGAGATTTAAAGGCAGAATCTGTCGAGCGAAGGCGAGGGCGTTGAATCTTTCATGAGCTAGCACGCAATGTGTACACTGAGATGCCATGTAACGATTGAACATGTAGTGGAACTCCTCTAGAAGGTGCAATTTTCGATTCACGATTTCACTTTACGTTGGAAAGCTCTGGTCTGCGTCGGAGAACATGCCTCACGCAACTCACGCAGTGGACGCCGAACACCAGTTTCCTGCTCCCAGTACTGTCAGCACCACCTCTTCTTCCGTAGTCTCTGGAACGGAGTCAGAGAAGCCTAAGCACGACTTCTTTCTCTCCCGCCCTGCTCCGGCATGTCCCCAAAGCCTTCTTCTACAAACGTACTGTCCACGTATCCACAATCCTTACCCACCCTCCACTCCCCCGCAGCCGGATGTTCCGTCTTACCTTCAAGTTCACCCGCAACAAGACGATCATAGCACATGATGGCCTTCGGATGCGGCAGATGCAGGCTGGGGTACGAATGTGACCGTCTTGTTTAGGCTTGTCGAAGCGAGACCAGGACCAAGTGCCGACGCGAATGTGAGTGGTGGTACCACTAGCTGATTTGAGGCATTGAGAGCGAACTCAGCACCAACTGCTGTTGTGGCGGAGGGTTGTGGTGCCACTAGCTGGGTTGCTGTTGGAATGCTCTGCGAACGCTGTCAGTAGGGAACCAACGAACGTGGTGGGTCGCCCTACTGAACGAGTAGCTCGTGACTCAGGTTGCCAGTCTAGCTTTCCTCAAGACGTAGTGGCGAGGAATGAGGTACGTAATGCCATTTCCCTATCTCTCAACAACAACCAGCGCGAGATGGTAAGGCTTCGTTGCCAAGACGTCTTGAAGATCGGAGGCAAGTATTGGTTCCAAGCCATTCCGTCCACGAGTCTGGTTCATTTGGTTTGCTGAGTATTGGGAGTTGCTGGTGCCTTCGGGTTCAGAATGACTGGAGAGATCCTTGGATGGAGGATCGCCTTGCTCAAGCTATGGCGATGAAGTCCGTCCTTCACTTTAGCATATGGTGTTTCAGTATTATTGTCCTCATCTGTGCCGAGTCACCGGCTGGATTCGTTCCGTCTTGGAGCAGGTCCGGAGGGGAGGAATACTCGTCACTGGCTTCCCGAACTGACTTTACAGGTGAGGTCTCCTTGTCGTGACCTGAAGAAGTGCTAAAGTCCTCATTGTCGTCGGTCTACGACAACGAACGAGAGCGACCATGCTAAGCTCAGCGTTGTCAAGTCCTTCACCTGCTGATCAAGCCAAACGTCGGTATGAACGAAACGCGATGTGTTCTGGGGCCGTTATGCCGACAACGCCAAGCAGTGAAGAGGTATATACAGTCGTGCACACGCATCGTTGCCAGGCGAAAGGCCTCCAATGGTCGGAGATCACTGGTCTGGGCCATTCAAGAGAGCTTTTGTCAGAGAGCGTGTTCAATCAACGGACCTACCAGTCAGGGTCGTTTTCCAAGTCCGTCTATTTGTGAAGAGGCTCGCCGCTTGGCTGGCTGTAGCATCCTGATGCTCTCGCGGTTCCCTGCGGCCGAAGTGTCACACAAAGGCAGATCTCGTTGTCTCCAGCCTAGCGACGGCTGGAGGGTCGAGCATACTCGTTAGACCGTTATCTGCCTATGCTCGCGCAATTGGTCAATTGATCCGGCCAGGAGTCTCGACTCGCAAGCGGAACACGTCAAGCCTGCCAGCCTCGTTCGCTTGACTCTCCTTCCGCTCGTGCCAGACCGCGGCTTTCATTCATTCTTGTCATTCGGGCAGAAGATCGTGGCCGACGACATCTGTCGAGATGGAAGCTTGGTACTGGTACAGCGGGAGGCACGGCACAGGACAGAGATCCCACGAAACCCCCTTTGCGTGCAGCTCATCGCCAACAGGCGCCCAGACATGGTTCGAATAACATGAATCTTGAGGGCATTCAGATGCCTTTAAGTCGGTAGTGCGAAGAGACCGAGAAAGTCCAGCTTGGTTGTACTCAATCGCCATTCGTCCATCATCTACATCTCTCTAAAAAATCATCTCCAGTGGTATTCCCATACAGAACGCCAGATTCAAAGCTACTCATGGTGAAAATGCCGACACTCAATCATCTTCGTCTTTACGCGCCCACGGCCACTTCTCCCCGTCTATTACCGCCTCTCCGGTTGCTGCTTGATGCAGCGCCTGGACGATTCAGAGTGTATTTGGCGAAAGCTCGTGCAAGAGCCTTCTTGCATGACACCTTCTGAGAGCCAACAAAGCTGTCGATAGCGACTGCGATGGCGCGATCGATGTCGGCGGAACTGCAGTATTCCGAAAGGCGCATCTTTGCGAATGATTCAGATATGCGCAGAATGCTTTCAAGATGACGAACCTGGGAAGGGAGTGATTAGTTAGGGGGAATGGAGACGAAGTACAAGTTCACTTACAGTGATAGGATATGCGCCTGTTGCGAGTGATTCTCGCCTCATATCGGCGAATAAGCGAGCGATCTTGTCTTGGTCAATCTGGTAAAGTTTAGGCCGACAATGCTCCCGGGCGTAGAGAATGTACTTCCTCAAAAGCTCCTGTGGAATTTCGGTCTTGGGTCGAGTCCCGGGCTCCTCGCCATCCAGATCCATACCCTCTTGGGTTTCTGCCTGCGCACCCATGGATGAGCTCATGACTGGATGTGCGCGGCCGTGAGAGTTGACGACGAAAGAAGCCAGGCGCTCGTCTTCTGCTGGGTCCACAGTGTCGCGCACGACGCAAAGAATGTCGAAGCGCGACAAGATAGGTTCAGTCAGCTCGACATTCTGGCTGAAAGGCACGGTGCCGTTGTATCGACCTCCAATAGGATTGGCAGCGGCGATCACGGCACAGCGAGCCTGCAATGTTGTGACAATACCAGCCTTGGAGATGGAGATCGTCTGCTGTTCCATGGCTTCGTGAATGGAGGTACGGTCCTGGTCGTTCATCTTGTCGAACTCGTCAATCAGGCAGGTACCCTTGTCAGCAAGCACAAGCGCCCCTCCTTCCAGTGTCCATTCTGCAGTGAGCGGATCCCGTCGGACAGAAGCCGTCAAACCGACAGCGGAAGCACCTTGACCAGTGGCGAAGACAGCTCGGTGGGCTGTGCTCTCGATATACTTGAGCACTTGCGATTTTGCTGTACCGGGATCACCAAGCAGAAGGATATTTATGTCTCCGCGGATTGAGTGACGACCCTGGGCTTCTTTAGCACATCCACCGAAAAGAGAGAGCGCAACGGCCGTCTTGATATCGGTGTGGCCATATATAGAGGGAGCGATGGAGTTGATAACCTTGTCGACGATCTTAGGATCCTTGCTCAGTCGTCGGATTTCCGCTTCGTCTTCTTCAGTTAGTCTGAACCCTGCGAGCTGGTCATGTGTCTTGACTACATGGTTTGCTTCCAGAATTGTGGCGAAGACTGGAAAGCCGTTCTTGTTGTTCAGCTGAGCGTCGTAGTTGTTGCGATAAATGCCAGTAATCTCGACTTCCTCCCCGGGCTTCGCTGAATCGATGAGATCCCAGAGCAGAATGACTTCTCGGTGTCGAGGCAATCGACCGGCGGGGACAGTGCCAGGAGATTCTTGGAGAGTGAGTTTCTGGTAATTGCGGTACACGGTCTTCTCGCTGTTCAGGGTGAAAGGACCACGAGACTGGCAATTCTGGCAGAAAGAGAGCTTGACCTCTGCGTTGCTGTCTTGTGGGTATGGGCCCAGTGTGATACCACACTTCGTGCAGTCGAATTTGACGTATTTGAGCTGTGGGAAGACACCAGTCCTTCGTGTCACCACTCCGCTGACTCTGAGTAAACAGTTGAGATGGCTCTGGCGAAGCTGTCGCAAAGTGTACGAAATGGGCAGGTTGGTGATCCGGACATGGAGTTCGGAGTGGATGCGTTCATAGTCGGGGTAGTGATAAAGCGCGACTTCCAGGGCGACCGCGTCAAAAATTGGCAGGATTGAGGATGGCACGTTCACCAGAAAGTAGGCCAAAGTTGGCTTCGACTGCGAAAGGTGGTCCCAGTCGACCTCCAAAGACTCTGCGTTGACCTCTCCCAGCGTTCGGATGCGCACACCATAGACTGAAGTGCCCGCAGAATCAGTGTATTCAGTCAGGAAAGACTTGAACTCGCGCGCAATCGTCTTGTGCACAGCCGGAAGGGAGACCCAATCCGTCAAGCTCGCAGCCTTGACGTCAGAGAGTGCTTCGAGTGACAGCTCTTCAGCCATGATATCCTCGTGCATGTCAATATCGTCTGGCTCTTCGTCGAAACGGTGTCGGCGTCTGCGTGGCTGACGCGTCAAATCTGTGAGATCCTCCTCTTCATCTGGCAAGAAAGCGCCTGGCAATCCTCTACGCTCGCGTGCCAATTCTCGATCACGACGATTGAGGCGCGCCTCGAGCTGTCTCCTCGCCGCAGCATCCATTTGGTCGTATTCGCCCTCGTCGTCGATGTCTGCGCCCTGATATCCCGCATCGTTGGTTCTATCATAGTCGCGGTCGAAGTTGTCGCCAAACAAGTCAATGCCCGCATCGTCTTCGGCCATCTCATCGGCATCGTCGATGTCCTGGATGAGGTCCTCTTCAGGGTCAATATTGTCGTCTTCTTCAATGTCGTCGTGCGGGAAGACTGGTGGTGATGAGGCCGGGGCTACGCCTCGTTAGCCGTGATTCCAGAGCTGCATAACCGCATACATACGACTTGAGGGTGGCGCGCCGGCTGATGAAGGCATGTCGTCCTCCTGATCCCGTCCGCGCTTGCGTCCGCCAGCAGCGGGGCGTCCACGATTCGCTGCAGACATATTGGATCGGAGCGGTGATGAGCTGGTCAATGTTAGCAGAGATCAACACGGAGGAATGGCCATTTGATTTACTCCATGTTTGTGTGATGTCTGGCAGAGCGAAGTTCTCTGTGACATCCTGCGGAAGGGAGAGCAAGCCAAGGGAAACTGCCGCCCACTTTCACGTCCGGTACGCGTCGCGCGTTCAGCTCGCGTACAGTGGTCTTGGCGTTGAGTATATCCTTGTTACTTTATTCTGCCATACATCAACACATCGATTTGCATCTTCCGACTCCTCCTCGATCAACTCGGCACGCGAAACATGCCGTCCCGCAGTGGGATTGTTTCCTATTTACTATCGATAAGCACGATATCCACAAGGAGCGGATGAGTCTAGTTTGCAGACATTGCTGCTCACGAGGATTCGTGGCCGCTCATCCCTCGCTGGCGTAAAGTCACCATGGAAGACTTTGTCTGGGCACACTTCTACTCTTAGGCATTCATCAGAGGTTTGTGTCGATTCATCGACACATTTGCAGTACCGAGGCCTCAATGGATGGGTGTAAAAAGTGTTCCCCGATTGGCACGGAGCGGAGTCCGCTACCTCTCATGTGCGCTCATCTCCACTCTCTACTTCCAGGGCTTCCCCTCGCCTCTCATATGTCGGAGATCTGCTGTATTTCAGGCCCTCTGTAATTCAGATGTAAGCACGATCTATAGCGACATCATGTCTGACAGCGAGTACGATTTTCCCGATGCGGAGGACTACTTTCCTGCAGCGGACGACGATTTTGATCTCGAAGGCGAGAACGATTACTTTCCACTAAGCGATGCCCCAGCTGCAGCTTTCCATGGCGTACTGTTCACTGCAGAGTTGCTGGAACGTATCCTGTTCGGACTGGATACCAAATTCCTGCTCCTTTCACAGCGAGTCTGCACATTTTGGCGTAACACGCTTCAAGGATCACAATTGCTTCAGCGTAGCCTGTTCTTTCAAACAGACCTTCTTTGGGATACGCGATTCGTACCAGCATCTGATGGGTCCTGCATAAGTAGGTACAACACACATCACTCTAGCCATGCTGATCATTCCCAAGTGACATCTTTCAACATCGACAGCAACGGCAGAGAGCCGCTTTCCAGACCCATACGTAACCACCTTCTCCCTCTTGGCATAGGCTGCGACCCCGAGCTCATCGGCTGGACTCCAGATCTCTTGGGGAAACACAAACTCGGCAATTTCTCGTGGCGAAGAATGTTCGTCACGCAACCAGCTTTAACGGGAATGTTCTTGATCTACGGCAGTGATCATACCGAAGGCACATCATACGTTTCTAACCATCACGGCATCAAAGCCGGTGACATTGCTGATGAACTTCAGGATCTCGGCAGACGACTGGGCAGCCGAACGGTGTCTGTGAAGTCGATTGTGGGCAGTGAGAATTGGCAGATCCTTGAAGACAATTCACAGATTGAGGCTTTGGTTGATACACTGACAATTGTACCGCCGACGCAAGGCCTGGACTTTAAGCCGAGATCTGCTAATGGATGAGAGGAAGGTACCAGATATCGCTCCTCCAAAGTTGTCGGAGAATCTTGGTTGTTTTCCAGGATCCAGGGACGGGCGTATGAAATCAACAAGCCCACGAGGCTCGGGACGGGTAGCTCAAGTATTATACATAACATGTTTCAAGAGAGTTACAACCCTGGTAGCTATAGCACAGAACGAGCTAGGCTCTTGCCGACAATTCGGCGCAGAAATTGGCTCTTCTTCGTGCGGTGTTATGTCTTGGCATGGTGCTTGACCAGACGATGCGAAGCCTTCTTCACGCAACCTGGTTCTGGGAGTCTCTGGGCGGGCAATGATCAGGGACAGGATAGCCACGTCCTTCCAGTTGTCTTCCGAGGTCTGAAGGACAACAACTCGATCTCAGTCTCTCCACCTAACCGCCCAGTTGCCCTTCGCAAAACTCGGCTCGACCACCATACCCGCCATCAGCGCTTCCGCCTTCCTCATCTCCATCTTCTCCCCCTCCTTCCCATCCTCGTCAGCAGCATGCTTCCCCTTCGCCTTCCCCCTCGCCGGTTTCTTCTCGTGGATCTCCCGTCTCGGCACCTCAACCCCAAATACAATAACCCTTCTCGCCGCCCGCCTCACCATCTCCCTCTCCTCCGCCCTCTTCGCCCCCTGCCTGCGCTTTTCCAGATCATCAGCAGACTCTTCAATTTTCTCATGCCGTCCCCGCTCGCCACCCCCGGCCGCGAAATTAATCTCCGACTCATCCTGCGGCGGTCGGACACGCACACCGCCATCGACGGACGGCACAGTGCTCGCCACCGACCCCTCCGTCTCCTCGCCCGCCGAGAAATGCCGTGCATCAGCCTCCCCATCCCCACTAACGTGAGCTCCATCATTATCATCATCTTCTCCATCATCCGAAGATTCCATATCAACGCTCCTCCACTCGCCATTCCTCAACGGAATCGCCCTCGACTTCCGATTCTTCCGCCGTCCAAAAACCTTCTCTGGATCAAACCGACTCCCGAATACAATTTCTTCGATTTCGTCCATGGTGACGATCAGCCGAGGATCACCTTTGACCGTTTTCGTCTTGGCCGAAGTCTTCTCGATCCCGGAGTCGGGTTCGTCGTTCAAGAGGCTGGTGATGGCCCGTTCGATTTCCCGGTCGAGGGGTCCAGGTTTGCGGGAACGACATCGATCGGAACAGTATTTGATTTCGTGGTTGGATGTCTTTTTGCTGCTGGCCTTCTTCGAGTCTGGAATGGTTGGTTAGTGCGATCGTTGTTGTGGATGGAGGAGTTGTACGGACTCATGACTCTGCCGCATGTTCGGCAATAAGGGATGTTTTCGTTGCTGAGATAGAGGGGTGCCGGTACGGTGGAGTTGGCGGAGGGCCGACTCCACGAATCCATCCATGACATGGCGGAGAAGTATCGTGGTTGGTTTGCTTCAGGGCCAGAGCTGAGCTGTCGGAAAGCTGTAGCAGAGGGAGCTCTAATCAGAAGTCTGAACCGGGAGGGAAGCATAGATATCGTGTCTACCGTAATTGATCGTGCCTTGTGATTCGTGTCGAGGAAACAGGCCGCTGACGTCATGATTTTTCACTTCAAACAGTGGTGCCCTTATTTGCTCTTGGTCTCCCATTGTATTTGTGTAGAACTCCTCAGCTTGTTGTAGTCAATTGATGATAAGCAAGCTATAGTGACTTCAACGGCGATAACGCAGCGCTCCTTGTTCAATGAAGAGCTCAACTTTTTAGACTCTCCCCACTACATCCAAGCTCGACCACAGTATGTATACGCAAAGCAATTTTTGTGTGAGGGTTACTACAGCAAACGGTGTCCTTTCGAGGAGGGCCGGCAAGTTCGACGGTACGTCCATCGTCGCTCTCGACCTGCTCCACATCCTGCTTTACGCGAGGCTGAGATTACTGCTTCTCGGTGCGACATAATGTTCCCAATCATTCGTCAAAACCGTGGTAGCGTCATCAATGGCCTCATCCCGAGCCTGCCAAATCTCTGTGATGACCTGCCTCGCTTTCGCGGTATTCGACACGCTGCATCTAGCCAAGCAGTCGAGCGCTCGGAGCACAGAAGCTCTGCCTGTAATCTTTTCCACGCCTTGCTCTGTAGTATATTCGTCGTCCGCTGGATCAAGCACAGCTGCAGCCACGAAAAGTGGCCAGAGGAGGCCAGCACCAAGATTCTGGTCTACGAACCATTTGATCAGGGCCAGAATTTGGGCCACCAATTGCCGCACGAGCACCATGGAGGGTGCGGCGTCGTTGAGCGCGCAGTGGACCACGAGAGACGCTGCGAGGTGTTTCACCTGAGCGGAGCCTCGCAAGTGGATATCGGCCGGGTCTCTCACGGCTTGCTTCAAGGTTTCCAGCTGTTGTTCGAGCTCTGCAGCTCTGGCTTGGTATTCGAAGGCAGGCAGCTGCTTTCTTTGCCTGCTTAACTCGAGGGTGCGGCAGAGGATTGAGACCAACGCTGGACTACAACCGAGCCAGACATCAACTACAGTGTCTGCTGCGTTCCAGTACGAGCTGTCGAAGATCGGCTCTTCTCCGCACGCAGTCCTGCCAACCGCGTCTTGGAAAGCAAAGAACGAGTCTGTAAATTGGAGGAGACCGTGTTCTGTACCATTTGCATAGATCAATTTGCGTCTCGTTCGAGCGATATCGCGGGCGCCTTTCAAGTGAATGACCCACTGCCTATCACACTTGTTGACAATCTCGTACAAGCAGAGCATCATAGTGACAATATGGATTTCAGGATCGGTCGCGAGTTGGTGTTCAGTCATTCTAGCTAGCCGTTGGCGTAGAGAGTGAATCGCTCGTGCTTCCAGTTTCGCAGCGGAAGCGGCCCACGCCGCGTTGACTCCAGACCCATGGCATGCGGCTAACGCGAGAATGGCGTCCAGAACAGCAGAAGAAGAGGTTGGTAGGGAAGGGAGGATCAGTGTAACAAAAGGAGATTTGGCGTGTCGGCTCAGCGTTGTCAATGGACAGAGACACTCGACATAGTATGCCAGCACTGAGGAGTCGACAGTGACAGTGGCGTTCGGATATGTCGCGAAAGGTCGTTCGGGGCTGACAGCAAGGGTTTGACGCCGTCCTAAGCCAATAGCTGCTGGTGATGTGTCTGCCTCGTTTTCTACGGTATGAGCAATGAAGCTGTGTGCTTGTACAGCAGGATAGCGGACCCATGTCTTGTCGCCATGGTATGAAGTTTGGACTTTCTGGTTGCCGTGCTTAGACCATATGCCCTCCCGACCAAAGGCGAGATTCTGGGACTGGTAGTCGGCTTGCCATTTCAGGGTGACTGCGCGAGCGCACGATAAGCCTTTCCTTGAGCAGTTGCTGCATGTTGGCCTTTCCTGGCTGCATCGAATGCGTCGCTTACGGCAAGTCAAGCATCCATCGCGAGACCGGTGGTGCCTGGGCTCCGTGTCATTTGCCTTTCGGCGAGGCATGTCCGGCCAACCTCAAGCATTCCGGTCGCATGCGTCAATGGCATTTGCGCAGTGAGTAGCTACCGCAGTGACGAGAAAGCAACGTTGTGAAGGTCCAGGCGAAACCCTTGCCGCTTGTGGTGGGATGCTGTCAAGCTTTCGATGGTGGCGAACATCCTTGCGGTTCACGACACATCTCAATGCCCGAAAGGAATTTTTGGACAGACGTGACTCTGCGGTGATCGAGTGGGTTGGAGAAAGGGTGAGCGTCTGCCATTGAACTACATAATACCACCATGTCCTCGAATAAAGACCTTAAATCTGCCTCCATACTCATTGTCGGAGCTGGAACATGGGGCTCGAGCACAGCTCTACACCTTGCCAGGCGAGGGTACAAGAACGTAAAAGTACTGGATCCTTATGACTTCCCATCGGCAATCTCAGCTGGCAACGATGTCAACAAGATCAAAGGTTGGCAGGACACAGAATCATCAGATACAGGCGACGATGAGGCATTCGTTCGCTCCACGGTGGCTACAGAAGCAACGAAGGCCTGGGAGACTGATCCTGTGTTTGCTCCCTGTTATCACGAGACGGGCTACGTGATCGCTGCTAGCCAGCAAAAGCACATTCAGGAGCTGTACGATGACGAGAAACCGACGCCCGAACGAGGCTTTGTGGAGCTGAACAAACCAGAGGATTTTCGACGCACAATGCCCACAGGTGTGCTGACTGGCGATTTTCCGGGCTGGAAAGGGTGGTGGAAGAAAGACGGAGCTGGCTGGGTGCATGCGCGGAAAGCCATGGAGTCCGCCGTTCGTGAGGCTCAAAGACTCGGTGTCAAATTTGTGACAGGTAGTCCACACGGGGCGGTTGTGTCGCTCATATTCGAGGGCGGCGACGTCCGTGGAGCCTTGACGCAAGATGGCATCAAACACTATGCTAACCGGACAGTGCTCTGTGCCGGTGCAAATGCTCCTCGGCTGATCGACACAAAGAACCAACTCCGACCGACGGCATGGACGCTGGCGCACATCAAGATGACCGAAAAAGAGACCAAACTGTACAAGAATCTGCCAGTAATGTTCAACGTCGAGCGAGGCTTCTTCATGGAGCCCGATGAAGACAATCACGAGCTCAAGATCTGCGATGAGCATCCTGGATATTGCAATTGGCTCACTCCTGACCATCGTGTCTCTGTACCTTTCGCGCGCCATCAGATCCCCAAGCGGTCAGAGGAAGGTGTGCGATTGTTGCTCCGAGAGTGCATGCCGCACCTGGCAGAACGGCCATTCAGCTTCGCCAGAATCTGCTGGTGTGCGGACACGCCAAATCGAGACTTCTTGATCTCCTCGCATCCAGATCATCCGAGCCTGACGCTAGGGATAGGAGGATCGGGCCACGGTTACAAGCACATTCCGATCATAGGTCGCTACATCGCCGATTGCCTCGAGGGCAATTTAGATGAGCGCATGAAGATGGTCTGGAGATGGCGTCCCGAGACGGCAGTCAACAGGGATTGGGAGGACGTACAGGGCCGCATGGGTGGCAGCTATAAAGTGCTGAACTTTGCAGACATTCCCGACGACCAGTGGACCAAGATCGGTCAGTCTGGTCCACATCTCTAGCTGGATAAAATGATTCTGTAATTCGCTCTGAACATCGACACTAAGCTCTTCTTTTGACCTCATTTGTAATCTCCTCGCCGTCACGATAGTAGCGCTCATTGATCATGTCGATCTCATAGTGCGTATTCGGTATTGGCCGGCTTCGGAGCTGTCTGTCCACGAGCTGGCCAGCTGTGGGACAGTCTTTAAGCGCCATAGACCTCCATCTACATTTCGACTTCCAGTCAGGTGCGGCATGTCCCCATATCTGCCATTCGAGAGATTCCATGGAACAAGTCTGGGGATGCGGCTGCACGACGCACATGTTTCTCCAGCTTTCGACGCTGGGTGGCGATTCGACTGCCAATTGAGAGGTCCCTACGAGGGCCATGGGTGCTGGTATCATGAACGTATGCAGCGCCAGGAGCGAGATGTGTGGGATCCTTCGTCGCTGGAATTGCTCCTCCAAGAGTGGGTTTATCCGTAGCTGGCGGCCATGTTGATCGCCAGGTTCCAGCCACAGCTTGACATGAAGTCTATGCGAGCCTTGTATAACAGCTCGGAACTTGCGATTCACTCGTTGACTGAGCAGAACCGTCTTCATATCATACTTTAACCAGTACGTGACTCGTAACAAGATCTGCTCCAGCAGCTCCGTCGTGTTCAATACTTCATATACGGGGTTCCGCGTACCCGGTAAGGGCTCCATAGCTCTTTCTAGTAGCAATGACAAGTCCCAATACTCCTTTGCTTGGGTAATTGGTACAGAGGATTCACGGCCGATACAGCTCTGTTGATACACCCAGAGTCAGGATCATTTGGCTACAAGCTAGTGGAAGCTTATGTTTACCCTTCCGTCTTCGCCAGCAGACCTCGTTTCTATCGTTCTCTATTCACGCCTCTAAATGTACAAGTCTCTCATGCGCCCAGTTGGGGGCTCGCAACGTCGTCGTCTGGAGCGAAACATCAGACGCGAGCCACACACCCTATCGCAGGCTGCTCATTGCTATCCTCAAAGCCAAGAGAAGAGGTTCGAGCAGCAGCATTGCATCGCCGATAGAGAAATATGAAGGCTGAGCCTGACCTACTCTACTGCAATCTGGAGCCAGCAGACAATCGCCCTGGCAATAGCTAGGAGATAGGGGCAACGTGTTCGGAGGGCCGGCAGATGCTCGGTAGTCATGTGCATGCACAGACTGGTTGCTTGATTCTCTGTTCATACCATGCATCATCACATGCCGAAAGTAATACCCACGCAAAGCCGTCTGGCAGTTGGACGACTTCTCAGGCCATGAAGATCGGGGCTTCTGACGCCGATACAGATTGTGTACGGCATCCGGAATGCTGCGAGACAACGCCGAAGGAGTGAGGAATATGACGCCAGAATGGGCCGTCAATCAGTGGGTCGGTACGGCGACAGGTGCCGAATCCTCCGCGCATCTGAAAGATTTCTGATGAAGGACCTGTGAGGCATTCGTCTCCTATGGAGCTCTGAACCAGAATTGACCGCAGAAGCTTATCGTGTTTGTCCCACGCTATGCTTGCTCGGCCTCGCAACGATGCCGACCGAGGACGACGACCGACTCTTTACGCCAATCGTATGGCGGCATTGGACCTATGACGAACATCTTTCTTCAGAACCTGCGCCGTTGTGCAAAGAAACTGTTTTCTGTGCACGCACAACTACAAACGACCACCTCGAGATGCTGACTGCTCTCCATGTCTGCGACATGGTTACAGAAGCAGGGCCACCCCCGACCTTCATTCATTCACTCTACTGCCGCTATGGTTCCGTGGACAGACGCACGTACCTGTCACGTAACAGTGCAGCAAGGTATTCCATGTTCTAGGTAAGTCGTTCATATATACGTACGGCAGGCGTGAATTCTCCATCGGACCTCATACACAACCTCTACCATCACCTTTATTCGAATTCAGTACTACTATATCAAGCATGGTTGGATCACACTCTCAACCACACGCAGCAGACGCTGCTGGCGAGGTAAAGTCGCTCCCCGAAGTCGTCGAGGAACTTGCTAGAGACTACCCGAACAACACCTGGATGCGAATACCAAATGATCCAGAACTCTTGCACGGTTGGCGTGATGTTACATATCAAGAGCTAGCGCACGCTGTCGATGGCATGACAAGATGGGTTGGAAGAGTGCTCGGCATGGGCAGAAGGAACACAGACGTTGCTGCATATATCGGCGTCAACGACACTCGCTATGCGGTCGCACAAATTGGCCTTATCAAGGCAGGATATATGGCTCTTCTGCCATCGACAAGAAACTCGCAAGAAGGGCAAGCTAATCTCTTCGCTACTACAAGGTGCAACTATCTGCTCTATAGCGAAGGTGTGGACACACCAGTCGAGACCATTAAAAAGGCGCAGCCTGGCTTGGAAGTCATTCAAGTCCCATCTTTCGACGAGCTTGTCAGAGAAGGCTCCACGCCCGGCACGCCATCCTCTGGCGTATACAACAGTAAAGCAGATGACCACGTAATTGTACTGCATACCTCGGGATCAACAGGCCTGCCCAAGCCGATCTACCATACGAACGCATCTATTTACGTCACTAATCGACTGCAAAGCATCCCGTCTCCTCCAGGACGCCGTAATGTCGAGCACGCACTCTTCGAATCCGATGCACTGTTGTTCGCTATGGCGCCCATGTTTCATATGATGGGTGCTGTTGCAGTCTGGCGGACTGTTCTGTGCAGAGCCCCACTGGTATATATACCACCAGAGAAGCCGCCAACGCCAGATCTCATTATCAAAGTACTGAATCAGACGAGACCCAAGTACTCCCTCACACCTCCGTCGATGCTAGAAGAGATCGTGGTAGCTCCAGGCGGCCTGGATGCACTGTCAAAGCTGGAGCTAGTCTTATACGGAGGCGGTCCACTGGCTGACGGCACTGGCAATAAGATCAACGAAGTCTCGAGAGTGGTCGCGGTAATTGGTTCCACCGAGGCTCATCTCATAGCAGCGCGCATTCCCGAAGATAAGCATGATTGGAGATATTTCGAATGGGCTCCGGGTGCTGGCGTTGATATGGAGCCCGACGCAGATGGTCTTTACGAAATGACGATCAAACCTGCCGACAGTCGTGTGCAGGCTATCTTCCACTCGTTTCCAAGCATCAAGGGGTGGCGTACCAAGGACTTGTTCGAGCAGCATCCTACCAAGAAGAACCTCTGGCTCTACAAAGGCCGCAAGGACGACGTGTTGGTCCTGAGTAATGGCGAGAAGTTCAACCCTGTCGGCTTCGAGAAATTGCTTGAAAGTCATCCTCTTGTAAAAGGTGCATTGGTGGTGGGTCAAGGTCGTTTCCAGACTGGTTTGATCATCGAACCTGAATGGACTCTGGTCAAGAACGATGATGTAGTCGAACTTGTTGATCAACTCTGGCCGCTCATCGAGCAAGCGAACGGAGCGAATCCACAGCATGGGCGTGTCTGGAAGTCAAAAGTCGCCATCGCCAAGAAGGAGAAGCCTTTCAATCGAGCACCGAAAGGCTCTATTATTCGTCGTCAGACCACGCAGCTTTACGCGAACGAGATTGAAGCACTGTACTCCAACGAAGCAAGCGACGAAGAGCTCGGACTCCTGAGCAAGAGTGCTGACCTGACCTCTGTGAAGGCTTGGATCCGGAAAGCTTTCAAGGTTAAGGGCTTTACGATCCCAGACGATGCACCTGACGATGCCGACATCTTCAGGTATGGCGTCGACTCACTGCAGGTCATGGCGTTGTCATCTACATTGAGCCACGCAACTAGCAGCACCGTCTCTCCTCGTGTTATCTACAGCAACCCTACCATCAAAGGCCTTTCTGGCTATCTTACAGGAGGGGAGGGTGATGCTGTTGATGAGGCTCGGCAACTCAGTCGAGAGGCACGCATGGAAACAATGCTCCGGAAGTACACTCAGGATCTGTCAACGAGGAAGGCCAGGGGAGCCATACAGCGACCAGACATGCACACGGTCATTCTGACCGGATCCACAGGTTCACTCGGCAACCACATACTGCAAGAATTGCTTGCTGACCAAAAGGTTGCACACGTATACTGCTTGAACCGGTCGGCGGATGCCGGCTCGCGACAGAAGAACAGCTTCGAAGCTCGCGGCATCAATGCAGACTTCTCCAAGGCTACCTTCCTAGCCACAGACTTTGGACAACAGCACTTTGGATTGGACCAAGATTGCTACCGCCAAATGCTTCAGAACGTTGACATCTTCATCCACAATGCTTGGGCTGTCGACTTCAACAAGACACTGCAGACGTACGAAGATGTGCACATCGCCGGCACTCGTCGGTGTGTCGATTTTAGCTTGGAGTCCAAATACAATGCCCAAATCGTCTTCATCTCCTCCATCGCCAGCGTTGGGAACTGGTTCGCTGCGCATCCACAAGACCAAGCGGTACCGGAACGCATCGCATCCAGCCATTCTGCGGCATTAGCTCAAGGGTATGGGGAGAGCAAGCACGTGGCATCCCTGATCCTCGCCACGGCTGCTGAACAAGCCGGTGTGCCAGCCACAATCATCCGAGCTGGGCAGCTAGCTGGCTCCGCGGAGTCCATCGCGGAGTGGAACCGTCATGAGTGGCTCCCCAGCATCGTTATATCATCGAAAGCTCTCGGCATGCTGCCGAAGACACTTGGCAACCAGGACACGGTTGACTGGGTACCTATGGACCTGGCTGCGAAAAGCGTCGTAGATATCGCTGAAGCCAGGTCTCAGCAGTCCGAGAAGCTCGCCGTCACACATCTCGTCAATCCGAAAAGCGTGAGTTGGAGTTCACTCGTACCCGCTGTGCAGTCGTCGTTGGAAAAAGAAACCGGTAAAGACATCGCAGTGGTACGGTTCAGGGATTGGCTTGATGCCCTGTCCTCGTCGCCAAGAACTACGGAGGAAATCGAAAAGAAACCTGGTCTCAAGATTATAGACTTTTACGAAGCCCTGCACACGGAAGGCGGCGGTCTGCCACCAATGTCCACCGCCTACACCCAGAAGCTCAGCAAAACCGTGGCAGAGATGAAGGCAATTGATGCATCATTGCTGGAGAAGTGGCTTAGAGAATGGCAGCGGTAGGTTAGGTGAGTCGAATGATGAAGAATGATATGATTTTCGCAACTTTGCTGCGTGCATGCATGTCAGCTACACCTATCGGACAATTCCTTCTTTGCACGCTTGGCCTTCCAGGTAATGGGCTCCAGAGGCCGCGATGTGGTTGTAACGGCCTGTGAGCCCTGCAGCTTCACTTTCATACATCTGGCGCTCAACTCAGGTGTGAAAGTCCGCGCATCTTCTTCGTGTTCTGGCGCAGCACTGGGTATGATCTGTAAGAATGTCGCATAATACCTGTCTTCGGCATGGAGGAAATTCATGGGAGGGTCTTTCATATATGGTGTCCTACTCATAACTGCATAGGTTCTTGGCGGTCTCTACACTATCCATCGAGAGACAGAGCGCAAGGTATAGGTGCCGGTCGAACAAGTAGTGGAGAAAAGGTAAATACACACCCTGCTTGGATGGTATCAGATGTGTTTATCAAGGACATTGTTAGGCCGAATCTGTCTAGATAGTAGACAATGGAGGGGAGGGTCCAATAACAGGTCGTGGTGCAACAACTCGCTGTCCTACGTTCTATGACAACAGCCAACGCTCATGTGTGCCGTAGGTAAGTCATCACATGGATCGAGTGTCAGCATCAAGCCCGGAACACCGCGCAATCCGGCCTCGCGAAATACGCTCGAATACGATGGCGTGTGAGGGCCCGGATGCCTGTTCAACCCAAACTCTGTTACCCATCAACCTGGTCTCCACCGAGAGCCGCAGGTCAAGGGAGGTCGAGGGAGTGGAATAGTCTGATCACTTTTGGCAACCGGCCAGCGAATGAAACGACGCACACTGCATGTACCTTATGCATCTCGCATGCAGAAAGAGTAATAGTGCATGCAGAAAGAAGCAATAGCTTATACTCAAAAGCGACTTCCGGAGTTTGGCATCCGCTACCTTTGACACATGCCAGCACGCGGAAAGTCTGGGGAAGCCATTCACGGTTCCCAAAGCGCACGTTGACACTGGAAGTGGACAAAGTTCACCACGATTGTGCTGCTTGGCTGATTTGAATGCGTCAATGGTACAGGGCCGCCCAGGTCCCTTTAATTTCACACAGCCCTGAAAGGACCAGCCATGGCGATATTTATAATAAAAGCAACGGAGTGATCAACGATGCCCCATCTCTTCCCCCCAACCTTAAGGAGAGACGACACGCATTTCTCCCCGGCCCCAAACTCGTACGTCGTCGGTCCTGATATACATACCTCCCATCATCGCCTCCTACAACGGACCCGTCTCCTGTCCTGAGAACTCCAGCAGCAACGACGACGACGACGACGACCATCAAAATGATGTTCGGCCTCACACTCACCGCGCTCGGCTTTCTCGGCCTGAGCGTCGTCTCAGCCTCGCCCGCCGATCCACCAGCCCAAGCCGCCGAGCCCGATCCAGTCTCCTGCCCATTCAACGGCACCGCTGGCCCCAACCTGATGTTAGCCAACGTGACGTGAGTTCCACCCACGATAAACCAAAAGAGACCCAAAAAGAAGGCTAACCCTTTTCCCGCCCCCCCCCCCCCAGCCTCCCCGACGGCACCTTCGAAATCAACGCCTGGATCTACGGCTACAACTGGTGCACGTCGGCCAACCTGATCTCGCGCAACAACGACGACATCTGCGACACGCCGCCGAACGGGCCGGGCAAGGCGTTCGAATTCATGCACGTCCCGCTGACGACCAAGTTCGGCGCGCACGTCAACGGCTGCTACGCCAACGTCGACGTGCTGTTCGAGAACTGCAACATCACCCGTCTGGGCAGCGTCACCGACTACGGCGATGTGGTGGCCCACTTCAAATCCAAGGACGGCAAGAGCGATTATACCTACCAGTGCGTGCAGGATGCTGAGTATCACGGGTGTGTGTACAATTCGCAGGTGCAGCCGATGAGTGAGGTCAAGTATGAGGCGTTTATGACGGTAAGTCTTCTGTTCTTTGCCGGATGAAAAGACGCGCGCGAGTGTGCTGACTGGAGATGATGATGATAATAGTGCGGAATCAAGGCCGAGAATTGAGCTGAGCGGACGGGGAGTGGTAATCATCGCTCGAAGGCGATGAGCGAGAGATGGAAAATTTTGGGGAACTCTTGGGAAGCAACGAAGCACGTAAGCCGTACCTAGATACCACGGTAATAATGACAACACCACATGGGATTCGGTGAGACTCCGACTCCAAAAAGAACTAGAGACTGGTATCACTGCTCCATCGAGTCCCAAAACATAAAAATCGCTTCATCAGTGCAGATCGTAAGCCAAAGAGCGTCAGGCAGCGTAGAAGTATCGTAGCACACAACAGGTTCTTGACGTCGTCCCAAAGCCCACGGTACCGCCTGACGAAACGCCTCGCACGTCGCTGCTGAGACCCTCCAACAAGCACCACACGACTCAGCCTAGCCAATCGACATGACCTTCGCGTGACGGACCATCCACCCTCCCAGCACACGCCTTGAGCATTCGGGGAGTCCTCCTAAGCTGCGAGAGCCGCAGTCTCCGTCTTCTCCTGCTGCAGCTGTTCCTGCTGCGCGCGCTCCAGCGCCTCGGACCTCTGCTCATCCGTCAACGTCTCCGTCTGCGGCAGCGAATGGCTGGGAATACTCGTGGTCGCCATGGCATTCGGACCCAACTGATTCGCGGACGTGTGGATGGGCTCGACACTGGACTTCCAGCCTCGGAGCGATGTCTCGGCATCGTTCAAAACCTCGCGCGCGGCGTCGGCGTGCGTGAAGGGTCTCTGCTCGTCGCCGGGCACGATCGGGGTGTCGTCGAGCATGTTGATCAAGCGACGAGCGTGCTGCGCCAGGATGAGCTGTTTTTCCGCACGCTCGATGATGGCGGCCGTGTGGAGGTCGTAGGCCTCCTTGAATTTCTGGCGGGTGACATTGCTGAGTTGGGCGTCGGCGACGAGGCTCTGGGCTTCGGCACGGACGAGTTCCTGTTCGAGAGTGACCAGCTTGGTCGACTCGGGTTCCTTGTATTTGAGCTTCTGGATTTCGTCTTGGATCTGTCACGGACGTCAGCTTGGGGCTTCTTCCTGGCTGGTGGCGGTCCGTGTAATATTATTACCTTTTGTTTCTGGTTCCTGGTCGGCTGCACGCTGGCTTCGGTGTTCCTGATCTGCTTCAACACGCCTCTGCTGTCTTCCAAGTTCTGCGCGAAGACATCTTCTTGCTCTGCGATTTCGGCGAGGAGGACGCCGAGCTTGTCACTGATGTCACTGACGGCCTCATCGTTTGTGTCTTCACCCCACTCGCTCAGTTGGCTGGCTATGCTTTGCGATTCCTTGCCAGCTTGTTCATAGGCGTTGATTGCGTGGTTCTCGGTCTTGATCAGGGCTCGCAACTTCTTGGACAGCTCTGGGCCGCCGATGTTGGCACGCAGAGACGACATGGCAAACCGGTGCTTGGGCGCGGAGTCATGTCCCTTCTTGGAGCGTATGGAGGAGTGTCGTCCAATCCTGGATCGTAATCAGCATGTGAAACAGTAGACGTGCCGGTTTCCTTGCTCGAATTCAGGCTGCGTATTCATGTACCTACATTGTTGCCGTATGCGATATGATTATTCTTGCGGAACTTCCAATATCTTCGATCAATCTTTTGACACGGCACTGTCTCTCCGGATCACTTCGATGTTCAGCAGTTTTGGAGAAAGGCAGAGTATGAGTATGAGTATGGCGGGAATGCAATGTCATTATTGAAGCTAGGAATGTTCGGAGCACAGATTATGACGTACCTACCTCGGCGCGTCATCAAAGCCTGAAAGAGCGCTCACTAAATCCAGCCACAGTGAAAGAAAGTATGCCCAAGGCCGATTATGGGCTACGGCGATTGCGACGGCGACGGCGACTGTATAGTTCATGCGCTGCATTGCGTGATCCGCTGGTCGCCGACTGGTCATCACTCCTTCAGGCATGAGTCTGCGTGGCGATGGAATATCGGGACTAAGAGACCTGCACCAGAACGTTTGATACTTGCAGTAGAAGGCATAGACTATTGCAGATGTTCGCCGCGTTCACACTCCGTATCGCACTGCCATTATTCGTCGCTTCCGAGCGTATGAGACCGTCCCATCTATTACACACCGCATTGTGAACCTTTCGCCTACATCAAAGCCAACCAGCCAGCGGCCATCCCGTCTTGAATCCCCGAAGACCGTGCCCGGGAAGGTGTATACTGTAGTATATCGTGTTGCCCGGTTTTGCAGACAAGACCTGTAGAGGCTTGATGGTAGCAGAGTACCATCCCGTCTCGCAAATCTCTCATCGAATATACGTCCGACTCGTCTTCCGATACACCTCGGCACTGCTTCTCGGATGACTGTGATAGCTGCTGCGATAACTGACGCGCTCGGCAGGAATCACACTCGTGCGTCGATAATATGTTCCCGAGCTTCTGCTGCCTCCATGGTAGTTGCTGACGGGGCGTGGTGGGAGGTCTTTGACCACGTATTCGCGCTTGGGAGAGGTGACGAGACACATTCTGCCAGGTGGATGAGTGGTTGTTGAAAGAGGATTGTTGGATGATGCACGTTCGTATGTGCTCGTAGAGTCTATTGGTGGTCGGCTGGTGTTGAGCTGATGGGACAGCAGTCGGAGGAGTATCAATGAGATAACCTCACACGACCTGTCGCAGAGTGGTGCTGCTGTCGCAATGTGCTTGGCCTTGCGAAAAGTATATATATATATGGTATTTGACTCGGACAGCGTGAAGGCGATCGAACTCCCACTCACAGGCACCAATCTGATAACAACCAAGATGTTATATGGGGCAGACCCAGAGGCCGCCGGGGTGCAGCAAGCCAGTGATGGAGTTCGGATGTCATCCTGGCGACTCAACGGCTGTGCTCATCGTCTCAGAGCTGCCCATGGTACGCCGCCAGCAGTAGAAGGGACGGCATCTGGAGCTGCGCCCACTTCCGGTTTCAATCTCGTCGCTTCAGCCTATCCCGGTCATAATCGCGTGGAGCTGGTGACGACAGCCAAGATCCTGCGAACTCTGGCTCCAGCCTCTCCATGTTGCATGGGAAGCCGGTTAGAGATGGGGTAAGGAAGAAAGGCCTTTTCATCACTTAATAAGCGACGACATCACGGGAGTGCCAAGGCCGCATCCTCTTCCGCTTCGACATGGAATACGACGGTACTGTGTGAATGTGCATATTTCATATCGTTGCCATAACACGTCAAATTCCAACGGCGAAGAATGGTAGCAATATCATCTACGCAGTCTCCCTCAGAAGCGGGCTCAGCTCGTGGGACCCATGCTCATGGAGCGTGCATGATGTGTAGTCGTGCTCGCTCTAGGAAAACAGTCGAGTGCACAACGGGAATGCCAATTGGAACGTCACTTGTCACAACCAGGCAGCGACGGCAATAGTCATGGCTAAGGACGTTGAACAGGGAGCTTTGCAAATTCAGCTCGCAGTCTTGAAACTCGGTAAGGACAATGATGCAGCGAGAAATTCGGTGGGAATTTTAGGTTGTTTCTAACATGTTCTTGTAGGTCAATACTGAAAGAACCTATGTGGGTGTCTGCTAAAACACAATTGCGCATACCTGATATCGTAACGTTGCTCGACTTGTTTCTGTCCCCCGGTCCACAATGTCCTAATAAGGACATTGGCCACAGTAACCGCATTCCGAGTCGCACGCAGTAAGGTCCGGTTTGCTTATGCAGTAATCGCCCCAGTCCACTCGGGAAACTACCCTGACATCACTCATACTCAGTGATTGCAACAAGGAGAGCACATCGGCATTCTGCGTTCCATGAAGCACGCTCGGCGTTGACTCTTCTGCGACAGATGAAGGTCCCGACGTATCTGCATCGGTGCGAGGACGTGATATCTCGAACAAGGTGCGTGTGCCTCTTTCGGCCAGTGGTGGGCACCAACCCAGCCAGCTCGTAGGGGCCATGGCCATGTGGCGTCCCTTTCCATTAAATCCTGGCTGCTGGGACTGCTCGATCCGTAACTGCGTCTGGCTCGTGATCTCCCTCCACCAAGCGTCGCAGAGTTTTCTGCAGTAGATTTCTCGCAGATTTGGCATGAGAGCGACGTCTTGTGCGCAGTAATCTCTGATGTCCGGGTCCATGGGCCGTCGATCGAAGACGGCATAGCTGCCACCACGAGCAGGATCGAAGAGAGCGTGACCCTTGTCTTTGATTCTCTGCCAGTCTCGTTTTCTGGCGTAATCAATACTTGCATCTCTCTCCATGCACTTGGCCAGCCCGTTCACACACCTCTTCGAGAAGTTTCGCGAGGCTAACTCCATGAGCTGAAGATCCTCGATTCCGTCAACACGGACACCATACAAGCTAAAAAGTGCGTCTGAGTCGTTACGTATGTCAAAGAAGACCTTGATGATGTCCTTCGACTCCAGAATGCCTCGGATGGAACGCTGGTTGGATCCCAACGTGTCGAATGCTTCTTCTTTGAGCGTGGTCACATCCACGAAGTACACCTTCTGTCGAGGCTCAACCAGGATGGTGATCAAGGATAGCGTTCCATAACGGGAAAGGTCGTTACCCTCGAGATCGACATAGAGGCTCGGTGGTTGACTCTTGCAGTTGTCTAAACCATCAAGAAAAGATATGAGTGCAGTGGTAGTGTCGATGAGCTCGGAATGCATGTTAGCGATGAAATCTAAGAAGCTTGGGGTCCGATATTATCCCGTATGATCATTATATATATTCAATCAATCGACTCGTATAAGACAGAAATAGTCACGTCGACATGTCGACGCTCGACCTAGGTGCACTTCATAAGCGAGACTCTGCGCATCATGACCACTTCCCGGGCCGTCTTGCAGTCTACGACGCATCGCATCTCTGGATCCACGAGTTGGATGGGTTTCTAGCAAAGCGCGCTGCAGTCTAATCAACGCACGACATGGAGTTTGAGGCCTACCATCTCAACAAGCCAATGGCAGAGGATAAGGTTTGAGGCCTACCATCTCACCGGCCAATCGCAGAGCTTCCCATCTAGGATGTGGTGCGCGGAGAGCACTACATCTATGCCTCGTCTGCTGCCTTTTCTCTCCTTCTTTCCCTTCAGTCATCGCTCTCTGGAGAGTGACTTCGTCCACTCCTTGAGCGCGTTCTTTTGTGCTTTTTCTGTGCAGGCTGTGCTTTTTCTTCGAACTGCAGCTCCTCACGCCTAGCAGGCCTTCATCGTTCCAACACTCTTGTGAGAGGCTCCTATTCCTAGTCAGACCCCATCGGGCTCCACCGGACACGAAGAAACTCTACCTTATTCGCTTCAAACCGTTGACCCTTCGTGGTTGCACGGGAATGGTGGGCCATTGTCACCTTACGTTTGGGATTCACTGCCAAGTACAACTCCTGCTGGACGGGAGAGCACAGTTCAAGACGAAAATCAGCCACCAACTGCACAGCGTTCTCCCTCATATCGGCCATCACCAAGCCAATCCTCGCTCGTTCCAGCCCAAACTCTTCAACAAGTAGTCGATGCACCAGGGCCTGTACATCGATCCGGACCGCCTCTCCAGTGCACGTTCTGCTCCGAAATCTTTGCCAAGCCGTATCTTCTCAAGTACGACCGATGCAAATTATCCGTGGACCCTTAGGCTGATCCAGTTCGTAGCAAGCACCTCAAGAAACACACCCGACCGTTCAAATGTTTGCACACAGACTGCAGCCAAGAGTTCCAGTTCAGCAAGGATCTCGACCGTCATTGCCAAAGCATACATGGAGAGAAGGATTGCTTTTGTCCCTTTCCTGGCTGCAAGTACTCCAGGGAAGGCGGCCATGGTGTGAGGAAAGACAATTTGAAAAGGCATCTTCGGTCGCAGCATGGAGCATTGGACGGTTGATCGTAGTCTCGTTAGTGCAGTCAGATATCAAATGCAGAGAAGGGTTTATGGATCTGAAGCCTTCTATAGTCGACATGCATCGTTTCTTGTCGTTCCGCAGTTCCTGCATCCGCTGGAACATCCTACTGTACGCTTGTTCGCGCGTTGTTGTCTGTGCAAATTGGGGAAAAGGACTCTCCTCGAACCGCCAACGTCGCAGTAGAACCAGGGAAAGTCTTGGCGCCGCTTATTGGGGCATTAGCTGCACTTCGTATCCAGTCTTTCACGATGCCATCTTCCCTATATCACCCTCCATGCGGCTTCTTCCGAATGTTTCGCCGTCGCTGGCATTTATGCCGTCAATTCGGTTGCATCCTGCCTCTCCCTTCCAAACAGTTCTCCACGACGGCACACGCAAGAAATTCACCTCTCATCGAGGAACAGACTCTGCTACGATACTCCCAGAAAAGATACTGTCCGGTACGCATCCGCGACCGCCTCGTGGATCGATATAGGATAGTCGCGAAGCTAGGATTTGGTGCATATTCGACTGTATGGCTTGCTCGGGATGAGAAGTTCGTCCGATCATGCCGCAGTGATCAGGGGGATCACCGGCGCGCTTCAGCTAACAGCGACCCAAGACAAATCGGTACGCTTCCATCAAGATCTTCATTGAAGATGACAGCGCTGCGTCTCCAGTCTTGAACGAAATCAAGACGGTGCAGCATATGAAAAGCTGCTCCATGGAACACAGTGGCTCAGCCATTGCTCGGCTCCCTCACGACAGCTTCAGAATTGACGGTCCTACCGGACAACATCACTGCCTCGCATCAGTTCCTCAGGGCTGTAGTCTCTGGGCTCTCCGGAATTTGTTCCCACACGATCAATTGCCGAAAGAATTCGTTTGGGCCGCCATTCGCTGCTTGCTGGGTTGTATCAACTGGTTGTATCTCGACTGCAACTTGATCCACACAGGTGAGCACTTACACAGCCATTCTTAACGAATGCAGATTCTGCATCTAATGATCGAATACCCAGAGGTTACGACACAGAATGTCCTAACCCAAGCTGCGAATGATAATTATTTCGCTGCTATAGAGCATGCAGAGATGATCGATCCCAGCGTCCCTGTTATAGATAATGGTTACCCCGTTTACCAGTCTCGTGGAGAGCCCCATAGCGTCCGCGATCTTACTGGAATCGCATATCTTACCGACTTCGGCTCAGCACGAGTCGCAAGCGAGCCACATACAGATTGGTGGATGCCTGATACATACCGCGCGCCCGAAGTGTTGATGGGCGTTCCGTGGGGCTGTCAGGTAGACATATGGTCCATCAGCATCATGGTAGGCATCTTCAACCTCACACCCCACGCTTGTGTACTCTTCTCTTACCTTCTGCAGGCCCTGGAACTTCTCGAAGGCCGCAACCTCTTCAGCCCACTTGACATGGTGAGTCAGCAATATGTGCTTCCCATCGCAATTGCGCAATACATCTCAGTCCTAGGGCATCCGCCGCTGTGAATGATTCGGGAAAGCGTGAATCCTGTCGTTCCGACACTTTTCGATGATGAAGGCGAGTCTTGCGAAGCAGTTGAGGACACCGGCACTATAGCTAACCAACATACAGGACGTTGGGCTTCCAATATCCCTATCCCGAAATTTTCACTTGAAGATTGGGTGACAGCGATTCCTACAGGTGAAGATAAAGACCGGTTCATCAGGTTCATGCGCAGAATCCTGGTGTGGGATGCGATGGAGAGAGCTACCTCGTCGGATTTGTTTCTAGACTTCCTGGATTCCGAGGAGTAATTGATCCGGCGAATCACCAACTAGCTACGAGATGGCAATCACGCGTGGATCCAAAGTCCTGGCATCCTGGCACTGTGTCAAGACCAGGACGTTGTTCTCCGTACATGTTCAACCTCCGGTCATTGCGTCGAGCAGCACTACCAGTCCGTCCCGCTACAATATTGCGTACATGAGCAGAAGTCAGCGCACGCAAAATGTCCTTCGACTCCTCTGGAGAGCGAATGCTGGCCTATCGATGCACAATTGACCGACTTCACTATTGACAGAAGTCAACGCCGGTGTCAGCGAACTAGTACCCACTACCAGCCCATTCCGGACCACTTCTCTCAGTAACCGACAAGGCACTACTTCCGTACCAGTGGCAGCCAATGCCAGCGCAGCCAACCCTAGACGACTGGTCCTCGCCTGCCATCACAAGAGATCGAGCCAGTCTTTCCTTTGCACGCTCCATGTCGCACTACAAAGGCTCCATCAGCATTTCCGGACGCGCCGCCAAAGTAATTTGCTATCACGCATATGAGCTGAGATCGCTGCTGAAACGTGAAGTGTCAGCAGCTGCACGTTCTCTACTACCTGCAACGTTTGCCACCATTCGATACGCAAGTCGACAACACCTGTCGTGCTAGCTCACTTGGTGACATACATTAACCCTGAATATGTTTGTCGAGAGGACCACAGGTCTGAGACTATCACCACTCTACCATCAGAATATCTCGAGTGACGATCTTCGTCAGCACGAAACTAGTCTACAATAGAAGAATTTTGAACAGCGAGTACATGTGCCAGATCGGTTCATAGAACGAATTGTCCCCGCATCGAGGTAGCAAGACGTTCGGAAAACTCAGCTCTTTCTTTACTGATTCACTACCTGCATTGCGCGTTCACATCATCTCGCTGCGGCCGGGCACCAAGCTGGCGTCATCATCAAGAAGGAAAATAAAATGCTTGTCCCTATCTACATTCACTCCGAACGACCCGTAATCTACTTCGATACTTCTCTTGAGCATGTCTGTACACATTCGTACATCAGAACATATATGCTCTCACTCTAACTGTGATTTCAAGAATATAAGGCGGCCAAATGGGTGCTCGATCCAACCAAATAATGCAAGAGAGGCATAACACGGTGGGATCTCCGAATGGTCGGATGCCCAGCGGCAAAATCAACCGGCCGTCAATGACTTACCAGACGACCGACATGCTACGATTGGTGTGGCAAAATACGAGGCCTCACTTCAACATACCCGACCAGAGCTGATCATCGCGCCGGAGCTGTGATACAGTGGTAAGTAAATTGCAAACAACGGAATGGACAACGCCAGGAAGATGCTCGTCAACCTCATGAATTTCCAAACGCCATCGCTGAACCTTCTCAAACTAAAATCCAATACTGCCTGGAGCCTCGCTGAGCAGACTGCGGTTACTCTGTCTGCTTCGGGTGCTCCTGATGGGGCCATCAATTTCCATTGCGCCGCTCATGACCCTCACGATCTTCTTTCCCTTCCCGCTGTCGTTCTGCACGAGCACTTGCGCTGGGCAGACCACGATTTCCTCCTCTCCTTCACCCACGTCGTCCCCCTTCTTGACGACCAGTGGAAAAAGGACAATCTTGACCACCGCGTGTTCGGCGGCAAGCTCCTCGTTGGAGCCGAAAAAGCCTGAGCGCTCATTCATGAGCGAGGCATTGAAATAGACCTTGCGAACCAGGTCTCCATTGGTGTCGTACTCTGGCTGCAAAGGCGGGAGCATGATGTACTCTGCCCGCTGAGTGCGCATCTCGATCGACAAGTCGACGGCGATGCCCAGTACTTTCTGCAAAGAAGCCAGCAGCTGGCTCTTCGAAGCGGAAGGTGGTGGTAAGAGTCGGCACAGAACCTCAAACACCTCATTGGCCACTGCTTCGGTGTCCAGAGAACATTGATTTTCGAATTGAGGTCGCTTGGACAGGAGCGTGAGAGTTGTTGCGCGCCAGTGTGCGACTGCACGAGGAGGCCCAACCTCCGAGAGAAGCTTTTCCAGCGCCTTGAGCTTTTGTCTTTGCTCTCGGTCCATGCCAAATAGGTACCGAGTAAAGACGTATTCCCAGACCATGGTCATGACCACAGACATGAATACATCACGCCGACGGACACGATCGCCGAGAAGTTTGTCGACATCTGAGCCATCAAGGACGGCATTGTCCAATCGTGCCTCGATCTTATCATCGTTGAGCTCAGTCGACAGTCGGCAGACTCGATTGTCGGACATCTTGGAGAATCGCAAGACCCATTGCTGCACATGCTGACAGAGCTTCTGGCAGGCACCATCGAAGTAATCCTCATCGCGCTGGACCAAGAAGTCGCTGGACTTGGAAGACTGGATCTGCACCTGGAGCGCACGAATCTGTTCGGTTGCGATATCGAGCTGCTCGCGCAATCTGAGTATCTCGGCGTTCTTGTCCGCGAGAGCCGTCGCAATCTCAGCTTCGACGATATCTCGCATGCCAGACGTGACTCTACCATGTTCTTGGCGCATGTGTTCCAGCTCTCGTGTGGTCGATTGCCATTGCTCATGAGCCTGAGCATGCTCGGATTGAAGAGTCGCGTATCGACCATTGGTGTCGTCGACCAAATTCCTGTTAGCTTCGGTGAGACCGTTGTTGATTTCGGCCAGACGGTGAATTTCCTCCTGCAGTGGCTGCAGCATGGCCTTGATCTGGTTGATCTCGGCATCTTTGGCTTGGAGCTGCAGGTCACGTGCATTGAGCAATTCTTGCAGGGACTCTCCGTTCGGTCCATTCTGAGCTCCGCCGGCTGCCTGAGCTTCTTGGAGCGCGCGATTCTCTGCAACAAGCTGATCTAGTCTCGATTCCAACTCATTGATGTGCATACTCTGTCGCTTTCGTACGCTTGGTGGTCGCGTGGGCGACACTTGCGACTGTTGTTGAGCATCGCCATACCCCTGCTGCGCGGAGTCAGCGTTAATCGAGTTGGATGAATCGATGGCGCGACTTACGAAAACATCATCGTTCATGTCCATGGCGCGCGCAGCGCTGCCTCCAATCTCATCGTCGTTCAGTGGTGGTGTTGGCGGAGGCTCGAAGGGAATTGTTTTGGGAGATGCTCTAGCGCCCACGGCTGATCCCGAGTCGCTAACTCCACCCCGCCGGCTGGCTGCCCGAAGGTCACCTGACAAGCTCATTCGTCTCAACGAAGGCGTGGAGCTGCGATTGCTCTGGTTACTGTTCCGGCTGTATGACCGAAGCTCCTGCGGTGACTTGAGGTGCACCGTGCTCATAGTTGACCGGTTGCTGGTGACACTTGGGGAACGTGGATCCGGGATGCTGCGCGGTTGTGAAGCATGGCGACGGTCGAGGTTGATCGTGTCGTTCTCCTCGTCGACAGCGGGCCACGAGAGGCGCTCGTACACCTCATCAGATGTTGACAGAGGATTGTATATGGAAACGGCGCTGCTTCCGGACGGCGCAGTGACCGAGGACTGGATGTTAGGCACCAGAGCCCGCTCCCTCTCGCGGATGTTTTGAGGTGTTTCGGTGCGATTGATTGCCTTGACATGTTCCGGGCCGCCGACTTCGTTTTTACCCTTGCTTCTCTTGCGAGCATGATGATGCTCTTCGGGTATGGAGTCCAACGGGGTTCTAGGGCTCGTGGGGGAGAAAGTTGACCGATCGTGAGCACCATCCTGTCTGGGCTGTGGGCTAGGCTCAGACCCCTTCGATGCAGCGCGCAGTCGGGCATTCTGCTCAAGTTCAGGCTTGTGCGTTGGCGTACGGTCGTCCGAGAGCGATGGGAAATGGCCGGCCGCTTCTGCGAGACTGTCAGGTGGTGACTGAAATAGGTATGACGTGCGATTCTTACTCGTCGGCAGCAACGGAGTGTCGGCGCTGGGCGTGCGTGCATGGGCTGGCGCATCGAGTGCGCTCGGGTCTTTCGGACCAGATCGTTGCTTCGGTGTCTGCAGTTTCCACTCCTTGTCTGGGCTTGACGGAGTGGAGATTCGAAGTGGCTCTAGGGATCGCCGTTGTCGCAGACTGTCGAAGGAGTCCCTGGTATGGAGTATTTCTGGCACCTCGCGGCTCGCTCGCTCACTCTGTTTTGACGATCGCTTGCCCTCTTCGTAGCCGCTGTCCCGGATTGGTTGATGCTGCGTGTCTCCGAGGACAGGAGACTCAGGCACTGGCTTGTTGTCGTCCTGCAAAGCCGCGAAAGACCAGCTCGGCTCACTTGCTGGAATCGCTCGGCTGGTCTCTTTGGCAGCTGAAGACTCTCCGCCCGATGCAGACGCAACGGCTGCGCCAGCTGAAGCAGCAGCAATGCCCGTTGCTACCCTGGGCAAGGCAAGGCTATGTTCCTTGTGGCCAGAATCTGCCAGGCGACGCTGTTGCTCTTGAGGTGGCGTTCGCGGAACCTCAACTGGCAGATGCTGGGAGACCTCCGAAGTGTGGAGCAGAGCTCTTGCTTGACTTCCTGAGCTAGATCTCCTGTCTTTGGAGCTTGGATCTTCTCCGGCCGGACTTGAAGGTGCGCGTCGCTTGACTCTTTCCAGGCCAGGGAACACACTTGAGACAATGCTCTTCGCGCTGGAGGGGCTAGTCACGTCCACAGGTGATTCTGTCGGGACTGACATTGGTGCTTTCTCAAGTACAGGTGACAGCGGCTGCGGCGGTCTCTCATCCTGGGGTTTAGCACTCGAGAGCACACCCTCGCTGTCAGAAACTACTGCCGATCGCTCCGTATCGTCCATAGCACTTTCCGGATTGTCCGAAAGTCCTGCTGCTTGAGCTGCGGCTTTGAGCTTTCTCTGCTGCCGTTTCTTCTTCTTGTATTCTCGGTAGGCCCGATCGCCGGCATCGATATCGTCCTCTTCCTGTATCAACCAACCGTGCTCGGACTTTTGATCATCTCCAGTCCCACTAGCAGAAGCTGCTGCAAGGATAGCAGCCGATGCACCTTCTAGTGGTTCGCTGACCTGCCACCATTCTGTGCCGCTGGAGGTCTCCTTCTTGGCCTTCTTACCCTTCTTTCTCTTGGCGGTAGCAAACGAGATCTCGGACTGATCATTGTCGATATCGGCGGAAGAAGTGATGTTGCCTGCCTCCACAGCTTTCTCGAGCAGCGCTGTGTCGAACCCAGTGGCACCAAGGCTTTTATTAATGATATCATTGACATCATCGTTCGCTGACAGGTCCCTGGCCACGGCCGATGCTTCAGGTGAAGCCTCTGCTGACGTAGTCGCCTTCTTGTTCTTCTTTCGTCTGCTCGTGGTGTTCGATGTGATTTCCTCAGGATCAGCTTCAGCTTGTCCAGTAGGTGAGGCGCGGCGGTGGAAAACAGGATCGTCGATGACCATATTTGGATCAAAGCCACTGTCAGCAAGACCGGCCGCAACGGTGGCGGTGAAGTCTATATCTTGGCTTGTGTCTCTGTTGGAGCTAGAAGCAGCACGTTCAGCGGTGTGCTCTTGCTCGATAGTAGTCTCTGGCTGAGATGGCTTAGGCTCTGGTTCCTCTACGGGAGGAATAATTTCTTTCGCAGCACTTTCCTCGTGCACCGGCTCATCTACCATCGGCGCGGACGTCTCAGCTGGCACACTTTCAACAACGTCGGCCGGCTTCTCGATTATTTCTTGCTCGAGACTCTGCGCAGGTGTAGACGTCCCACTCTTTTTGGCCTTCTTCTTCTCCTTCTTGGACTTCTTCGACGAAAACCCGGCCCAGGCGTCGTCCTCTGCTTGCTTGATTGTCTCATCTGGGTCGGTTGCAAGAGCAGAGGCAGCTATAGCACCAGCTACGGCGGCAGCTCCAAGCTTGGCGGTGTCGTGACGGACTTCATTCTCGGCAGGTCTTTCGAGCATCTCAGTGGGTTCAGTCCAGTCATCAACCTCCGACGCTTGACTCTTCCTACCCTTTTTCTTGTCTTTCTTGCTCTTCTTTGTGGTCAAAGCAAGATCTTCGGCTGGTTCGTCTTGGGCAGTCGGCAGACTTTGGTCTTCAATGCTGGCAGAATTTGGATCGAGTTCCTTCGACTCCGTGGCAGTGGTCGGCGGGGGTGACGCAGCAGCTTCATCTGCTAATGCTGGGAGTTCTTCCTGCCCCTGCAGAGGCGCCTCATCGAGATTGCGTTCCTGTATTGCCACTACTGGTTCCTGTGACACAATCTCGCCATCAGCTGAAGGAGTCCCTGCGCTCTCTTGGGTGGTTGTATTGTCGGTCTCCAGAGCTTCTGACGCGCGCTTAGTTTTCTTTCCCTTTTTGCCCTTCTTGGCCGACGAGACAGTGCCCCAGAAATCCTCGTTCTCGATTTCCGCAGGCTGTTTGGGTGCTTCTGCAGTGACTTCTTCGGTTACAACCACTGGCTCAGCCGAGAGCTTGTCGTCCGCCCGTTCCTCGCTAGCAGGGTCTGGCTCGGCAAAGGCGATCTGCTTGTTCTTCTTCGCCTTCTTGCCTTTCTTGCCGCTCGCTGGTATCGACCACACATCGTCCGCTTCTGCCTCTGTCGGCTCCTGAGACTCTGCAGGAGTCGAGCTTGGCAGGTCTACAGCCTCGGGAACCAGAGCTGTTGGGTCCTCATTGTCATTGTCATTGTCATTCGCAGCGGAGAAATCCTCGAAAGCTGATGTCCTACTCTTCTTGCCTTTCTTTCCCTTCTTCTTACCAGCCTGCGGAGCTGACCAGTCCTCGGCCTCTTGAGTGGGCTCTTCAGACTCAAGTTGCTTGCTTACATCTAGAACGGCATTGTCTGCAACTGGATCGGTGACAGAAGCTTCGTTGTCAACGTCGGCCTCCGCGGGCTCGTTCTCGAGGGGCTTGACTTCTTCGGCTGATGTGCTTGGGAGAGCCGTCTCGGTTTCACGTAAGTCTTCTTGTGCAGGAGTCGGTACGTCATCAAAGGAGACACTCTGCTTGCCTTTCTTGCCCTTCTTGCCCTTCTTCTTGCTGGAGTTTGGTGTAGACCAATCGTCGGCTTCGGTCGACTGAAGCTCTTCGTTCGCAGCTTCCTGGATTTCTGAAACACCCACTGGTACGAGAGGAGTAGACTCAGATTCAGGCTCAAGAGCGTTGACAGCCGGGCTCCCCTCCTCTGGTTCTTGAGATGTGGCAAAAACCTGGGGTTCGTTCTCCTCCATCTTCACGGCTGCTTCAAGTACATTCTTACTCTTCTTGCCCTTTTTCTTCTGCTTTTTGCTTGTCTCTGGCGGCCCGAAGCCATCGGCATCTTCGACTGCCCGATCAGCAGGCGTAGAAGATTCAGGCTGATCCTCATGCTCGTCAAACTGCTCAGTGGCCTTCTCGTCGAGGGCAGCCTTGTCGTCGTCGGTGGCATGACCAAGCTCTTGTGGCGATGAGTCTTCAACAGATTCGCTTGCTTGCGCCGTGTGGTCTACCGTAGGATCATCACCACCGACATCTGAATGCTTTGCTTCTTCGGGAACGTTCTGTTCTATCTTTACCCCAGGTTCCACATTCGCCATGGAGTTCTCAGCTGACTTGGGTCCATCCAGAGAAGGCTGAACCTCAGAATCAAGAGTGGTCGACTTGTCCTCCGTGAGGTCACGCTCTGTAATCTCGGTGAGTGGAGTTACAGTGCCAGAAGCAGATTTCTTCCCCTTCTTGCTCTTCTTCTTTTTCGAGGTAACGAACCCGAGATACGTGTCGTCTTCCGCTGGAGCGGCCTCCGGTGCATCAGAAATTGTCGTTGAAGCCTCCCCGGTATCTGCGGCCGCGGCAGCATCCTCTGGCAAGACTTCGGAATTGGTCTGAATGGATTCTGGTTGAAATTCCTCCAAGATCTCAGACGTATACTTCTTGCCTTTCTTGCCCTTATTCTTCTTCGATGTTGGCAATGCCCAGATGTCCTCAGCCTCCGTGGTCGCCGTCTCCTCTGCAGCCTCCTTAGGATCATCAATCTGGTCGGTTGACTCCTCCACAAGGTCGCGCGACTGCTCTTCTACCGGCGGACTCGGATCTTCCAACTTTTCGATGTCCACTGGGTCCACGGGCTCAGCAGCGGGAGTCTCAGGTTCGGATGTTTGCCCCTTCTTCCCCTTCTTGCCTTTCTTCTTCTTTGAGCTCGACGCCCAGGAGAACTCGTTCGCAGGCTCGTCAGAAGCCAGAGTGGATTTGAATTCCACTTCCTTCGCAGGGACATCGGTCGCTGAAAGGTCGTGGGAAGGCGGCGCAGCGATACCTTCATCAATGTCTTGTGGTTCGCTGACAACAGGCTCAGGCTCGGCAGAGATTGATTTTACGGTCGCTGGTAGATCAGCAACCGACTGCTGCCGGCTCTTCTTGCCTTTCTTGCCCTTTTTCTTGGAAGATGTCCACGTGAAGTCTTCCTGCGGTTCCACACCTTCACTGTCCTTGGCAGTTTCAGTCCTGTCCCCAGGGGTTGCAGGCACATCGACCTCTGATGTAGGCAAGTCGACCTCTGGTACAAGATCTTCGGCGTGCTTCACTTCCTCAGCTACCAAAGGCGCTTCAGTAGCAGCAGCATGCTCAAGATCTCTGCTTTCATCGACAGAAGTTTTGAGTTCCGGAGTTGGCTCGTCAATAGTGACTTCCCGATTGGTGTCGCTGTCTGGCACCAACTCGTCAAGAGCCTGCGGCGTTTGGGCGCCGGATTTCTTGCTCTTCTTTCCCTTTTTGCCTTTCTTGGAGGGCGCAGTCCAGGCGAACTCTTCTGCTTCATCGACGACAACTGGTTGCTCCGGCTCTTCCTTGGAGGACGTCTCTGGATCAGCAATTGTGTCTTCGATGGCTTCTCCAGACTCCTCCAAAGGTGCGATCGCTTCGGTTTCAGCATCGTCCAGATTTTTAGACTCTTCTTCCGGTGCTGAACCTTCGGTCGGCACGACTAGCTGTTCCGCAGAGGGAACCTCAGGCTCGGACTGCCGGTTCTTCTTGCTCTTCTTGCCCTTCTTTTTCGAAGATGGAGCCCAGGCAAATTCATCTGCCGCCTCCTCGTTTGCTTCTGTCTGACCATCAAGATTGGCGACGGCTGCATCCGTCTCGCTCGGGATAGCAGTGTCTCGCAAAGCTGGCTCCTCTGCTCCTGCCTCTTTGTGAACCGGCGTCTGCGTACCAGACTTCTTCCCCTTTTTGCCCTTCTTCTTCGAAGTCGGGGCCCAAGAGAATTCTTCGGCGGCAGCAGGAGTAGCTATTTGATCATCTTCAAGAATTGTGTCAACAGCATCAGCAGTCGAAGCGGTCGCCTCAGCAGGAGCAACTTCCTCCATAGTCTTAGGCGCGGTCTCAACCTGCTCAGGCTCCAGACCGACTTCAACAGACAAAGCCTTTGACTCGACGGACTTCTCGCCCTCCTTCTCCGAAGACGGGGACCCATGTATTTCTTCATCAGCTGCAGGAGAGGCGTTCTGCTCTTCGATAGGACTCAGATCGACATCCTCGCCAGCTGGGGTGGTTGTATCAGCAGGGCCCAGTTCCTCCACCGTCTCGGGCGTGGTCTCAATCTGCTCAGGCTCAGCACCAGCCTCAACAGGCGTCGTCTTGAATTTCTCATCAGCCACTGGGGTCGAAGGCTCAACAGGTGTAGCAGGTTCAGACTTCTTGCCGCCTTTCTTCCCTTTCTTGCCTTTCTTCTTCGAAAAGCCGGTCCAATCAGCAGACGCTCTGGGACTGTCATCACCAAACGCATCCATGTCCTCGGTAGCGCGCTCAGGCTCGAACTCGATACCACGATCAGGAATGGTTGTCTCATGCTCAGTGGGTATCTCGTCCTGTGGCTCCGTATTTGACAATGTGGGACGGAGCTCACCAGTGCCATCCGCAATGCCAAACACATCGTCGACGAGGTTACTGCCATGGCGTGCGTGAGCCGAGCTTGCCACTGGGTCAGAATCGGCACCCTCCATCTCGTCGGCCCAAGAAGCCTTTGCAGACTCTGGTTCGGTAGATTGATTGGGCTGGACAGGTTCTGCAATAGGAAGCTCTTCGACAGTGCCCGCCTCTACTGTTTCACGAAGTGTATCTGCGCCGTGAGGATCATTGAACTCTTCCGCGTCATGGAACGAGTCGTCGTGGAAAGACTCATCAGGTGTTTCAGCAGGCAAAGGCACCTGTTCTGCGTGGTCCGCTTCTTTAGACAAATCAACATCAGGCTGCTCGACCGCGAGGGCCTCCTCAACAGTGGTTTCGGTGACGGGACGGCCTTCGACTTCTGGTTCAGGTTCCCATGTCATGTGCTGTTTCTTCTTTTTCTTGTCCTTCTTACTTTGCTTCCGGGAAAGACTTGGTCTTGCAACGTCATCGGCAGTGTCAACCGATTCGCTCTGCGCAGGAGTGTCCTCTGATGAAAGTACCGTGTTGAGTGCTTCTGGTGGCACCACTAGCTTGGCCTCTTCCTCGGTCGGTGCATCAGGAGGCAAGACGTTGTCATTCGCAGCTTCTGGTTCTGGCTCAAGCTCCCACCCGCCCTGCTGCTTCTTTTTCTTCTTGTCCTTCTTACTCTGCTTACGAGAGACGGTTGGCTTATCTTCTTCTGGTGTCTCCTCTCTAGCCTCTTCTGGAACAAGAGCAGTGTCTTCAGCCCTTTGAGGCTCATCGACAGCAGTGGTTTCTTGAAGGGGAGTAGACGGCAGCAAGACAGTGTTCAAAGCCTCATCCGGGACAATGATATCGTCGCCCTTGCTTTCGGTTACCGGTGCTGAAGCTCCCTCTCCACCTAAATCCGCAGCTTCTGCCTCAGCCTGAGGCTCTGGGCTGGGTTCCGCTTCGGACTCCCAAGCCGTGGTCTTCTTCTTTTTCTTGTCTTTTTTGCTCTGCTTGCGTGAAAGGGTAGGTTTGGTGTCAAGCTCCGCTTCTTCTTTCGTTGTCGCCTGTTCCAATGTCACGTTATCTAATGCGGACGGCAGAAGAACAGTATTCAATGCTTCCGCAGGCACAACGGGGTCAATGTCCGTGCCTTGAGTATCGTCGCCGATTGCAGCGAGATCGCGCGTCTCGGTCTCTAAAGGAGCTGGTTCGGACTCTGGTTCTGGCTCCCAAGCGGCCGCCTTCCGTTTCTTCTTATCCTTCTTACTCTGCTTGCGGGATAGCGTTGGCGTGAAGTCTTCGTCATTGGTAGGCTCCAGAAGAGGGACAACCGTTGCGTCGCTAGTAGTGGCTATCGGTACATCTGTCTCGACTGGCTGAAGAACGGTATTGAGAGCCTCTGGGGGTATAACAGGGTCGTCGACTTCGGCCTTAATATCGCGGGAGCTCTCGAGTGCTACTTCATGTGCATCCGCAGCATTTGGTAGGAGCACGGTATTCAAGACCTCCGGCGGTAGCACGAAATCATCACTCTTAGCGGCTGGATTTTGCTCCGTATCTTCAACAACTGCCCTATCTTCAGCGTGTGAGTCTGCCTCGGGAGCAGCAGACTCGGACTGAGGCTCGGGCTCAGGTTCCCAAGACAAGGCTGACTTCTTCTTTTTCTTGTCCTTCTTGCTTTGCTTGCGCGACAGGGAAGGCTTGTTTTCATTGTTTTCAGAATCGACGACGGGTTCTGTCGACTTTGGAGCGGCCTCAGCGTCAGTGGCAGCAGATGCAAATGACTCAAGCTCGGCTTCATCCTTGTTATCTTCAGGATCCCTAAGAACCTCGGAGCTGACTTCATCACGAGACTCTGCTTCACTCGTGACGTTCTCCGATACAGGGTTGAATGCATCCCATGCAACCGGCTTCTGCCTCTTCCTGTCTTTCTTGCTCTTCTTACGAGAGATAGTGAACTCTGGCTCGGTTTCAGGTGCATCGCCGGCGGCAGGAAGAGCACTTTCTTGAACATCACCTGCTTCCGCTACCGATGTATTGAGCTCAGGTTCAACGTGAGACTCAACAGACTTCTCCTCTTGCTCAGCATTGATATCCACGAATGGAGCGGGAGCAATATCCTTCTCAGCCGGGAGGTCGTCCACAACAGCTGCTTTGGCCTTCGTTTTGTCCTTGCGTTTCTTGTTGGACGAGACAGGTGCAAAGTCCTCCAAAGACGTTTGTACAGCAGACTCTTCGGGCTGTGCAATCTCCGCAACGGGGGTATGGACTCCTGGCAGCTCCTCTACGAACTCGCGTGGTGCATCTTGAACGGAATCAGGCTCCCCCGCTGCTTCAGAGTCCTGTGCATGAGGGGCTTGCGGCTCGACTCCAATTTCTTCGCTTGTGATATTGGTAGCGGGCTCAACGGTCGGCTGCTCAGGCTCCATCGCTGACTCGACTTCTTCCCCAATTGCGGCCTTCCCTTTCTTGCCCTTCTTTCCTTTCTTCTTCGACACAACAGGGAAGAGGTCTTCGGCAGCGGCAGTCTCAGATTCGAGCGCAGGTTTCTCGGCTTCAGCCAGGACTTCACTGGCCTCTGCGGACGGTACGGGAGGCTCATTCTGCTCGTCGACAGTCTGCGTCTCTACTGCCACGGGACTAGGGACGACATCCTCAGCAGACTTGAATTCTTCCTGCTCAGCAAGCTTGTCACCAGACTCCTCGTGAGCAGCCTCAGCTTCAGACCAAGTCGGCGGTTTCTTCTTCTTATCCTTCTTGGCCTTCTTTTTCGACGATGACGAACTTGCCCAATCATCAACAGCAGCAGCCGCAGCGACTCCAGCAACGACTCCGATAGCAAGCTCAGCGGCTGAAGTACCACCTGCAGCAATTTCTTCTTGAGGCTCTTCAGACCAAGAAGGCGCAGGTTTCTTCTTTTTGTCCTTCTTGCCTTTCTTCCTGCTCGAAGAAGTTGCCAACTCATCGTTCTCGGGTTCGGCCGGTTGAGTAGACCACGGACTGGGCACAGAACTCACAGGCGCCGCTCTGTCTTCCAGAGGACTGCGAACATCGTCGACCGTGATATCTTGCATGGTCTGATCATCGGCGTCATGGACACTGCCAAGTCTGGGCCGACTTGCAGCCTGCTCCATATAGGTCTGGAAAGCGTGTGCTTGACCATCACCCCAGGTAGTGTCGTGAGTAATGTGGCTGAAGTCAGGAAGGCCGAAATGGACCTGCGGAGCATTTTCAGTCGAAGGGACATCCTTGGTCGCCCCAGCATCAGTCGCTGGCGTCTGAACACCACTTGGCTCCGTGGCAGAGTCCTCCACAGCAGTCTGCGCTTCCTCTTCGAATATTGTTGAAGCTCTCTGCTTCTTCTTGGCTTTCTTCGATTGCTTGCGTGTGAGCTGCGGAGCAGGCGCAACCTCTTCCGTGGCATCTGGTGCTGCAATGATGGTCCGTTCATCAATCACGAGGGGTGCTGGCTCTGACTTGGCGTCAGGGATCTTGTAGGCAGTAGCAGGACGCTCACTTTCAGCAGCAGTGTGCTCTGCACGATCCACGGCCGGTGCCGTTGGCTCGTCTCGTGTGCTACTAACTTCCTCTTCTAGCCGCTCAACATCAACGCCGCGCTCATCGCCCTCTGTGGTATCCATCCTGGGCAGGGCCGGCATGGTGTGAGCGGCCGCAGATGCAAAGTAGCCGCCGTCTTCCAGGGCTTTCTCCTCCTCCAAGTACTGTTTCGTGTCTGCAGTAGCCTCGCCCTCCATGACGCTTGCTTGATGCTCGCGGTCGGGAGACGGCTCCTGTAAAGTAATCGCAGGCGAGGTATGTGCAGCTGCACTGGCGAAGACATGGCTGTCGCCTTCTTCGACATGCTTCTCTTGGCTCAAGAAACGAGTAAGAGCATTCTGGGGCTCTGATGTCGTTGACGCCTCAGTTGAAAGGGACTGGACACGCTCTCGATCAAAAGTTCCTTCTTCTGCGTGCGTTTCAGCGTCGAAGAAGTCACCAGTATCCTGTCTCTCCAGCTCCGGCTTGGCCTCTCCAGGTGACTGCTCAGCTTCTGCCGTCTTCCTCTTGCCTTTCTTGCCTTTCTTCTTAGAAGAGGCTTCCCGAGACAGGTCTGACGCCTCCTCCCTCTCGGTCACAGGGGACTCTTCGAGAGGTGCCGGGAGGGGGTATTCGAACTTCGGTTGAACAGGGCCCAAATCGTGTTCTAGTTCTACGCGCTCTGGCGACCGACTTCCGAGTTTGTGCGCTCCGTAGACCGCAGCTGTGCCCAGCATGGCAGCTGCGGCCAAAGCCTTGGCTTGACTTGGGGATCTTGAGCGGCTCCGTGCACGTGCAGAGATTTCTCCATCGCCAATAGTACGAGACGCTTCTTGCTGCTCATGTAGCTTCTCGTCCTGAACATAGTCCTCCCAAGTGAAGAACTGTGGCTGCTGCTTCTCTCGCTTCTCACCTGAAGCAGCGGTAGGCGTACTCATAGTCCAAGGAATTGCCGACTGCGAGAAATGAGTCGCCTTCGGGGTGGTTTCATCCTCACTCTGGTAGGTCGAAGTTCTCAACCCGGCAAGATCTAAAGCTGGGAGACTCCTGTGACTTGCCACGGGACTGTCCCACTCTTCAGCAGCAGACTGATAGTTCTCATCACTCCCTAGTACACTACTTGCTCGGCTGGAAGGTTTGCTGGAAGGTAGGCTCGGGAGACCCTCTTCGACTTCGGGAGTTTGACGGTTGCGCTCTACCAAGTATAGAGGCATGACACCTTTGAACTCGGAAGACTGAGGTCGGTTTTGTCTGGTCCTAGCAGAAGTCGGAGTAGTCGGCGTTGCTGCAGTTGGCAGTCCTCCAGTAGCCGGGGAACTGAAGCTCTTCGCTCTCTGCTTAGCAGAAGGTCTTTCCGCCGATCCAGGCGTAGCCGGCGCATTCCCAAACGGGAATCTGAGCGGCACTGCTGTGCTGCTGACGGGTCTCTGCAAACTTGCTGGGCGCTCCGCAGACAGGTTTGCAGAACCGTGCTCGATATCTGTTGACTTTGCAGGAGTCTCAGGATCAACAACACCCGCGACAGCACTTTTATGCGCCTCATCGTATCTCTCATCCTCCTCGGCAGACCTGGTCACCGCTTCCTCAGGGGTATCATCAAGTTTGTCCACCTTGTCATCACCAGACTCCCGACTCATCATATCCACGAGGAGACCAGCACCCGCAATAGCTCCTCCAACAAGCAAAGCATCTTTCACCATTGACCCGTGTCCCGAATCAGCCTCGAGCGGTCTGCCTTCCCTCCGCTCAACAGCCGAATCTGGACTTACCGGGCGACTAGCGGGTAGAGGCGGCAGGTCCTCTACCCGATTCCCTAAAAAAGACTGGTCCCGCGAGTCTCGTCCCAATTCATCGCCAGTGCTTCTTCTGCTGTGGTGTCGATGCCCGCTTTCACTTACGGCGCTGCGGCTGTCAGTGCGAGAAAGGCTCTCGCCATACTCATCGGTACGACGGCGGTGATGATGACGAGGGCCGGATTCAGAGATAGCTGAGCGAGAGTCGTCTCGGGTACTAGCATGATCGTCGTGGGTGCTGCGACGTCTTCGCTCACGGCTGTCCTTGTCGTCGTCTCGATCGCCAGTGGAACGATGACGACGATGCGATTCTGACTTCACAGATTTTGCATCGTCATCGTCATCGCCGTGTTCAGAGTCTCGGTGCTTCTTCTTGCGTCTTCTCCGGTGGTCGTCGTCATCGTCTCTGTCCTTGCTGTCGCGTGTTGAAGACCTACTGAGCGGAGCGCCATCTCGGTCCTTGTCCTTGCTTGATGATGTGGAGCCATCGAATGATTTGTTGCGACTAAAAAGTCCGCCGAACAAGCCTTTCTTCTCCTTCTTGGTGGATGGAGACTCTTCTTTGTCTCGACGTGATCGACTGGACATGACTGACGCGGTATCATCGTCGTCGTACTTGGACCGACGCTTCTCTTCTTTGTCGCGGCGCGATCGCGAAGATGCGACCGAACGGGTATCGTCGTCGTCGTCTTCGTACTTCGATCGCCTCTTTCGTCGTTTCTCTTCTTCGCCAGGATAGGCAGGCTCGCTTGCAGCCACACTCTGGGTCTCGTACGCATAATCTGGTTGTTCGTAGGAGGCATAGTCGCTTCCTCTCCGAGCCTCTTCACGTCTCGACCTTCGCCTCTCAGCAGCGGTTTCTGAAACGACAGAGCGCGCATCGTCAGGCGATGTGCTCTTGTGGCTGACGCTGCCTTTACGCTCGGCGTCAATGGAATCTCTCTCTCGCCGAGACTCGCGCTTTTCCTCGAGAGATCTGGTCTCAGAGACATCGTCCTTCTCGCGCTTCTCATCTGGCGATCGGGATGCTGAAGAGTTTGCTCGGGGCTTTGACTCATCCCAACCTTGCGAAAGGGGTGGCTTAGATGTGTCGATGACAGTGACGGGCTCAGACCGCGACTCATCACTCTTGGCGTCTTTGTTGGAGCTAGGGAAGCCATAGCCATTTGTATACGACTCCGGTTCCGTGGTGACCTTGGCAGTGGTGTAGTCATCCCAGGCAACCTCTGACCTCAATGGTGAGGAGACCTCAGGCTGGTTCGCCAGGCTAGCGCGCTTGCTCTTCTTCTTGTTCTTCTTCGAGGTCGGCGCACTCCAGTCCCAGGGATCAGCCTCCTGCGACGTCGATGTCTCCTGGACTGCTGCTGGTGTCTGCTCTTCCCGAGCCTGGCTCTGCGGTGGCTCAGGAGCTCGCGAAGTCGTCAGGTCATCGACTGAGATCTGGCGAGACAGAGGTTCTGGACTCTCCCATCCGCCAGGCATACCACTCGGCTCTTTCTCCATCGCACTCGAAAGTGGCGGCTTGGTAGTATCCACGATCTCGGGTTCTGGTTTCACATCTCTCGGATCGTCGTAGAACGGTTCACCAAGCTTGGATTTCCGCTTCTTTTTCTTGTCCTTCTTCGTGCTCGATCCTCCAGGCGACTCAGAAGCGCTGTCGTTCGACCCGGCCAGGGCAGCCGCCGCTGCAGCGACGCCACCAGCAGCAAGGATGTTGTCGGTCACATCAGCAAATGAGAAGCCTGACTTTCCCTTTTCGCCTTTGTTCTCTTCAACACTTTCAGAGCGAGTCTTGTCATCCTTCGGTCCAGAGGCTTCCGCGACGATGTCCGCCAAACCTTGCTTCTTGGCTTCCTTTTCACGCTTCTTCTTCTCTTTCTTGGTCAGAGGCGCGAAGAACTCGTCGGCAGGCTCCTCCTTGGGCGTCGAGGCAGCACTGTCTTCGAGCGTTTGGACTCGCTCTAGTTCCGCGGGAGATTCAGGCTCAGCAACTACTTCGCCAACAAGATCAGCGAAGCTCAACCCAGCACCAGACTTCTTCTTTTTCTTCTTGTCCTTTTTACTAGTAGGCGGAGGAGGAAAGTATTCTCCTTCCACTCCACCGGGAGAGCCCACGACCTCCTCATCGAGCGTCTGCACTCGTTCCAATTCCAGCGGCGTGGTACTCTCACTGTAGAAGGATTCAAGATCAGAAGCCTTCTTGTACGCCTTTTCACGTTTCTTCTTCTCTTTCTTGCTGAGCGGTGGCTCCCAAGCGGGCTCTTCCGGAGCAGCTTCGAGATCTCGTTGGGCCCCACTAGGGAAGTTGTCCTCCTGCTCAGACTTGGGAACAGGTTGGTAGCTGGGTTCTGCCTCATCCTCCCAGGTGCCTGGCATCTTCTCCTCCTCAGCTGGAGTAGGCTCGTCCACCTCCAGCTCTTCCACGAAACCCTGCGTTGGCGGTGCGCCAGGTGATGGCATCTGGAAGCGGCTGCCGACGTCAGATACGGAGTCATAGAACGGGTGTTGATAGAATCCCGCGCCACCAAGACCTTCACGCGAGAATGGTATCTCAACTTCCGGACTGCGTACGATGTCTTCGACGCCCTCTTCTTCATCGACAGGCTTGGCAGTGCTGTAGGTGTCTTTGCCAAAGTCGCTGTCATCGTAGGTGTAATTTCTCGACTTCTTACCATTCGGCTCCTCAACAATGACTTCATGCAGAGCCTTACCAGCGACTGTGGCAGCAGCAGCGCCACCAGCAACCTTGGCCGCATCTTTAGCAGCGCCACGTACATCAGGCGACGGGAAATAGCTTCCGCGCTCTTGGTAGCTGTCCGGAGTCTGCACATCGTAGGTATGATACTTGTCTTCGCCCCACGAGATGGAACGACTCCGCTCCGACTTGCCAGAGGATTTTGTGCTCGTTGAGCCTTCCTCATCAGCATCAATCTCCTTCGCAAGTGCCGAAGGTGGCAGAGGGCCGGACCGTCGACGTCGCCTGTCTTGCTCCTCAGGTGGCGGAGAAGGCGCAACGACATTGAGCCGCGGCACTCCAAAGGGAGCGCTCTTGCTTCGAGCCCGAGTGCCTGTGGTAACAAATTCGTCAAAGTGTGGTCCCTTTGGCCAAGCTTGTTCTCGCGGGAGGTAGTATTGGGCACCGTCGTTTCGCACGTGATACACGGCAACATCTGCATCAGGATGCGGATTGCTCTCCTTGTAACCCGGCTGGCTGCCAAGGCCTTCTGGTCTGAAGAAGTCGGCATATGCATCATGCTCAAAATATGGCGACGTCGATCTTTCCCGGTCGGCGACCACTTTCGCAGCAGCTTTACGTGCGAGCTCTTCACGGCGAGACTCCGTTGACGTGGCTTGCTTGCGCTTGAAGTAGTTCGGGTCGTAGATATCATCGTCGGTCAACGGTTCACCGGAGTGCTGGTCCATTGGCTTGATCTCGGCCGCAGCATAGCCGTCTCGCAATTCGACATTGGATCCTTCGCCGTATTTCTCCTTGGCGGCTCGTTCTAGCTCATCCTCAGTCTCAGAGCGGCCTCTGCGACGTCTGGACTTCGGACTGTCAGAGCTATCACGGCGTTTTTCGTGCCCTCTGCCAGCCATGACTGCGCCTACAGTGGCAGCGGCTGCAGCCCCGGCAATAGGCGCGGCCCATGAAGAGCTGCTAGATCGTTTCTGCTCTGGCTCATAGCCTTGTCTGCTCGCACTTTGCCATTCGCGAGCATATCGTTCTGCCTCCCACTTCTTCCTCTCTTCATCCTGTCGTCGGGCTTCGTCAGCGAGTCGTGCTTGCTCCTTGGCGAAAGCTTCTTCTCGCTCGCGTCTCTGCCTTTCGAGCTCCGCCTGTGCACGTTCGGCTTCTTCCCTAGCCTTCCGCTGTTTCTCGGCTTCTTGTCGAGCCACTTCGGCAGCTGCCGCACGATCTCTCGCCTCTTTCTCCAGACGCTCGATCTCCAGTTGCCGCTCGCGATCTTGGCGAGCCTTCTCTTCGGCAATCTTTCTTTGCATCTCAGCTTCCTGCCTGGCGCGTTCAGCCTCCTCCTCACGCTGCTTGGCAAGTTTTGCTTCTGCGGCTCGGCGGTTTTCATCCTCTCGCTGCTGTCGTATTTCCTCCTGCCTAGCCTCTCGGGCGGCACGCTCGGCTTCTTCTTTGACAGCACGAGCGCGATCAGCTCGTCTGCGCTCGTCATCGGCAGCCCTCTGCTCTTCCTTGCGACGTTCACGGTTCTCCCTCCGTTGTTGCTCTGAGGTCAGACCAAAGCTGACACGATTCTTGGAGTCCTTGGACCGACTTGATGCACCGGACAATGCGGATCCATTGAGTGCTGAAGCACCTGCAATGATCGCACCTGCGGCTAGTGCACCACCTCCGATAGCCGCAGCGTCCTTGATCCATGTGGACTGGACAGGGCTAGATTGAGTGCGCCGAACCACACCAGGTCGCGGATCTTCAGGAGAGGCGGTCGCAGTGTACCCGAACTCAGCTCCCGGTTGCGTGAATGCGGGTCTTGTTGGGGTCATTGGTTGAGGCTGCGCGATAGATGCTTGAGCCGGCCGATAGATTGGTGGCTCTGCATCAAAAGCACCGGGCATAGAGTGTCTGGGTGTGCCAACTTCGGAGCCGATGGGCTGAGGGTCGACATACTGAAGTGGTTGTGAACTGCCGCTTGTACTGCTTCTCGTATCAGCAGTAGGTAAAGGCCGACCAGTATCGTCCGTGTATAGCTTTTGCTGAGGTCGAACGGGCTTCGACACGTCGTATGCTGCGCCGGCCGCACCAGCTGCAAGGCCGGCAGCGATCGGTCCACTCAATGAGCCTTGAGAACCGACCGGGCGCCACGACTGCGGTGAGGAAGAGCGTCGGATCTTTCGACCCTTCTTGTCCTTGCCACCCCATCGCCAGCCCCAGGCACCTAGTCCCCCGTCAGCTGAAGAGGCGACACTCTCGAGACTTTGCCGTGAAGACAGCCTGCGATCGCCATAATCGCCGAAGGCAAGACCACCATCCACACTGGACTGATCATCGACATCTGAGGGCAGCTCGTCCTCCCAATCTTCCTCAGAAGAGCCGGGGGATCCATGCTGGTGTCCGGGCACGTGCGTACGGACCTGTCTCCGCGCCCCAAGCTCTGGCCGACTTCCACGCTTTGAGATTCTGTGTCCTTTCTGGGCAGCAGCGAGAGCAGCGGCAGTGGCACCGATACCAGCCACCGTCGCGGCGAGGTGGTCGTCACTCTTTCTCCTACCAGCTCGGCCTCTGGACGAGCGTGTCGAAGATTTGCGGCCGAGACTAGCCTTGCTGGTCTTCCTGCTGAGATAACCATCACCAAAAGCCAGTTCGGAGTTTGATGACGAGGAGGAGCCGTTGCTGAATGTGAAGAAGCCGCGCTTCTTCTTCTCATGGGATTCCTTTCGCTGCTTATCGGGAGGCGAGAAGAAGCCGCCAAAGAAGCCACCTTGGTCCTTCGGACTACCAGGGCGGTCGTAACGAGTGGGGGAATAAGCAGAAGATCTCCGTCGCCTCTCACGAGAACTCGATTTCGATCTGCGACCGGCATGCGCAGCCAAGCCCGCCGCACCCAAAGCAGCACCTGCTGCCGCTGCAGTCCCAAGCCCAATCCCACCAGGATATCTGCGACTCGTAGACCGTGATCTGGAACGTGACCTCACAACTCGCTGTCTCTCCACAGTGCCGTCCTTCTTGCGAACCGTGACATACTCTCCCTCCGGTCTCAGCACGCCATGTGTCGATCGTCGCCTTTGCTCGCGGGAACTGCTGCGGCTCCGTCTCCGGATGGCTGAGCTTTCTCGATGGCCAGACTTCACCGAATATGTGTCGTCGAAATTCTTACGATCATTGAACAGCGCTCCGGCGGCGGTCGCAGCCCCGGCAGCTGCCAAGCCTGCGCCCATTATGCCAATTCCAGAAGAACGTTCGTCTCGCCTCCGCTTACTGGACTCGGAAGCGTAGTATCTGCTATCCTTATCGATGCGCTCCGAGCTGCGCTTGTGACCTAGCCGGTCATGGGAGAGTCGTCGTCGAAGTGACTCGAAGGAGTCTCTTCGCTTGTGGTAGTGATGGACCCGTGGAGCGTCCCACGCCGAAGTCCTGGGGTCAAAACAGTGCTTGCACACGCCAATGTACTCCGTGTACATTTCCATCTTGGCTGTATCTTCGGGACTTGCGATGAGATTGAGAAGGCCATCTTTGAGTCTCGTCATGGGTCCTTTGTGCTCGTGGAAGTGATGCTGCTGCTGCATCATGCCACCGCCACCACCTGGTGGATCATAGTATGAACCACCCGCATAGCCAGGTCGTGTTGGTGACCTTGGTGGTCCTTGGCCGAAGTCTCCAGATCCTCCAAAGGTCGCCGTGTTCGAATCGCGTCGGTCGTATTGATGCTGATATGCTGCATATCCGGCAGCCGCTACACCGGCCCCTGCTGCTGCGTAGAGTGGTACGTTCGAGTTAGTAGACTGCTTACCTGGATATGTTCCTGCTATGTTAGTATTTGCTGGATGTCCGCCGTATCCCGCTTGCGTGTAGCTTGCAGTCGTGTTGATGCTTGCCGACGTCGTGGTAACGCCGTTCGCTCCTGCCTGCGGAGTGGTCCCATATGGGTTGGTTGATTGCGACGGCGCAGCGTAATAGGTGCTGCCATCGGAGTTGTGTCGATTCGGTCTGCTCGAGCTTGGCTTGATCGTGGGTGGGTAGTCGCTGTGTGTGCTCTGGGGACGGAAAGTAGAGGAGGTCTGCTGCTCAGACTGGGAATGATGGTGTGAAGACGACATCTTGCCGAGTGCGCTCACCCCCGCCGCGGTCGCAAGGCCCGCTGCGGCAACCTTTCCAGCAGATGAAGTTCGTGATGGCTTCGGCTTCGGCTTCGGCTTGGATGCGCTAGAAGGAGCCGAAGCAGATTGTTTGCTCGGTCGTGATGGCTTCGCCGGCTGTGGGGTCGAGAAAGATACCGGGCTCATTTTGCCACTGTAGAATTCCGCTGCAGCACCGTTTCCAGTATCTGCAACCGGATGCGCCTCGGCCGATGCGGGCATCAAGTGAGGGTCGGGATTGACGAGCATGTTGGGCGAATTTGTTCGCACTCCCGGTTGAAACTGCACCGATTCACCTTCGTCAAGATAGTATTCCGCAGCGTGGCCCCAGCTCTCTGCGCGACCGAGTCCTGGATGTGGCGTCGGCTCCGCATAGCCAGTTGGGTCTTGGCTTGGAAACTGGCTGGTTGGCGCAGGAGAAGGCAATGCGCCCGACATGGTGTATTCTGCTGGAGCACCCATCACTCCTTCGGCATATTGGCCCGGAAACTGCTCAAAGCTGCCCATTTCTGGGATGGCACGAGCGCGAGGGCTCTCGCTCACCAGCTCTGCCTCGACCCGCCGTGGCTTCTTGTCCTTGTCCGAGGTCGACCTCCGCTTCTTCTCCCGTCGTTCTCGCGAGCTGCTCCGTTTGCGCTCCTTCTCCTTCTCCTTCTCCTTCTCCTTCCCGCTACTCTTGCGCCTCTTCTCCCGTTCGTCGCTCGATGTTCGCTTCTTTCTGCTGGAGCTCTTCCTGCTCTTGCCGTCGTCGTCGTCTTCCCATTCCTCATCGTCGTCGTTTGGCAGCATGCGCAGAGCACTGGCCGTGAGTGGTCGTGTCTGGGAATAGCCGTCACCCACGCGCGAAGACGGTGCGGTGCCGTAGATGGAACTGGGCGGCGTCGCATACACACTTCCGCCCGCCAAGCTGCTGCTCTCATATCTGCTCGATCTCTTGCGGTCGCGGTCATCCTCGCGTCGGGTGGTCGAGGAAATCACACTCTCATTGTCGCCGCGCGTGCTGCGGGAGCTCTTCTTGCGTCTCTCGCCAGACGCACCTCCCGCTTCGCTTCGTCCAGCTTCACTCTTGCTCCCGCCCTTCTCGCTGCGTCCCGTGAAAGCCGCTTTCCACATCGTGAATTCGTATCGGGGAGGGTAAGATAATAGCTCTCTGTAATGCTCGTGGTCGAACGTAATATCCTCGCGCGCGTTTCGGAGGACGAATGTCGCTCACAGGCGCAGTTTTGCTCGTGGCACTCTCTGCGATCTTGGTCTAGTTGGTGCAGGCGCGCATCGAATGATCGGTCGTGGCAGTCGTAGCACAGCTCGCAAAGCACGGCGCTGTGTCTGAGTGTGGTCGTATGGTCGCGTAGGTACAAACGGTACAGGATGGCACTAGCCGGTCCTTGGGATGAGTCGCGTGTAGTTCAGGATGGACAAGCCGTAGATGCAGGTCATCGTCGCCGCTCCCGTCGCACCTCCATCGCCCAAAATGCTCGAAGACAATTCGCCGTTCGCGCGACCAAGTACAACGCACCACATGCAGCTAAGCTCCCTCGGTATCGCATGCGCACGCAAATGGGCGGTGGCTGGAGCAACGCAAGATCGAACTCTAATGGCGCCCATCCGTGGCGGACCACTGGATGATTCAGCTGGCGTGTATATGCAGTATTATTGCATGGACCGTGTGAAAGGGTCGGTAGCACTCTCGGACAGCCCCAGAGGTGCGATTTGGGCATCAACGCTGGTGGTCTGCTCGAAACCCGTGCCTCCAGCTGGATATACCTCGGCCGGAGTTCGTTCCTGTCCCCATCAAATATTGATGGATCTATAGTGGGTAGATTCTGCACCAGGGCATGGGCTTTGCTACCTACAGTAGGTACCTATACATCTCACCTTCACACCAACAAGAAGGTAAGGACCTGCGAGCCGTAATGGCTGCTACCATCATGTCTCGTTCGAACAGCCACCTATTCATAGCATTGAACCGAGCAGGAACATGATTGACAGCTGCCAGCACGATATTCAGAAATGCAGCCATCCAAACGGGAACCATAATCAACATAAGAATCTATTCATAAAATCGCCTGACCACGAGGCATCAAAGACCATAATCTATCAAACCTAGCGCCTGGAATATGCAGGTCCCATGCCTTTCGGAAGACTCCACGCTAATTAAATCCCCCAGAATGCCACACCAACGTCCGTGCAGTCTAATCCGTCCTGGTCCTCTCATTCTCATCAGACATTATCATCATATCCATAAAACAACCATGCAGTCTCTCGCCTCTCCACTTTCGCCCTCGCGCCGACTTCCTCCCACGCATCATCTTCATCCACCACTCCATCCGCCTTCGGCACGCGGGGAGCAAGACGCTCACACTACGAGCGTCCGCCGCGCATGACCATACTTCCGAGGCTCGTCTGTTTCTGGTGACCACCGGCCTTGCCTCCGCGTCCGCCGCCGACTCTCTCCGTGCTTGTCGGAGGGCCCTGCCCAGAGAGCTCCGCAGCAAGTACAGTCATAGCCGCCGTCTCTTCACGGACCATGTCTTCCTCATCCTCATTATCAGCATCATCGTCGTCATCGTAATCCTTCTCAATGAACGTCCAATTCTCCTCCGTATCCTCTTCCCCAAACCCGTCCTCGCCCGAAGCCCCATCGGTACTCGTCCTCGTAGGATGCTTTTTGATCAGAGTCCTCGCATAGTCCAAATCGCGATAGATTGCATTGATCGCAGTCTTGACCCCATCCTCGCTGCGAATCTGCTCTCCCAGGACACGAGCTTTGGTCCGCATCCGCGCATCGTGCGTCGCGATCCAGAGCGCTTTGCCTAATTGATTCGACGTGACCTTCTTCAAGTGAATGCCTACCCCCAGGTCTTCCACGCGGCTGGCGAAGAAGAACTGATCTCCGAAGAAAGGTTTGATGATGGTGGGGACGCCGGCTCGAAGGCTGGCACCAGTCGTGCCAGCACCGCCATGGTGTACGACGGCATCGACTTGTCGGAACAACCAATCGTGAGGAGCGGCGTCGATTTTGTAGATGCAGTCCGGGATCTCGGGTTCGGGGGCGTCTCTGTTCTTGTCGAAGCGATCCGACCAGCCTTTGGACAGGATGCAGCGGAGGTCGGCTTTGAGGACAGCGTCCACGAGTTGTTGGGTCAATTGGCGTGAGTCGGAGACAGTGACGGAGCCGAATCCGATGTAGACGAGTTTCTGCTTATCATCCCGGGCTTTCTTGATGAAGGCGGCGAGCTCGGCGGGTGGAGTCCAGTCGGTGCCTTCGTCGAGGAACCAGTAACCTGTAACTTTGATCCAGTCGCTGAAGTCGAGGGGAGGGGTGACGACAAACGGAGAGAAATTGTAGAGGAAAGGCACTTTGTTCTGCTGCATCTTGTCGAAACTGGTGGGGGGGAGCTTCAGAGTCTTTCGGCGCCACGGATTGACCTGGAATTGCTGTGTCTGCCAGAAAAGGTTGTCGAAGAGGGTATAGGTCATGTAGTTGTACCCTCCACCCATCTTGGAATTACCCACAGCAAAGGCGTGCGGATATGTTCTTGTTCGGGTCCATGGCATGCTGAAAGCCCGGAAGTAGGGAATCTGTAAAGCTTCTGCGATGTGAATGCCAGCCATGGCGGAAGGACTTTCGATGAGCAGGTCAGAGTTCTGGCAAGCCGTCCAGGCAGACTGGAGAAGATCGTTCATCCAGCCACGCATTCTGGTGTTGACCTCGTAAAGGAAGGATGGCGTGAACATGCCCATCTCCACACATATCCTCATCAACTCTGCTGGGTCGCCCCCAACCTCTGCAAATTCAATGCCGTGCCTCTCAATCCAGTTCTTGAAGGTGATGTGAGTAGCAATCTTCGGTTTGTGGCCTTCAGCCAACAATCCCTTGCAGAGAGCGATATACGGCTGCACATCACCACGCGAACCAATAGTCAGACAGGTGATGCGCAGAGATTTTTTGGGCTTGAACTCGAGCACAGAGGCATTCGGGTCGTCGAAAGTCACAGGCGGAACAGCTGATTGGAGCTCATCTGCAAAGTCATGGTCAGCACTGCCTTTTCTAGCGTCACGCAGCAATTCGTTTTCGGCAGCGGCTTCATCGGCATCCTGTTGTTCTTCTTCGGTCAGCAGAGTTGACTGGGCGACAGTCTCCATAGTCTCGAGATTCTTGAGCACAGTCACTGCACAATCATCTCGTAGGCCGTTGGAAGGGAAGTCGAAGAACAGCTCCTCATATCCGCGGATGACCAGTACCAAGCCAGGATATCCCCATCGAAAGCCTCGCTGCTTCGACACGTTCAAGATGTCCTTGTAAGGGATGATTAGCTTGGTTTTCGTCCCATACCACAGACTTCGGAAGCAGAGACGTCGGGTACCCATATATATTTTCCCGTAAAGCGGTACAGTCTTGTGGAGCCAGCAGTAGAAAGTAGACACCAGTTTCTCCGTGGGTGGCAGGCCAAAGTGTTCTCGGAAGCGTCTTTCATGCTCGGCAATATCCATGCCGTCTTCAGGCTCCCGAATACTGTCGTCCGGTGCCATGCCTTCTTCGCTGATGTATTGCCGCTTGCCACCGGCGATGGCATCCGACCACTTGTCAATGTAGCTCTTGGGGCTGCTGCTCAGGTAGGAACCCATACGTTTACTAGACGATCGGACCATTCCTGCCACAGTGATACCATACTGAAGCGGGGCCGATATACCACGAATCAGCTTTGGTGCTGTGACATCTGACTGCTTTGGCTTGTCTTCAGCGGCCTCCACAGTCCGCCCAGAGCCCCCACTGTCTGTGCGCTCCAGATCCGGACGGCGGTCGCCCATACTCTGATTCGTTTGCTGCCGTGATGGAGGCTGAACTCGCAATAGCACTCGCTCATCACTAGACGACGGCGAAGAGGTTTGGGATATTTGCCGTAGACGTTCCATCGTCGAACCAGAACCCGTCCGCCGAGGCTGAGGTGTTCTCAGTGTCGGTCCTCGGAATACGTGGTCATCAGTCAACATCTGGCTCGCAGACATGTTCGCATCGAGCTCATCTTCGTAGGACGAAGAGTCCGGGTGCTCTGAAGAGGTGATGAAGCTCTCGGATGACTCCTGTATCGATGGTGAAAGCGGCGACATCGACGCACTGCGTGCCGCTTCCGGTCCACCGACACTTCTCTGCCCTCGACTTGCGTTTCCTCGTCGGGGATCATTCCCAGTGGACGTCTCATGCTCTCCACTCAGAGGTAGACTTGGTCTGCCATCAGCCAGCCGTGGCGAAAGTGTCGTGTCCACAGGCTCGTGCGGAGACATATCTTGTGATGTATTTCTGCGAGTGACAGATCGCTCGTGTCGCGTCTTCGCCTTTCGGAGCTGGTGAAGCTTCTCTCTCTCCGGGACACTCTTCATCTTCTTTGCCGAGCTGTTAGCGGTCAGGATCTCGAGGGCCTCGGCAGCTTGGTCGCCAGCATTGAAGAACGTGAAAAAGTAGTCGTCAATGGCAAAGGTATCGTCGTTGTCGACCACCCGGACTCTGATGGTTTCCGCAAGCTCTAGGACATTCGAACGTTCAACTTCCATCACGTTGTTCATCAACAAAGAGATCTTGACCGCATCACCTTCATTGTGGCTTCGGAAAATGACCTTCTGAAGCTGCTTCACCCACTCTCTGGCAGAAGCATGAGTGTCCGCCTGGTATTGGTACACTCTGGTCGCTGTCGTGACTGTGAAGTAGGTGGTGTCGGACCCCGTGTCCTCGGCAAGATCGGCCGAGATGGCATACCTGAGATCGACGACGCCCAGCGGAAAGTAGGGCTCAGAGGAGTCCCTGTAGTAGGAGAAATTGTCGGCTTTGAGAATGAACCAGTACGGTCGGTAGCGATAGCTGTGCTTGCCCAATTTGCCCAGCCGACCGCTTTTGATGATGGTATTGGTCTTCTTTTGCAGATATGCGTAGAAGCATAGGTGCTTTTTGGTGATATACATGTATCCTTGCAGCAGCACATTCTGCAGGTACCAGCACGGAAATTCAGCGACCACCTCTTCGGGTTCTTCAAACTGAAAGATCTCTGCGATGACTTGCGGCAAGGGTTTCTGCTCTTTCCTCTTGCCGCCGTCTTCCGACGTCTTGCCATCCCTGCTCTTTCGTCCGGTGGAGGATGTTGTTGAAGCTTCCATCTCGGCTTTGCGCATCGCTTGCAGTTTGCGATCCAAGACGGGAGCGTCGTGACGCAGTGCAAGCACCCGCCCCATGTTGTCCTCAGCCGGCTCTTCTTCGCGCGGTGGTAAGAACTGGCTCTGGGTCATAGGGTCTTGGCCTTGCGAATCCGACCTTTCTCTGATGGGCTTGAGAAACGATCGCACCAGCTTATTATCCGACAGCTTTCTGCGGTGTCGTGAGGTCGAGCTGGCCGGAGCTTTCCTGTTGCTCGACTTTTGAGGTTCTGACTTTGCCTTGAGCTTCTGTGACTCTTTCGGTCGGCTCTGCACCTCCGAGCTCTTTCTCTTTCTCCGTGCAAGGCCCTCATCATCGCCTTCACTCTCACTTTCACTGAGTTGCTGGAAGCTGGTCTGAAAATCTGGTTTCGATCGTGCGGCGGCTATTATGCCATACATGGACTGCTGAGCGAATATCGGTCGGCTGTCGTCATCTTCGTTCACACCTGTGCCATCATCTATGTCGCTCTCGTCATCATCATCGGTCTTGAACCGGTCTGGCAGATCCATGCTCGTTCGACGGCCGTCCCGGCTGCGGACTCGAGCCTTCGTTCGCACTGTAGATTTCAGTGATGTCGGCTGGTTCGTCCGCGGCAGAGCCGGCGTGGACGCCGATGTGGAAGCCATGGTGAAGGAGCAGTGAACGAGTCGATCCAGCCGTTCGGTGCAGTGCAGATGGATGGCGAGCTCGATACAGCCTGTGTGGGCGGTAGTCACGCGTCCAGCTAGAATAATGTCTCGCACGCGCCGGGATCACTTTTCACTTCCGCAATTGTCTATCGCAACGGCCGACGAGGTTGACTCATCAGCGGCTTGCTGTGCACAATCGCAGCGAATGGTGCTATGGCTCCAGGTTTGCCTATAGTTGCCTATGCCAACGCGCGCATCTCAACCAACCGGTGAACTGTGCAAGCTACATGGTGGACCATCCTGTACGTGTCCTACCGCGGCAATGTCGCTGCCAAGATGACCGTCGAGGGCAGCTGGCGAATTATGTGGTATGTGATGACCCCAAGTGATGGACGTCGATGCCTGAGTGCGTCTTCCCCGAGCCAAGTAGCGGTGTCGAGAAGTCGAGGTGGAAGTGATGTGAACACTGATGGTCGTCAGGCACTTCTTCGGCAAACTTTGTCTGGGGTTCGCGGGTGTCACGCATGTGATCTCACTACCGCGCCCCGTAGGTCATGTACACAGGTACCTACAGCGCGGGCGACAGTGCTGAAGTGATAAGCACAGTTTCCATACGAGACGCCATCTGGGTGTTGTAGCGGGACTGTCGCGGTTCAGAGTCCGAGCAAGAAGTCACGATCAATGCATCTTCTTAGTCCAGCTTTCATCCATGCTCGGCTTGATGGGATCGGAGACCAACCAACCTGGTCTGCAGGTACATATGGCATGACCTGGTGCCAACCCAACCCCACCAATGCGCAGGAAAAAAACATGGAGGGTACAAGTGTTCTGTCGTCAATGATATGCAGACTGTATGTGTTACACTATGAAAACGCTGACCGTCGCACATTAGGTGCCTTGGCTACTAGGTACAATCTCAGTTCACCACGCCGGTGCATGCTTCCACATCGTCACTCATGGTGCTATTCCTCCGCCGCAGCCATTCACTGCATCTCCTCGTTTCATCATACATAGGATGTCTGTTACCTTACGTGGCCTTGGCGAGGCCAACGGCATTGTTGCCCAGATCGTAGACAGAGTACCATTTCCTCAGGAACGCATCGCCGAGGATGGCAAGAGGACCGGCCGGCTCTGGGATATCAAAGCCCATGAAGGCACTGATGCAGCTGCCCTGGACCTCCAGAATGTAGTCGTAGGAGTCGATGGTAAAGTTGTGGCCAGACAGGGTGAAGGTAAGATCGGGGAGAGAATCCCGCTTGCTGCAGTCGACAGTGTACTGTCCGTTGTAGGACTTCTTCGCACCAATCTCCTTGTTCAAGAGCTCAGCAAGCGTGCTTGGGAGAGCGATGAGCGAAGTACCAGTGTCGAGGATGGCCCCAGTGGCATCGATCTCCGCAGTCTGTTCGCCAAAGGTGATGGCATCAAGGTCGACCTCCCAGTAAGCCTTGCGGCGGAGAGGAATGTTGGTCAACTTGCCCGTGTAGTGATCCTTGTTCACCCCACCGAAGATGGCCTCGGACTCATCACCCTTGTCGGTGCTGCTGAGGTAGAAAGCAAAGACTGGCTCATCGAGCAGACCTTGGTCGATCATGTTGTAGAAAGGGGGTGGGATGCCATTCACCGAGATGGTATCATATCCGAGACCCAGGATTCCGTCAAAGCGGCCGAACGCGAAAGCAAGACCTGGCTCGGAGGTAGCCTCCGCAAAGAGCTGGTCCTTGATCTTCAGGTCGCCGATCTGAACGGTGTCCTGGCTGACGTAGCCCTCAAGGCTGCCCGAGCCATATCTGATGGCAAAGTCGGAGCCGTTCTGCTTGTACGTGTTGGAGCCACTGTGGTCATACTTGGAGTGCAGGTAGCAGGCGATGCTGCCGCAGTCCTGAGACGGGACCCACAGGTTCGAGCTACCAGTGTCCAAGACGACCTTGAACTCTTGTGGTGGGGTGCCGATAGCGATCTGGCTGAAGTATTGAGCGTTCAGGAAGTTATCGACGGCGACGGGATGCCCGGTCTCAGCGTGGACGGACGTCTCCTTGAACATCTCACTCAAGCGGTTCTGGGGGCGAATGCCCATGAACTTCTGGCCCATGTACTTCTGACCAAGGTGCTTCACCTGGTCTTCGATATTGATGCCCTCCTATCGAAGTATCAGCACAGGAGCATACGGCGCGTGGCATTGAATGGGTAGCTTACCAGCTGTTCTGACAAGGGTACCTTTTGGAGCCTGATTGCGTCCCGTCAGCGTCGGCATCTCAAGCATTCACGGTCGATCAGCAGCTGCTGATAACTCACTTCATCTTGTGGACACCCGCCTGGGCGCCGGCCACCAGGGCCGAAGTCAAAAATGCGCCCTTCATGATGTTTGATGATGGGCAAGGATGTGATGATGGGGATGGGTGGCAGAGAGGGTGGAGGTGTTTGTCGGCCGGAGAGAGCTCGAGCTGGAGATGCGCAGGAACGGTTGCCTGGGGGCGGATGACGCATCGGCTCACGTGCGCAAGCCGTGGCGTTCCAGTTGATGACTTATTGTCTCTGCACGAATGTGGAAGAATCAACACAGAGGCACCAGAGCTGAGTGGTATGTTATGGAGTCTACGGACTGACACCATCAGACTACTACCCTACTCAGCAGCACACTGTCGTCGCTCATGTGGGAGTCGTGTTGTTCACAGGCACTCCAGACAAGTCGAACAGCTCTCCCCGCGGAACCCACCGCTGCCGGCCTTTGCGACCGCGGCGGGACACATTCCAGTCTGCAAGCGGCTGCGTACTATACTACGACCTGCTGCCTCAGTGTTGCGCTTGTGATGAATGGTGAGTGAGTGCGCCCGGGCTTTCGCGTTTGCGAACCACTCGGGACCACGAAGTCAACTGCTGCCAGGGAAGCGGATCGTGCATGGTCCCGAGGGCCAGACTGGTGTGATGCATTGCGTGGCGTGCTCGTACATATCATCTTCACCTCTGCTTACTACTTCCACCTGCGTCTGTTCACTGACACTGTCGTACGGTGATACTCTTGCCTGCTGTGCCTCTCCGGTCAAGCAATACGGCTAGCCGCTAGCTGTCGGTAATCAATGGCTGACCTGATTGCGTGCGAGTAAGCCCTCGCTTTTTGGCTCTTCCGCCAGACCTGTCTTTGCCGTTCCACCGCACACTCCAGACATACCTCCGAGAGTATGGACATGGGCGACTGCAAGCGATGAATGGATCGCGAGGCGTCGAATGACCAGCGTGACAAGGCCAAGCCAGCGTCGGGCTTCTCGATCGTGCTTGGACGGCCAGCAAGGTATCCGAGACAGCTCAGTCGGTTTCTTCCTTGGAGCTCTGCACACTCCTTGAGACGCCTCGATACCATTCGACAGCCTATCTGAGGAGGCTGTGCTAGGTACCTCGCTGCGAGGGTCTGCGCGAGACTGGCAGCGGCACGGCATTACCACTACTACTGTTGACGGTGGTGGTGGCGCGACTACTGCCTCGGGCCAGGCGAGCTGATCACTCACTCGACTGACTCCCGGCGCCAGACCTGCAATCGCCACAATGGTTATGAGCCTCCCTCGTATACAACGCGCAAGCTGATGGACACGCCGAGATGGGAGGCTCCAACCAGACGGGTTCTTGGTCGTGATGCGCGACCTTGGTTCATATGGAGTCTCCCGCTCACTGACATTGGCTTCGGCTTGGCTGACTCCCGCCAAGCGGAGTTTTATCGAGCGCCAGCACCTCTTACCACTAGCGGAACCCCTTCATCACGAGCGGAGTGTGCCACTGAGTTGTCAATACTCACTGATCGCAATCGCAGTCAGTCGTAAACGCACAGAGAGCGGTGCACCGCCTGCGAAATAGCGGTCGACCAGTCATTTGCACGGGATTCAACACGCCGCGTCCGCGTGTGAAATCCTGTGGCCCTGCGCGAACGATCGACAGCTGCCCTGGGGCCTCCAACTTTTCCATGAGCACTCACCAGGACAACCGCAGCACACCCCTTCCTTAGCCGCGGCCAGCTGGAGCTACACTGCTGTCGTCGTCCACTTTCTCGGACGTCTTCGCCTTCATTCTTCCTTCGAATCTCCTTCTGGAATCGGACTCCGTGGTATGGCGAGCACATACGTCTGGGCGACGCGCTGCATCCCGGCATTTAGCTGCATAGCTGTTGGCATTCTCCTGGTCCTGTCCTTCCTGGTCTCTCCCTTCGGCAAGGGCGAATCGGGCAAACACAATGGCGAAGCTACGATCCCACAACTCATCCTGAGTGGCTACACGATTCTCCTGCATCTGATGTCAATAGCTTTTCCAGTCCGCGTGTGCTGGGCCATGCGGGATGTCTTGAAGAGAATGAGAGAGGCAATTGCACACACCCCCATTCAGTCAAGAGGAAGGTCACATTGTGTCAAGGCAGAAAAGCAGGAAGGGGATGGACATCCAATACCACTGTTTGTAATCATCCTGCCGGCATACAAGGAAGAGATGTCAACACTGGAAGAGACGCTGAGGGTGTTGGCTTCGCACTCACAAGCTCGGTCAAGCTATCATGTGCGTAGTGATTCCGGCTGCTTGTTCGAAGCTTGAATCAAGCAGTGCACCATATTGGACTGACTGTGAATACTGATTCTATGCAGCTTTATCTGGCTATGGAGCAAAAGGAGGATAAATCCGCCTCCAAGGCAATTGCTCTTATCAAGTTGTTTGGCAAGTCGTTCTTCCGGATGAGCTACACAGTCCACCCTTCCAACATTCCTGGTGAGGCTCAAGGAAAGAGCAGCAACGAAGCTTGGGCGGCAAAGCAAGCCATGAAGGACTACACAGATGAAGCCGTGAAGCAGAACACGATCTTTACGGTCATGGATGGTAGGTGGATCGCTACACACGCCGCGGGGGCAAGCACTGACGGTTCCCAGCCGACACTCACCTGTCTTCGCGTTACTTTGCTCAAATCGCGAAGATGCACGTTGGACATGCTGAGACGAACGAGACGACCATGTATGTTCCTCCTCTGGTCTTCGATCGCAACCTGCACCACGTCCCTCTTTTCGTGCGAACAGCCGACATGATGTGGGCTGGAGCAGGCCTTTCGAGCTTGTATGCCGGATCTACTGTCTGTATTCCAACATCGGTATACTCGCTGCCAATGACTCTGGTCGAGCACGTTGATGGGTGGGACACCGGTCCAGGAGCGATTGGCGAAGACATGCACATGTATCTGAAATGCTTCTTTGCCCTTTCTGGAAACCTGAATGTGCAGATCATTTATGCTGCAGCAAGTCAGTGCAATGTCACAGGAAGCTACGACCGGGGTCTGCTTGGCTTCTTCACCGGCCTTCAGGCACGCTACAAGCAAGCTCTGCGACATATGTGGGGCTCTCTGGACACAGGATATTCGGTTCGCGAGACTGTGAGCATGGTGCAGAGGCACAAGAAGGCGTGTCGAGGCCGCACTGATTTGCCTTTGAGCGCACCAAAGTACGTTGCAATGTCTGCAGGCCTGGCCAGCATGGGAACTGACATACACAGCTCCAATTGGACTGCTTTCTACACCAGCACTGGCTTGCACAAATCACTCATACCCAAGCTTGCCGACGATGACTACGCACCCCCGAAGCCAATCGATTGGTATAAGATCTACACATTGTACCACCGCCTCTTCGAAGCACACTTCCTGCCAATTCACCTGTGCACGATTTTGGCAACATCTGGCATCTACACCTTCATGTACCCAAGCTTCCTGATCCCCACCGCTTTCAAGATCGCTCTGGACTTTTCCGCATTCTGTCGCTTGGTGGGCTTCAGCACAATGCTGACATTTTTCTACCTATACGACCGCTACCACAAACTGTGCGTGGGTTTGCGACAGGAAGAGATGCGCCAGGCTGGGATGCTGGAGTACATGACGGACAATGATGGCTTTTCGCCGTCCATCTTCCAATATGCAGGTCTCTTCGAGGTGGCATTGTTCCCCATTGGAGGCTTCATCTTTGGGGCCATTCCTGCACTGCAGGCGGTCCTGAGCCATCTGTTCACTGATAGGCTGACCTATGTGGTGTCCCTGAAGCCACAGCTTCCAGCTTTCAGCAAGCCGTGGCAAGATCTCAGTCGGATGAAACCGTGAGGCTCCCTTACGTTCTGCTTTAGCACGCTGTCATAGCACTATACCCATTGTCTGTCTTGCATGACGGCCGCACAGTGTTCGATCGGAAGGAGATCCGAGCACCACATGAAAAGCGCCCCCTGCACGTAATTCGTGGATCTCAGCAGAACCAATGCTAATGTGTAATTATCGCTTAAGATCGTTTCCTGCGACACGCGCCCTGAAATCGCCGCCAAACCAAACGAGCGGCCCACAAAAGAAGCTGTCTCGTTCGCGGCCGCCGACGGATGCCATCTCGAACGGGCACATGACGGGCATGAACGGTCACATGCATCGTCGTCGCATATCGTACCTACTCCACTTCTCCAAAGATGCGGATTGACCGGGGTTGGCCAGAAACGAGGACGTTCATCGACAAAGAGCGTGCCTAAACGAGTCCGACTTGCAGCCACAAAGGTTAAGCGACGAAACACGTGCATCACGCTATTGCACCACAACAGCTCTCACTAGTCGACCTTAACTTTGATAAGGTTTGAAGATCCTCGGTCCAAGGAGTGGTCATGAGTGACGCAGAACCTCGACCGAACAATATCGGGTGCAGGTTGCGGTGAGGGAGTTTCGACTTCACCTCACCGCCTGCTTGGATCGAAGACATCGTTTTGGGTTCCAACCAGGGCGTGTCTCTCAATCAGGGCACAATCACGACACAGTCGTGACTTAACAGCCGACGACTGTAGGTGGCACAAGCTTTATCATACGAAAGACTAGTGCCAAGCCATATACTGCCTTGAGCTAGGTCGGCCGCCCTAGATCGAACACTACAGCTGGTTACCTCCGCCGGCGCTGAAGAGGACCATGAAGCAGACGTTCGCTGCAACACTGCATTCCCGCAAGGCGTTCGCTTTCACGCAGGAGTGCCACGCTCCCATAATGCTGTGAATGTGAGGCCCGACATTCGTCCATCGAGCGTGGAGGAGCCAGACCATCATTCGTAGCATGTCCGCCAACGACAAATATAGCTTTCAATCCAGTGCCATTACGCAGAACCTCGTACTGTCCAACCTCTCGCCTCGTGATCTCCCTCCACGTGTCACTGCCTCCTTCTCGTCCACTTGATGTCATATTAATACTGCTCGCGCCCCGTGGTATGTCAGTAATGCGAGATCTCGATCGCTCCTTCCTCAAAGCAGGTAGTTCCCATAATCAAGACATCCACCTCCACGCCACCTTTTCCCCGACGAGCGCAGAACAGCCGCCAATCGTGCGGCTCAAAACACGGCATATCCAATCCCAGCGAGGTGGATATATTGATTTCGAGAAACGAGTCGAGCAATTTGATCTCAAGATGAAATCCCATGTAATCCCCTCCTTCCAAACTACGAACGAAACCTCCATTCTACTAGTCTGTCTCCATCCTTTTCCGAGAACTGTGTCAAAACTCTACAAGTCGTTCAAAACACATAAGTTCAAGCAACCTCGTCCTCTTCCCAAAACCTATATTCCAAAATGCGCGAATCCATCATCAGCAGAGGAGGAAAGGGGCAAAGGGAAATGTCAAGGAAAGGCGATGCAGCGACGACGAAATCCCTCGTCGTCGTTTCCAATTCATCTATTCATTTATTCAGATCCATTCCCCCCCCCCCCCCCCCCCCCCCCCGAGGGGTTTGTGGAAGTAGAATAGGGGGACGCA